>CM057388.1:1527500-1662500 GCA_030015415.1 Cynopterus sphinx | reverse complement strand
ATCTTAATTTTATTTTATATTTTATTTTATTATTTTATATTTTATTTAATTTTATTTTTTATTTTATATTTTATTTAATTGTAATTTAATTTAATTTAATTTAATTTTAATTTTAATTTATATTTTATTTTATTATTTTATATTTAATTTAATTTTAATTTAATTTAATTTTATATTTTATTTTATTATTTTATATTTTATTTAATTTTAATTTAATTTTATTTTATTTTATTATTTTATTTTATTTTATTATTTTATTTTATTTATTTTATTTTATTATTTATTTTATTTTATTATTTATTTTATTTTATTATTTTATTTTATTATTTATTTTATTTTATTATTTATTTTATTTTATTATTTTATATTTAACTTAATTTAATTTAATTTTAATTTAATTTTATATTTTATTTTATTATTTATTTTATTTTATTTTATTTTATTTTATTTGATTCTATTTCATTCTATTTTATTTTATTTTATTTTATTTTATTCTATTTTATTCTATTTTATTTTAATTTTTTCTCATCGCAAAAGGCTCGGGCCCCCCCCACCCAAATGAGTTTCCTTTTAGGATCTCTGCATTCTCGACGAAGAGGAAGCGAAATATTTATAAATGAGTCATAACCCCGAAACGAGGATGACGCAACGTAGCTACGGGGAAAGACGCCGCGAGAAATCGAGATGAACGCCCCGTCTGTGGAGCACGGACGCAGTGGCTAAGCGAAAAGTCAGGCCTGCTCCATCGGTGGTGAAATTCCCGTTTTGCGGTCTGGTCTGCGCACCTGGCTGTCCTCCGCCTCCCACCCAATCGTCCGGGGCTGTGTGTACGCGAGAGGGAGCGCCAGGCCCTGAAACACGGCCTTGTCACCGTGTCGCACCAAATGGAAGGGACAGGTTTATGGTGTAGGATCCCGCGTCCGTCGTCTTTCCCCTTTGAATCTAAAAACATGGGGACATTTGGGGCGCGCACACGTGGAGGAAATGCGTTCTGTCCTCTCTCATCCCGGGGCTACAAGTGAGAAAGTTGCGAGCGGGATTGTCTTTTCATTACGTGGCTCTTCTCCTCCTCGCCTCTCGGAATATTTCTACCAGGCGCTGATGAGACCCTTTCCCAAGGATTTAATGAGGGGAGGACGTTTATTTATTCATAAAAGGTCCCCCCCCCCCCGTGGCACGAAACTCAGCCCAATCCCATCGTCTAATCCACGGGGAGATGCGCTTCGAAACCTCAAGGTTTCCCGCCAAACGACTCATTATTTAAGGGAAAGAGTCCAACGCTACACATCGTTTTTTTCCTGAAACTGGAAATGATTAGGAAAAGTTTTCATAAAAATGATTCAGAGAACGTCTTCGTCCTCTGAGTTCACTTCTCATGCTGAGAGACACCAGGGCCGCCGCCCCACCCCAAGTCCTTGGGAGAGATGTCCCGGTTGTAGGATGACGAGGGTTTTCTGGTTCTACCCACAGGACGGCCTGTCTTCCTTCCCCCCCGAGGTCAAACGGGCAGAATACGGTAAAAAGGTGGGATTGATGCTCGGTGACGGATGGCTTTACATGCTTGGTCGTGATCCCCAAGGTCCCGAATCGGGGGGAGCAATGAAATCCGTCCACCTTTTCGGAGACAGACGTGCTGGATCCCCTTCTCCGTTGCTTCTTAAAACAAAAAAAATCCCACACGAGGAACCATCATCAGAAAACCCTCTTCATCCTACAACCGGGACATCTTTCCCAAAGATGGCGGGGTTGGGGGGGGGGAGGCCTGGTGTCTGTCATCGTGAAGCGAAAATGTCACTGCTTCCACGACACACGTTTACGGAACGGTCCCCCCCCCCAAAAAAAAATGGGGATTTAAGAAGCGTCGCGAGTAAAGCCACCTTCTTATAGGGTCCTCATATTTGACCGTGGCCCCCGTCGTTACGCGGGCAACCGGGGACGGAGAAAGCCGGGGCAGGACGAGTGCCTCGGCTGCTGACGTCGTGCATTTGAGGGAGACCGAACCCTCCGGGCCCGAATTCCGATTTGGAAAGCGGGGGACGCAGTCCTCCTCGCCCCGCTCGCGAATGGTGTCCTCTTTGGTGCCGCCGGACACTTTTGTCCGAGCACGTCGTGGGTGGGCCGAGGAGGACGGCGTCCGGGGTGGGGACGTCGATGCCAACTATTCCAGCTTTGCAAACTGATTTCTAAATATTCGAAACCGGTGCAAAGTCGTAAAAAACACGCACACACGCACGCACGCACGGACACGGGACGCCGAGCACCTCCTTTTCCGTGGTCCTTGACGCGTCCCCGGCGCCAGGCGTCCAGCCCACGGGGATGCTCGCGTCGCTCAGGGCCGCAGGATTCGCAATTGTGGCCTCTTTTCTCCGCGTTGCTCTGCGACGTCACCGCATGTCTCAGCTCAGGAGCCAGCCTTGCAGGTGGCGGGTGCCCCACACGCCTTGGGGGACGGGCGTTTGCATTTCTACGGGCCCAAACCGTCGGCCTGGTGCGGCCGGGACGAAGGTCCCTGGTCCGAGTGCCCTCGCCCTGTCATCCGGCCGTCCCAGCGGCGAGCCCGGCTGTGGGACTGACCGACCGGCTGTGTAGGTGTCAGCCGCCTTCTTGGGGCATTTCCCTTCCAGGTGTTCCTCGGGGTCACTCGGGGCCGTCCCAGGAGCGGGATGGGTGGCCGTCTGCCCCCAGGGCCGCCGGGGAACTGGAACGATGCTCCGACATGAAGAATGGACGAGGGGACGGCATTAGACACGCGATGACCTAAAAGTCACGCCGGAGCGGCAGAGGGAGAAGGCGCCCCCCCCCAGCAGACGGAAAGGGAACGGGGACGAAGGGGCCGCTGTGTTGGCACGACAGCGCCTCGAACCGCGCCCAGGACGTCGCCTGCCGTTCGGAGGAAAAACACGGACAAGACACGACCGTGAGCGTCTCATCCGGGGGGGCGGCCCCGCCGCACACCGGACGGACCCAAACTACGGACGCCACGTCCTTCGACGCGTCGTGAGTGACGCGACACGAATCCGGGGAGATTCAAACTCATTCTTTTAATTTTTCGTTTTTAATCGTTTTGCTTTCCGTGTTTTTTTTTTTTTTTCTTCGTTGGGGTGACGTCGGTTAACGAAATCCAGCACGTTCCGGGGGGTGCGATTTACCCGTGACAAGTTATGGTCCCGCAGGCCTCGGAGAGACGGACGTGGGCTTCGGGGCAGGGATGTTTCTGGCTGCCCCCTCCCCCTCCTCGCTCTGGGGAGGATTCTAGAAGCTTCCGGAACGCCTCGTTGTCATACTTCCTTAGTGGGCTGTGTCGTCACGACTCCTTCTGTTCTTAACTTTGACGACCGCCAGCCTCCGCGTGGCCCCCGCACCTGTCTGTCCCCCGGACTCTCGCACATCTTGGCGGGATCGAGGGGAACGAGAGGTTGGCCCATCCGGTCGAAATCGTGCGGCTTTGCTAACCCCACGCGTGACGTGGACAGGGGATGCCTCCTTTTTCCCTCAAAGCCACGAGGAGACAGTCGCGTCCCCCCGATGCCTCTTTCGGGGCTCCATCCTGGCCTTCGGGGGCAGGCCCGGTCTCAAACGCTCCTTCTCCGTCCTGCGGACCCTTCGCTCCTTCATGGACGCCCAGCGAGACCGTTCGACACAGACGACATCCCCCCTCCGGCCCCGGGGACAGGGGGAGGGCGGCTGTCGCGTCCGTCCGGCCATATTTCGGCCTCGCTCGCTCTGTAAGGCACTTCGCAGGCCATTAACGGGTCCGAACTGTCGTTTCCACTATTTTCATGACGCCCGGCTCCCGCTCGCTCCCGTTAGAAGGCAGAATGGACCCTTGATGGAGGCTCCGACACCCCTGGGAAGCCGCAAGTCGCGTCGGCTCCCCCATTACCCCTGGGACGCGGCTGATTGATGGGAGCGGCGGCCGTTGGTCCCCTGGACACGGCTGGCACCGAAGGGACTTGACGGGGAAACGCTGAAGGATTCCTGACGGAGTCCCCTCGCCTTGCTTCGGGGTCGTGCCCAGTGACCGTCGGAGCGGATTCAAGGCCCAGAGCAAGCACGGACGCGCTGCCAGACGGAGGGGCAATTGCTCCCCTCGTGCGGGTGCGGCCCCGAGCGCCTTCTCTGCGCGCGGATAACCGAGCATCTATAGAGAAAGGGGTCGGGCTCGGACACCTCCTGGCTCCGATTTAGGATCAACGTGTGGGTGAGGCCCCCACGACGTCCGTAAAGCCCCGTCACGGGGGTGCCCCGATGAGGGTTTCGTCGCGCGTCTGGGAGGATGTTCGCAGACGCCTGGGGGCCGGGGTCTCGCACGGTCCTCGTAGCGTCTTTCCTTCCCGGTGCCACCTTCTCGGGGGGGGGGGGCCGTCGGAACCGGCCAGGAGGCTAAGGGCTCGCCCGGCCCCGAGAGCTTCGTCGAGTTGATTTCACGGGGCCGGTGAGGGCGGAACCAGGGAGGACTTTCCGTCCGCTGCTGCCCATGGTCCCGTTCAGAGGTCGGTGCCGGGACCGAGGGCGGGATGAGACGCTGACCTCGGCCCTGGGCACGACGGTGGGTGCCATAGGGAGCCCCGGGGACGGCCTGGCGCCCTGAGACGCCTGCGGCGGCCGAGGGGAGCAGCACCGAGGGATCGTTCGCACGAGCCTGAGGATGAGGCTGAAGATGGGGGCTGTTGCCCGTCAGCGGGGTCCTGTCTGTGGGATGCCGCCCAGGTCCAGAGGAGTGGGAACCCGCCCTCGTCCGGCCTGGCCCTCGGGGCTCCTCTCCGGGGGCCTCCGTGCGTCCAGGTCGCGGGTGGAAAAGACCGTGTCTCGGCGGCACGTCCGTCCTCGGATACAGGGGTCCGGCTCGGCCCGCGGGACGTCTCCCCGCCGCGTGGTCACACGGCGGAGGGGACGGACGGTGCCGGGCTCGCCACGGGAGACGCGTCCCCAGGGGATGCCCCGCCAGAGCCCGTCCCGTCGAAGCACTTGGCTTGATTTTATGAAGTCGTCCGTTCTCGGGTGTGATATTGTTGGCTCGTTAATACTCTTTCCTATTTTTAATGAATTCTCCCTTATTTTTAATGAATTCTCCCTTATTTTTAGTGAATTCTCCCTTATTTTTAGTGAATTCTCCGGTATTTTTAGTGAATTCTCCCTTATTTTTAATGAATTCTCCCGTATTTTTAGTGAATTCTCCCTTATTTTTAGTGAATTCTCCGTTATTTTTAGTGAATTCTCCCGTATTTTTAGTGAATTCTCCCTTATTTTTAGTGAATTCTCCGGTATTTTTAGTGAATTCTCCCTTATTTTTAGTGAATTCTCCCTTATTTTTAACGAATTCTCCCTTATTTTTAGTGAATTCTCCCTTATTTTTAGTGAATTCTCCCGTATTTTTAGTGAATTCTCCCTTATTTTTAGTGAATTCTCCCTTATTTTTAGTGAATTCTCCCTTATTTTTAGTGAATTCTCCCGTATTTTTAGTGAATTCTTCCGTATTTTTAACGAATTCTCCCGTATTTTTAACGAATTCTCCTGTATTTTTAGTGAATTCTCCCGTATTTTTAGTGAATTCTCCCGTATTTTTAGTTAATACGATTTAATGCCGCCCTTTACTTTTACGAATCATAATTTTGTCTTCTTGGGTTGAAGTCGTGAACTCCATCGCTGTCGCTGATCGATAACAGCGAAAGGGAAATTGATGAAAAACGGTTAATAATCATGACAGAAAAGAGATCACCTTTTTTTTGCCTTTTCCTTCCTTCTTTCCTGTTTTTCTTCCTTCCTTCCTTCCTCCCTTCCTTCCTTTTTTATTCCTTTTTATTTTTTATTTTTTTCTTCCTTCCTTCCTCCCTTCCTTCCTTTTTTATTCCTTTTTATTTTTTATTTTTTTCTTCCTTCCTTCCTCCCTTTCTTCCTTTTTTCTTCCTTTTTATTTTCTATTTTTTTCTTCCTTCCTTCCTCCCTTCCTTCCTTTTTTCTTCCTTTTTTCTTCCTTTTTATTTTTTATTTTTTTTCTTCCTTCCTTCCTCCCTTTCTTCCTTTTTTCTTCCTTTTTTCTTCCTTTTTATTTTTTATTTTTTCTTCCTTCCTTCCTCCCGTTTTTTCCTTTTTTCTTCCTTTTTTCTTCCTTTTTATTTACTATTTTTTCTTCCTTCCTTCCTCCCGTTTTTTCCTTTTTTCTTCCTTTTTTCTTCCTTTTTATTTACTATTTTTTTCCTCCCTTCCTTCCTCCCTTTCTTCCTTTTTTCTTCCTTTTTTCTTCCTTTTTATTTTCTATTTTTTTCCTCCCTTCCTTCCTCCCTTTCTTCCTTTTTTCTTCCTTTTTTCTTCCTTTTTATTTTCTATTTTTTTCTTCCTTACTCCCTTTCTTCCTTTTTTCTTCCTTTTTTCTTCCTTTTTATTTTCTATTTTTTTCTTCCTTCCTCCCTTCCTTCCTTTTTTCTTCCTTTTTATTTTCTATTTTTTTCTTCCTTCCTCCCTTCCTTCCTTTTTTCTTCCTTTTTTCTTCCTTTTTATTTTCTATTTTTTCCTTCCTTCCTTCCTCCCGCTTTTTCCTTCTTTTCTACATCTAGTCCCTTCTTCTCCACCTTCTCTCTCCTGCGCTGACCAAACCTGTTGCGTTGGCCCTGTGCTTGGCACCAGGGACAAAACAAAATGAACAAAAATTATTTCTCGCCGTAAAAAAAAATAAATAAATAAAAGAGATGGGCACGCGCGCGCTGAGAATACTTAGCCCGGTCGTCCTACCAGTTCCTATATTTTATGGCGTCTTTTCTGACAATTTCAGTTTTTTGAAAAATACTGTGAACGTCATCATCCCCTTTGGGGGAAAGAAAACACCCTCCAAATGGGGAAAAAAAATAGATTTATCAAAATAATCCGGGTCCATTTCACATTATTACCAGATGGGTGAAGTGTTCGCCTCTCTGTGGGAGGTTCCCCGGCTTTTTGATTCATCTTTCAACTCCGGTTTCGCATCTTCCTTAGAAGGATATTCTCAGCAACCGTAGTGACAAATATTTGAGAAAAAATGAGCCCATTATTATGTTTTTGTCCAAAACGTGTGCCCTTCATAGACATGGATCGCTCTGGTTTCGTCCCCTCCCTCTAGTTCAGGGTCTGGCTCTATTCTATATGATTTACATATTTCTGCAATTTTCCACGGTTCCCGAAACCATCCCCTCCTCCTTCTTTCAGGGAACTATTAAGAAAACCGTCCCTCACGTCTCAGCGCCGCGTCCCCCGGTGGGGAAAACACTGTATTTTCGGAAAAAAACCTGTTTTCAACCGCGTAGGTGCCACAAACTCGAGGATTTTAGTTTTGTCCTGACTTTCCGGGTCCGAGGACCTTTAATTCAGGACGGAAACCCACGGTTTTCCTTCCCGAGGCCCCTTATAGGTTCATCGGGAAAATCCAGGCCGGGGTCCAGGTCAGGGGATGACCTCGTGGGCCTTTAGGGGCTGCCACGGCTGGGGACGCCTGCGTCGCGGCCAGAGGCGACGTTTGCCGTGGGCACGTGGCCTGTGACCGGGGTTTTCTGGCGTTTTCTAGACCCCGCACCAGAGGCAGGTAATGGGGACAGGTGGGTTCTGGACTTCGTGGCCACCCCCGGGCCTAGCGTCAGCGCAGGGAGCCCTCCCCGGGTCCAGATTTCCTCCTTGCAGAACGGAAAACACCCACGAGCCCCCCAAAAGGGGTCAACACAGTGAAGTCCTGCCCCCGAGCGGCTCCCATGGGGCAGAGGGAGGTTCTTTCTGGGTCACGGAGCTGACCGTTTGGGCGTCAGGTTGTCCAGCCTCGATGCACCTTGCCAGCCTCTAGGCGGACATGCCGATGGGCCTTGCACCCTCAGCGACCTCAGTCTATACTCTGGGTCAACCCCCCCCTTAGGTCTGTGTCCTCGACGCCGTCAACTTCCAGCCCTGCTGGCCGCCGTCGGATGCCCGGTGTCAGGCTGCACGGGGCCGGCGTGGCTGGCAGGTTCTGCGTCGACCCCGCCGCCCGCAGGGAGGGACGTGCGGGTCTCGTCGGTCTCCGAGCCGTCCCCGTCGCTCAGCCTCCTGGCTTCCTGCTCGTTTCGGGGCGAACACGTGCCCCCCTCATCCCTCAGGTCCATTCCCACCCGCACACACCTGCGTCAGACACGCCCCTGCTCACCCCGCAAGGGGACCCGCACGTCCAAGCCTCTCAAGCCTCGATAACGAACGTCATGGGCCTTTTCACTTAAAAAAAAAAAAATAAAAACCCGTTTTCATTCAGGCGGGGTCATTGCCACACGGAAACAGAGAAGCGCACACACAGGCGGGCAAACCTCTTCCCCTCCTCACGTACGCGGCCTGTGGGGACCACGCACGGTGCATTTGGGAAACAGGCGGCAGGATGTAGGTAGAATTTGTATATTTAATTCAAACTCCCGTTTCTGCGCAAATCGAGGCATAAACTGCGGGGACGAGCACGACGCATCGGTCGGGATGAGGGTCCTCGCCTCTCCTCTGTGCCATGAGTGACTTCGCTGCATCATTTTGAAATTAAAAAAGAAAATCGTTTTAGAGAAATATGGGGGTTGTGGCCTCCAGGGGTCGGGGGCAGAGGGGGCGATGGGGAGGCATCGGTCGGTCGCCCGACAGCGACGTCGGGTGCAGAAAAGGACCCGATGCTGGGGGCGTAGCGTGCAGGGAGCGACCGTGACCAGGGGGGCCGCGTCATCCCACGCGGGAAAGAGGCTGAGAGGCTGGATCCTCCATGTCCTCATCTCTTGTTGCCCCCCCCGCCCCCGGAAAGCGGACTCTCGGGGACGGAGACGGTGCCCCTGGCTGCGGTCATACGTGTTCGGGGTCATCGCGTCGTCCCCGTCGGGCCCCCACGGTGTCGCACGAGGCAGAGCTGGGAAGGATGCTCTGGCGTCGACGCAGGTTGCGACCCCAGGTCTGGGGTGACACGGAGCGCAGAGGGGCGCAGGCCCAGCGGCCGGCCTCACCCCTCCGTGGGGTCTGCGGCGTCCTGTCTGCTCCGAATAGAGACGGCGGAGTTTAAATAGGGCCACCAAGCGACCCCCTTGGCGACTCCATCCCTATAAAATTCCCTGCGGAGAGGCCTCAATCCCGTCCGGAGAGGCGAGGCGGCGAAACGGCCGCGCGTCCCGACGTGACAGCCCCGGGAAAGGTCACAGCGGGCGACGAGCCTCCGTGGAAAACAATTTGCATAGCCAATGGTGCGTGCAGCGGCGCCGGGCCCGCGCCGTGCCCGTCGTGACAATGGGGACGAGGGCGCCGTCCCCCACCCCCGGCGGGGCCGCCCGAGCACACGAACGCAGGCGGCCGTCCTCCTCCTCATGCTTTTTAAGGAATATTCCTGCTAAATTCACTCAAACCATTTCTTTTCCCCCAGTGAGAGTGGACGTTCAAGGTCGTTTTCTATTCGGGTCAGGTGCATAGAAGGGCGATGACACGTTTCTATGATGGACAAAGCGACCCCAACCCCCCGGCCCCCGATCAACGCGGTCCCCACCCGGCCCCGAACTCGCTCATCCCCATGTCGTCGGCTGGATGCCCTCCCCGGGCCGCGGTCCCCACTGTTTCGTACGTCCCGGTCCCTGCCCCCTTTTCCGTCCCCCATTTCCAGGTCTTTCTGAAATGACGGAGTCTACACGGCCAGGCCGGCCCCGAGGACGTCCCGATGGCCTTGGGTTTGCGGCGCTCGGACACGTACGCGGAGCTTTCTCGACCGTTTCATGGTTAAAAAGCAATTTCTGGGAGGCGGAGGGAGCAGAGCTGGGTCGCCTGGCTGCTTCCTTCGCAGGCCAGTTAGTCCCCAAGGGGGATTCGGCGACGTCCCCCCCAAAATTATAGGGCCCATCAGCGGCCGAGCCTCCCCCGGGCCGTCTCATCCCAGCACCTTCAAGCTCGCAGCGTTTTCGGGCAGAGCTGTCAGGTTTGCTGCCGCCCACCCTCGCGGGCGAAATAAAATAAAAATAAAAATAAAAAAGGCGGCCCATGTCCTCATCTGCTCCGGGGCGCCGGCGTTTGGGGCCAACGCGGGGGAGAGAGACGACGGAGACGGCGACAGTGTCTCAAGCCTGCGATGGGACGGATCCGGAAAGCCATGTCCGCCTCGTGAACCCCCGCCCGGGACCTCAGCACGGCTCCGGGGTCGGAAGAGGGGTCTCTGCAGGTGAATGGACGATGCCCAGGTGAGCCCCGGAGGGAGTGGGTCCCGGGGCCACCGTCACGTCGGACGTCCCGCCTCCGCACCGAGAGAACGAACGAGTCCGTGTCACGCCAAGCCCCCCCCCAGCCCCGTGGGCCCTTTTGCTGCCACGACCATGAGACGCACCCAGAGGAGCTGCCGGACGCCGCTCAGGCCGAGTCCCAGCGTTGAAGGGAGAACGAGGAAGGCTCGGAAAGCGGCCGCGGCGAGCCCGGGATCGCTCGGGGAATTCGGGGCGGAGACAGCTGTCGGCGTCTGGGCCGTGTCAGTTCCGGAGTCGCTGCAGGACGCCCGTCGGCCATGTCTCAGGGCAGGTGCCGGGGGCCTCGGCTCGGCTGGAGACGGGGTCTGGGCAGATGGGGTCAGTGAAGGGTCTCAGGTGGGTCCTCCTGGAGCTGGTGGCCCTACACCCAGGGGCAGTGTCCGTGGGGGGGGGGGCAGAAGAGACAGACACAGAGGAGACGGACGTAGAGACGGGAGGGACGCGGCCACCAGCCCAGGGATGCCCCGGTCCCCCGGCTGCTGGGAGAGGCCGGGAGGACCCTCCCCTGGGACCCCTGGATGTCTCCCTACATGGGGCGGGGCGGGGGGAGATGCATTTCTTACTTCCAGCTGCTCCGTTGGTGGCCCTTTGGCCGCGGCGTCCCCAGCCGACAAACCCGTTGTGTTCGGCTCCTTTGTCCTCTGCGGCTCCGGAGTGGGAACGCCACGCGCCCGTCGGGGGAATTTCTCCCGCGCGGCCCCAGGCCCCCGCCCCCCCACCCCCATCCCTCCGTGCCACCTCGAGGTGTCTGAGTTGCAGCGTCATGAAGACCGAACCTGCTCCGGACCCACGATGCCTCTCTGTGCCTTTGACAGGGCGGCGGTCGCTTCCAGCTTTGATGCCGGAACCTTCTGCAGACGGGACGGGCTTCTCTACAGGAGTAAATCCAGGAGGAGGAGGGTTTTCCTCTTCTCTCCCGCGGGATGGGCACCGGGGAATCCTACAGACGAGGCCCACGTCCCGTCGGGCGATGGCGACGGCCTGCGTCCGGCCTGTCGGCCTTGGCGAGACGGTGTCCACGTGCTGTTCTGACCTTTTCATCCTCCCGGCACGGGCTTCCTCTTACTCCCAAGCTGAGACCCACGCCTTCCGGAAGGTTCCCCGAGGTCGGCTGCGACGAAGAGTGACGTCCTTTGCTGCCAAGCATCTCTCTCTTCTTTTATCCGATTTTTTAAGTGTCGTTTACCGATTTAGTTAGCGGCTGGTCTTTCCGTAATCAGGGGACTGCAAAAGGGAACGTCTACGTCTGCAATACGGAGGCTCGAGTCGCCCCGTCGAGGGCAATCTCGCTTAATTAAAAACAGGGCAATTTTATTGAAAATAAAATGAGATTCAAATTTTTTAAAAAATGCGTCCCAAAGGGGCACACTTCCAGCTACGAAATGAAGAACTCCGGGGGACGCGACGTGCACCCATGGGGGCTCGAGATCATGATCCTGCCTTGACTCGTCACATTTCGAAGTCGCGAGGAATGGGAAGATCTTCAACGTTCTCCTCCCGGGGAGACAAAAAGAAAAACCCGTAGCTCTGCGAGGTGATGGATGTTAACTGGAGTGATTATGCCGATCGTCTCGCGCTTTGTACAAATATTGAATGAAATTATCACACCTCATTATGTGATAATTTCAGTCAATTATAACTCAATTTAAAATAAAATTATAAGTCAATTTAAAATAAAAATTATGTCAATTTAAAATAAAAATTATAAGTCAATTTAAAATAAAAATTATAAGTCAATTTAAAATAAAAATTATAAGTCAATTTAAAATAAAAATTATAAGTCAATTTAAAATAAAAATTATAACTCAATTTAAAATAAAAATTGTAACAATTTAAAATAAAAATTATAACAATTTAAAATTAAAATTATAACTGAATTTAAAATAAAAATTATAAGTCAATTTAAAATAAAAATTATAAGTCAATATAAAATAAAAATTATAAGTCAATTTAAAATAAAAATTATAACATTTTAAAATAAAAATTATAAGTCAATTTAAAATAAAAATTGTAACAATTTAAAATAAAAATTATAACTGAATTTAAAATAAAAATTATAAGTCAATTTAAAATAAAAAATATAAGTCAATTTAAAATAAAAATTATAAGTCAATTTAAAATAAAAATTATAACTCTATTTAAAATAAAAATTATAACAATTTAAAATAAAAATTATAAGTCAATTTAAAATAAAAATTATAAGTCAATTTAAAATAAAAATTATAACAATTTAAAATAAAAATTATAACTGAATTTAAAATAAAAATTATAAGTCAATTTAAAATAAAAATTACAACTCAATTTAAAATAAAAATTATAACTCAATTTAAAATAAAAATTATAACAATTTAAAATAAAATTATAAGTCAATTTAAAATAAAAATTATAACAATTTAAAATAAAAATTACAAGTCAATTTAAAATAAAAACTATAAGTCAATTTAAAATAAAAACTATAACTCCATCTTACCACGTTATGGCTCTGAAGAAGAGGAGTTTTAGTGTCAATACTGATTTACTGAAAATACCAACCCGTCCTCACGGCTGATGCCTTCGGGGCGCCCTACGCCTAGAAATGTCACGGGTCAGAAGGATGAAACAGGTGCATCGGCTGAGGGGGCGGACCCTGTGTCGGGAAGAAAGGACACACACACGCGACGCACGTCACATGATGCCGCATGCGACGGCCTTTCTGCACGTCCGGGCCCGGGCGCTGACCCGACGTGCGCTGGGGAGTAGGCCACGTTTCTACCGTTCTGTTGAATTCTACCGGTTCCTCCTCGTTTTTCTCCTACGAAGGTGTCTTTTGTCCGTTCCCCTCGGTAGGAACATACGGAGCGTTTTCTCTGGGGTCTTGCTGACTTGCTGGAAAGGTCTCCCGCCACTGACCGTGAGGTCAAAGGTGCAGCTAAGACCGATTAAAGCAAAATCAACCGTCGATCTACGTTGGCTTCGGCTGCGCACGCTTTCCTGTCCCCTTTCCCTGACAGTGACGTAAGAAGGGTTTTGTGTTTCTCTCCCTTTGCCAACTTCGGGGCTGCATCCCTGATTCCTTGCCAAGCAGGGCCCCGTTGGGTCTTGGAGTTCAAAGTGGATGATGGTGGCACAGGTGCGTTCGAGCCTCGTGACCAGCCGGGGTACAGCCCCGACCTGGTGTGGGAGACACGTATCATGTGCCTTCAGCGTGCCTCACCTGCCCGCACAGAACCCCGTCCTACGTGGGGACCCGGCCACCTTCCTTCTGAGTCCGACTAAGCGTCCGCACCTTGACCAAAGGGCTGAGGATGGACAATGACAGAAGTTCCACGGGGAATCGCCCCCAAAACCATCACGAAATGAAGGGACGATGTGCCCCTCGTATCGCAGATAAGGAACGTTTCGATCTGGGTCGTGACATTTGGATGCAAATTGAAAAAAAAAATGCTACTGTTAAATATCCTATATCCCGTCTTCCATGAAATATCAGGAATTTCCCTTTTTAGGAGACGGGGGAGCTGACCGCAGGCCGCCCCGGAGAAGGTGCCGCCCCGCTCAGCTGCGTCCCACGGAGGCGGCTTAGGGAGCGCTCGTGACGTGGCCCTGGAGAATGTCCCCACTTAGCCTGCTGGGCATCTCCAAGGCTTAAGGCCGGAAAGGGAGGCTGGAATCTGTTTCTTCACCCTCTAGGGCAGCGAGAGGAAGAGTAAAGCTCAGAGCTGACAGACTCAGATCTGAAATCCAGCCTCACCTCGCCGTCGCTGTGTGAAATCGAGCGTCTGTGGCCCAAGACTGAGTTTATTGGGAACAGAATATATAATTATGTTGATTTATTTTTTCCTTCCGATGACGTCCCTTCCTCTTGAATTCTTACCTGGGGGTCGATTCTATAAACATTATAGATGGCAGACCACAAAATAATAATAATAACAATAATAATAATAATAATAATAATAATAACAATAATAATAATAATAATAAAAACAGTAATAATAGTAATAAAAAAAAGTAATAGTGTTGGCCCATTAGGAGCGTCAGTACATGACAAAATTAAACTCCAAAATTATACTTAGAAGTTGCCATTGCTGGTTAAACAGAGATTTGGGGTTATTGACTCTTCTAGAGACTGAAAACGTGAGTTGTCCTTTCATAGACCATGTCCTTTCGGCGCTCAACAAATTTGCAAGTCTCCGCTGTGAAATAGTCTACTTTTTATTATTATCATTATCATTATTATTATTGTTATTGTTATTGTTATTGTTATTATTATTATTGCCGTTATTATTATTATTGTTGCTGCTATTATTATTGTTGCTGTTATTATTATTATTGTTATTATTATTGTTGTGGTTATTATTATTATTGTTATTGTTATTATTATTGTTGCTGTTATTATTATTATTGTTATTATTGTTGTTGCCGTTATTATTATTATTGTTATTATTATTGTTGTGGTTATTATTATTATTGTTATTATTGTTATTATTATTGTTGTCATTATTATTGTTGTTATTATTATTATTGTTATTATTATTGTTGCCGTTATTATTATTATTATTATTATTATTATTGTTATTATTATTGTTAACTATTCATCCAGGTGCACAAAATAAATTTCTAAGAAATAAGCTATTTTGCAGCTGAAAAGTCGCTGCCCAACACCAGTGGAATTCTCGGATCTGATGTGGGAACAGGTAACAATTGAAGCGGCACGTGAGGGTTAAAAACGATGCAGCGCCTTAACATGTGGGCCCGACTTCCCCCGTCATAATACCCTGCCCAGCATCCGGGGGAAATCAAGCACCATTGCGTGGTTGTAACGGGCACACGTTTTCCAAGAAAATTGCATTTGCATCAAGAGAGATACTCAGGGAGAAAAAATAGGAAAAAATAAAAAAGTCAAGCCAGACAGTTTTGCGACGTACAGAAAATCACCCCGAACGTGAACCTTGGTGTCCAGACGATCATTTGGAAGCCGAATCTCCCTCAGTTCGTTAGGAAATCAAGAAAGAAAGAAGAAGAAGAAAAAAACAAACCCAAAGGAAATTTTAGTTTTCTCCCTATGAATACCGCAATTTATGTATGTGCTTCGCATTCTTATTTTTTAATGTTTTTGATGGCTAGACAGGTGTTCTGACCAAAAAAACAAAAACAAAACAAAAAAATCCCCCAAAACGAAAAAATAAAAACAACAAAAAACAACAACAAAAAACAAAAAGAAAACAAAAAACAAATAACAAAAAACACAAAAAAGAAAAAACAAAAACAAAACAAACCAAAAAAACACCAAAAAACAAAACAAAAACAAAATAAAAAACCAAAAAAACAAAAAACCCCAAAACCAAAAAAACAAACCAAAAAAAAACCAAAAAAGCACAAAAAACAAACAAACAAAAAAAACCGAGAACCAAAAAAACAAAACAAAAAACCAAAAAACCCCCAAACGAAAAAAACAAATCAAAAAAACCCAAAAAAACACAAAAAAACAAAAAACCCCAAAACCAAAAAAACAAACCAAAAAAACCAAAAAAACACAAAAAAAACAAAAAAAAAAAAAAAAAAACCGAGAACCAAAAAAACAAAACAAAAAAACAAAAAAACCCAAAACCAAAAAAACAAACCAAAAAAACAAAAAAACACAAAAAACAAAAAAAACAAAAAAACCAAGAACCAAAAAAAAACAAAACAAAAAAACAAAAATACAAAAAGCCCCAAAACCAAACAAACCAAAAAAACCAAAAAAACAAACAAAAAAAAACAAAAAAAACCCAGAACCAAAAAAAAAAACAAAACAAAAAAACCACAAAAACCAAAAAAACTAAAAAACAAAACAAACAAAAACAGAAAAAAACAAAGGAAACAAACAAACAAAAAAACAGTGAACTCAGAGAGACCGGAATAGCTAGTACCTTATGCCACCCATTTTTGAGTTTGGGGGGAAAAAAGTCAAAAACGAAGAGAGGAAAAGAGGGAAATGAATACGCAAGGCGAGCGATCTAAGTCCGGTGGGGGATCTGGGGTCCAAAGAGAAGAATTCCGCGTGGAGAACATCTCCCCCACACTGGGGGTGGCATCGTCGGGGTCCCCCAGGCGGCCTCCCCCATGCATCAGCCACGAGGCCCGGTCACCGCGGTCCCGAGCCCTTACGTGCGCCATCAGGGACCACACCGGGCACTGCCACGTCCCAGGCTCCTGTTCAACAGTTGATCTAAAGAGAATAAATGGGGGAAAAAAATACGTAAAAAGGAAAATCGAGTGATCAACGGCGAACTGTTTCGGCGACTTTAATGAAAACCTTTGTCATGCTGGAGACTCATGAGTCATTACCGAAGACCCTGACGATGTCGCGCCGAGGAAACGTGACTCACTCGGAGCGCGTGTGAGTTTCGGGTAAATAACTGTCAAAGTCAGAACTGATGACTCCATCCGTTATGTCGCCACAGGGTCGTGCGAACGCGCTGATGTTTGTGAACACGTTTGCGAGGGTCTTTGCTTCGCTGCGGAAGGGCGCGTCGTCGAAGGATTTTCCGACTTTCAGATGGTTTTCAGCGTTTCTAACACGCGTGGTGTTTAGGAACGCGGCGGATCGTTGGAAACACACGCGTGAACGCTGCGAAGGGCACGTCGATTAAAAGGAAAACAAGCATTTTCGTTCGTTTGCCGGCGTCGGGAGACGAGAGGGTGGAATGCGCTGGAATTCCCGCGTGTGTCACATGTCCCGGCTGCGAGGGGACACGTACGAAGCCCCCCTCGGAGTAAGGATGACGTGGAATGGTGGCCAACCTTTCCGCGGCGGGCACGCTGAAGGATGGGTCCTCTGGCCAGACACGGCCTCCGCGCTGTTCTGCGATGACCACGCTTGCGTAAAATCGAGATCGGCATCATAATTTCGCTCGGAAGGTCAAGTTCAACACAGATGGAGCAAACGTCCGATTGGATTCGAGGGATGTAGCTCCCGAAGGGCCGGGAGCACGCGACACGCAGTGTATTAATGACACGTGGGTGGAAGACTAGCCTCTCGGGTCCGACCTTAGGGGACATGCTGGTCCCGTGCGCGTTGTCCACAAAAACCGTTTATTCCTCCTCGTGGATGCTCCGGGGAGTGACGGCCACCTCCTTGTTCATAGGGTCCTCCATGGCCCTCTCTGTGTCCCCATAACCTATGGGGCGGTCTCCCTTAAAACACCGAGCGAACTGTTTGCTGGAGAGCCTGATAGAGGAGCCACTCAGGTCCCCGTTTTTAATTTCTCTTTGGACATTTAGGACCTTCTCAGCGGAGCGTCAACCCTACAGATACGCCCGTCTCAATGCCCTTTCCTCGTGGGTTGTGCCGTTTCCCCCAAGAAGACAGGCGTGTTGAAGGCCTAAGCCAGGCGCCTTCTTCGAATGCGGGGCCTGGGCAGGCGGGGGCGAATTAAGGTGAGGACAACACGGCGGGCCCTAACCCGGTGTGACTGGCTTCCTGATTCAAAGAGGAGGTTAAGACGCAGACCCACGCAGAAGGAAACCAGGTGACAATGCAGGCAGAGGTGGCAGGGACACGGCCGTCCGTCCATCTAGGGACGCCCGGAGCCTCCAGATGCTGGGAGAGGCAGGAAGGACCGCCCCCTGGGGCCTCCGGAGGGAGCGAGGCCCTGGGACACCTGGATGTCACAGTCCATTTTCCCTTTTTGATTGGTGTTTAGTTCCGACGACGGCCTCGGTGCCTGCGGCACGAGGTCACCTGTCTCGCTGCGGCCACGCCGTGTCGCCCGTGGCCGGTCGGCGTCAACTGTGTCTGAGGCACGACTCTGTAGGGGAAACCGTGCTCCCTGCAGGGTTACTGGTCCCGGGGAGTCAGGGCAGGCCTGTGGCTGCACCTGTGACAGGGTCGGACGCCCCCGCACCTGTTTCACGGGGAGCAGACAGGTGCATCGGCTCTGAAGGGTACGTGTTTAAGAGACTGCCTAATGGATGCATGTGTGTCTGAGTGGGACAGGGGGTGGGGAAAGAGCAGGGAGGAGAGGAGAAGATGGGGAGCAGGGACGACAGAGCGAAGGAGAGAATGAGGAGTTGGGGCCCGAGCATCGTCCCGGCCCCTGGATCAGGTGAACCGTGTAGAGATGCTCAAGGGAGTCGAGGGACGTTGAAGGGATCCTGGTCTCCGTCCTTTGGGGTTTCATTCCCAAATGTAGCATTTGGGAAAGGAAACAGAAATAAGGAAAAACAGGTGTCGGGGAGGAGCCCACGGGAAGGAAAACGGATGAGAAGCAGAGACGTGCAGGTCGGTTTCGCGCTCGAAATACCCGCTATTTTCCATGGCTTTTCCCAGAAAAGCAGGTTTAAATCATTCTCCGTCAGGAGCTTTGCAGCTGATACAAGGGGCTGGGAAGCTGCGGTGTCCCGCACGTATTTTCTGAGCGATTGTCTGTAACTCACGATGGTCGTGATCGTTTTGGCTTAAATAGTGTCTTTTTTTCTTTCAACCATTGGCATCAAATGAGGGAATATATTTCTGTTGCCTCAGGGTATGTATTAGCATTAAAGCCTAAAATTAAGAGAGCGCGTTGGAAATTCACCACTCCTCTGGCTATGGTTTTTATTTTGTTTTATTTTCTTTTATTATTTTATTTTATTTTATTTATTTTAATATTTATTTTATTATTTTAATTTAATTTAATTTAATTAGTTGATTTTATTTAAATTTAAGTTATTTAATTTTATTATTTTATTTAATTTAAATTTAATTTAATTTAATTTAACTTTATTTTGACTTGTTTTGTTTTATTTTATTTATTTTATTATTTTATTTTATGAATTTAATTTAATCTATTTTATTTTATTTTATTTATTAAATTAATTTAATTTAATTTAATTTTAATTTGATTTTAATTTAATTTAACTTTTTTATTTTGTTTGACTTTATTTTATTGATTTGATTTTAATTTATTTTACTATTTTAATTTAATTTTATTTAATTTTATTATTTTAATTTAATTTAATTTTATTAATTTAATTTAATTTAATTATTTTATCTTATTTAAATTAAATTAAATTACATTACATTTATTTTATTTATTTTATTTTTATTTTATTTATTTAATTTAATTTAATTTTATTATTTTAATTTATTTTAATTTATTTTATTATTTTATTTTATTTTATTTTATTATTTTAATTTAATTTAATTTAATCTTATCATTTTATTTTTTTATTCTAATTAAATTAAATTAAATTTTAAATTAAATTAAATTTAACTTTATTTTGTTTTTATTTTATTTTATTTTATTATTTCATTTCATTTCATTTCCTTTCTTTCCTTTCTGGAGACATCTTGACGGCTTTTGGAAATGCCCCGGGTTGCTCTCTCTCGTCGGTGGAGAAGGCAAAGCAGCGTCACAGCGCGCGGGAGCCGACTTGATGCAGAGGTCCCCGTCCCCGTTCCGGCTGCGGGCATTATCGACGTGTCTGCGGGCGCACTGCAAAACGAATTAGAGTGCTGAAATGGAAGTCGGGCTGCACCGAACGGTGAAAAAACAAAATTATCAAGTGGCTAGACGGCAATCCCGCGCCGCATCTTAATGACACGACGAGCCGAGCTCTGCTGGAGTTTGCAGGGGGGCGGGGGAAGGGGGTCCTGACGTGGGTGAGAGCCTTTCCCCGGTGTCGATCAGGGCGTCGAGATGGGCCACCCAGGTCAGGGTGGTGGGCGTTCGTGGAGGGTGAGGGGGAGCAGTGGTTCCTGACGTGGAAGCTTAGGAGGGACGGCCCCCAAGGCGACAGAGAACGCTTTGTAGGACAGACGGACAAGGATTCGTAGCTCAGCCGTGTCACATCCTCTCTCGGGAGCTTAGGGGGCTCTCCTCGTCCGTGTCCCCCTTCCTACTGGACGTAGTGGACGAGAGCATCCCCGTAAAGGTCCCAGCTGCCCGAGCCGGCCGTCTCCTGCGTCCAGGCCGTGGTGGGGGACAGAACCGTGTCCCCTCCCAAAGCTCCCGCGAGCGCACGCTCAGAACCCGAGACTGCGTCGCCTCGCAGGACGAAAGGGCCTTCGCAGGTGCACCTGCGTGAAGGATCTTGAGACGGGGAGGTCCTCCGAGATGAATTCTCTGGTGACCTCTTCGTGGCCGTTACAAGGGTCTTCGTGGAAAGGAGGCAGAAAAGGTCAGGGCGACACTAGGGACAGCACTAGTCATCGCTGGTTGGAAGGTGGAGGAAGGGGCCGTGAGTCGAGGAATACGGGTGACGTCTAGGAGCTGGAAGGGGCAAGGACACAGATTCTCATATAAACAGTCAGGGATCTAGAATGCCTTCGGGGCAGGGGACGCTCCCGTCACGCCCGGGACTGAGATATATATCAGGCGACACTGGCATTTCCAGAGAGAGAGGCTTTGCATGAAGCGCGTCACCCGCCGGAGTGGGTGGGCCTCACAAAAGCAGTCGAAGGCCTGAAGGGCAGACACGACCCCCACCCCCGAGGACAAGGGACTTCTGCCTCCCGGTGGCTGTGGGACTCTAGGTAAAATGTGGGCGCTGCCTAGGGTGTCCCGCCTGCTGTGTGCCCCGCAGAGTTTGGACCTGAGGGGGTTGTGATCACACGAGCCAATTCCCTAGAAATCTCCGTCTCTGTCTCTCTCTAGATAAATAGGTGATAAATAGATAGATGATAGATAGATGGATCGATCGATCGATCTTAGATAGAAACGCCGTCTCGAATTCTGCGTTTTCGATCCCGTTATTTGACTTCGTGTCGCGTTTTCGACCCCGTGACCTTGGCGCGCGTCGCCTTGCGTTTTCGTCTCCTGCGTCACACACACTTATTGTCCTGACGCCGTGGACTCCGCGGGGGACGCACGCTGGGTGGGTCCTTCTCCTTCGGACGTTGTCACTCAAGGCGAATCCCACGGCCACGCGGCGGGAAAGCCTCTCCGTGCGACTCTGTGCCACGCGGTGTAGACCTCGTCTATGCGGCATCTTCTTCTGAGTCGCCTCGGAGGGGCATCGGGGCGGACGCCAGGAGTTTGTCGTCTCAGACACGGCTCCTGGCCGGAGTCTCCCTCACGCCTCCTGGAGCAGGTGGCACGGGCCGGACCCGTTGAGGCCTCTTCAGACGGGAAGGGACGATGCCCAATCAGCATCCCGGCTGCACGGTCCGCTTCGGTCCCGGCCTCAGCACCGACATTCTCCATCGCCCCCCTTCTCTCGGCCTTGGCCATGTTGCCGGACGGTTCTGTTTTTTATTGAAAAAGAGCCGGGTAAGGCCTCGCCCCGCTCAGGATGGCTTCCTCGGGGTCCGCCTGCAACACACCCCAGGAAAGGGTTTTTTGCGTCACACAGACGGGATCACACCCCGCGTGGGCTTCTGTGGGTGTCCCTTCCCTCCGAGCATCGCGTCCGCGGGATCCTCCCGCGCCGCCGTGACTGTCGGTGCCGCATCCTTTTTCATGAGTGACTAATATTCCGTCGCGTGCACAACGAAGGCGCTTTCACCCGCAGACGCTGGGGCACGGCCTCACGCCCTGTTTATTAGGATCCCGTTTACCGGGGTGACTGGTTCATGACGTTAGATGCGCATCAGGCGCGTGGTCCACTGCGTGTTCAACGCCCACGGTCTAGGCTCCTTCATCCGTCACGTGTGTGACCCCTTTTGGCCTCTTCGCCGTCTGTCCCCCCTGACCCCGTAGTTCCCCCTCTTCGGTTGTCCTTACCCAGGAGCCTTTCTGGTGGCTCCTTTTGCTCGTCTGCTTCTCGCTTTCCGTTTGACATCCCCGACGTGAGCGAAACCGGACGGTCCTCGTCCTTTTCCACGTGCCTTGTTGCACGTGGAGCGCGATCCCCTCGGGCCTGATCCCCGGGCTCACTCATAGTGACCCGTCTTCGGCCTCGTCTCCTTGTGTGAAAGGCTTCGCCCGACGAGGAACGCCATGGGTGGGTGGGGGGTCCTCTGTGCTGCCGCAGCGGAGGGGACCCCTAGAAGGGTGTCCCGGCAGGGTCTATCGTGCAGGTGCCGGTCAGTCGCGGACGGTCCCCTCTACATGGTGGGGACATCGCCCAGCCCGGGCGCATTTCCCTCTCCGATCCGCGTCTCTCCTCTCTGCTCTTGGGGTTTGATGTCCCTTCATCAACACTCCGACCCTTGAGCCCCATCGCCGGCTGTTTCCTCCCGATTGTCCATTTTTCTGTCCCCACAGAAGGGTCCGGACATTTGCGTTTTTAAGTGCGATTCCCGGGGACGGGGGGTGGCTTCCGACGAACAGACAGAATCCGAGGCGGGTGCCTGTCCTGCCGTCGCCTTCGCCGCAGCGTCCGCCTGTCCCCGTGTCCTCTCGGGCGTCGTCCTACGGGGACGTGGACGTGGAATTACTGAACGCGTCTTCAGGGCAGTCAGCGGACCCACCTCCTAGGAAAGTCCCGTCCACGCAGCACCCGGCTCGGCCTGGGGCCTTGTCTGGAGAGAGAATCTCCGCAGATGTGGCTTTTTGGGGGACGTGACGCCGAGCTCCTTCTGCATCGTGGGGCC
The DNA here is from genome assembly GCA_030015415.1 of Cynopterus sphinx. NCBI lineage: Eukaryota > Metazoa > Chordata > Mammalia > Chiroptera > Pteropodidae > Cynopterus > Cynopterus sphinx. Next base: position 1,639,793 of record CM057388.1, on the reverse strand, counting down.
CTCGTGGTGCCACGACAGGTGTGCGTACGCGGCCCAGGACGGGACAGGCATCCTTTTGGGGGGGGGGACACAGTGGGACTCACCCTCCTGACACTCAGTGAACGACCTGGATGCGCTCAAGGAAGGCTTTTGAGGGAACCGCAAAGCCACGGGTGCTTTCGAGGTCGAAATACGGCCACGGGGGACCTTCTGGGATCGGACCGCAGTTCGTGGTCCGTGTGCTCCAGACCCGTGTTAGGACCCGTCCATACGGTCACTCGGTCGCTTTGCGGCCATGAACCCGGATCCCCTGTGTGTCTGGGGCGTCCCTTGCTATTCCCACCTGCTCCCACCACACCAGACTCCCAGGGGATGCTCGCCTCCTGCCTCCAGGTTCGCGGCCCAGTGGCTATTCGTGCCCCGGGACGCCTCGCTGCCCGGCGCTCGGCTCAGACGAGATAACGCCAGGACCCTATGGGGCGACCAGGACCAGGGCGACATGTCTCACGGGGAAGGCGTTTCTCGGTCGTTGCGTCGGGCCTAAGTAGTCCGCGGTCGTGACTTCTGTGGGTCCTCGTGGAAATGTGTGTTCTGTGGATGTCCCCTCCCAACAAGCTCTCAGTTTGCAGATGCAAATACAAATACAAATATAAATATAAATAAATATAAATAATAATATAAATATAAATACAAATACAAATAATACAAATACAAACATGAATATAAATATTAAATAAATATAAATAAATATAAATATAAATAATATAAACATAAATATAAATAATATAAATAAATAAAAATAAAAATAAATATAAATAATATAAATATAAAGAAATAAAAATAATAATATAAACATAAATACAAATACAATTATAAATATTAAATAAATATAAATAAATATAAATATAAATAATATAAATATAAAGAAATAAAAATAAATATAAATATAAACATAAATACAAATACAAATATAAATATAAATAAATAAAAATAAAAATAAATAAATACAAATATAAATATAAATAAATAAAAATAAAAATAAATAAATACAAATATAAATATAAATAAATAAAAATAAAAATAAATAAATACAAATATAAATATAAATAAATAAAAATAAAAATAAATAAATACAAATATAAATATAAATAAATAAAAATAAAAATAAATAAATACAAATATAAATATAAATAAATAAAAATAAAAATAAATAAATATAATATAAACAAATAAAAATAAAAATAAATAAAAATAAATATAAATATAAATAAATAAATATAAATATAAATATAAATAATATAAATATAAATATAAATATAAATAAATATAAATAATAATATAAATACAAATACAAACATAAATATAAATAGAAAATAAATATGAATAATATAAATAAATATGAATACAATAGTTGGGAAGCACCATATTTTCCCGTACCCTGGCTCTGCCCCATCTCTGTGCACTCGCCCGGGTCCCCGATATCTGCAGCACCACCCGTCGCTCCAGGGCACCCTTCCATGCGACCTTTTCTCGATTGGGAGCCGCGTTCCTCCCTGCAGCTGTAATGACTTTGCCCCTCGGCTCACCCTGATTTGAATCCCGTCTGTCTGTCAAAATGCCCCCTGGACATCCGCCTCCTCTGATTTCTGCTTCTGGAGGCCCGAGCGCCCGCCGTTCGCAACACACTCCGGTTCTGATCGCGTCGCCCACCGGCCCGGCTCCTTCGTGACTCCGTGGGCACACGCCCTCGTTTGACCGTCTCATGCAACTTGCACGAAGGGGTGACCGTGGCACGGCTGGCCATCCCACCAGGAAAAAGTCAAGGCCTGTGCGTTTGTGACTTTTCATCAGTGGGACTCGGAACAAATTTTTCTTACGAATTTTAGCCTCAGAAATGCGGTAGAAATGAGTGAAAAGCAACAATATTTCTGCACGTCGAGGAACGACGTGTGGATGAATCTCAATACTTTGTGTATCTACCTACGTGGTCCACGTGGCCCGTCTTCATTTTTCCTTTTTTTTACCACGGCGAGCGCTAATATACCTTCGCGTCTTTATAAAAATTCTCATTTCACTTCATTTTTTAAAAAAATGTTTCCCCGACAGTTGACATTCCGTGTTATTCCTATAGCAGTCACACGTGGATGTCTTTAAATTTTTCAATGATGTTGGTAAAGAAACAACGTGAACGAAGAAGGAAAGTAAAGAAAGGGCTCGCTGGTAGCACCGAGTCATCAAATGTTACGTCTTTAAGAATAAAATAGTGAAGATGTTGGCTTAGGATGGGGGTCCTGCCTGGTGCTCGCCCCCGGAATGTGCGAATGTTTAAATCCACATCGAGACGAGAAGCTTTCAAACGCACAGACACCTGCCCTGGATGCCTTGCCGTCCGTCTAAGCTGAGGCCGGGACTGGCCTGACACTGACGGGTCTTAGGGTCATTCACTGAGGTCGTGTCTAGCGGAGACGCCTGCAGGTGCAGGTGTTCCTCCTTGGGGTCTGACACGTTCCATTTCTCTCCCACGGGGAAGCAAACGGCCTATTTTATTTTAACTTCATATTATTATTATTATTATTATTATTATTATTATTATTATTGGTCATTCTCAAGCCACGCGACACACTGAACCCAAACTTCTCATCCCCTTCCCTCCCTCCGTCCCATCCCTCCTTTCTTCCTCCTACTGTTTTCCTTCATATTTTAATTTTGGCAGAGGAGTGACCCCGAAATCAAATCCACCCCAGGAGTGCACGGGGAAGGAACGGGAAGCTCGAGACCCTCTTGGTGCCCGCTGCCCGTGACCGACGTGGGCACTTCCAGACGAAAGGGAGGACGCGGAGACCCGACGCCTTCTCGAAGATGCCCCTCGGGCGCGTGAACATTTCGGGCTACGTCCCCAGAACGGCGGGGTGCACGCGTGGCTGTGCCCGGCCCCGCCGGGTGTGAATACAAGGCGGGTGGCTTCCCCTGTGACTCTGTAGAAGGCTCAGCCCCGACACCTTTCCACGCCGAGCAAACGCCCTCTGAATGTCAACGACCGTCGGGTCCACTGACATTTTTTTTCTGCCCTTTTTTCGTCTGATTTGGGGCGATTTCTCGGTGACCCGGTCTAATATTCCTTCTGTGGAACTTCCTGCCGATGACAGTTTCCCTTAATACTCAGTTTTTGAATCTAAAAAGCATGGATGAGATTTAAAAAAAAACCCTCTGGATTCTTATTTTTTTAAAAGAAACTATGTATTTTGCTCTAATCCTTGAATTTTTGGCTTCTTATGAAATTTCCTGGTTAAAAAATATATATATATATCTCCCCTTCGAATGATTAAAGACACTGACCCATTGTCTTCTAGCTGTCAGCGTTGTCGAGAAGCATGTTAAACTTATCCTCACAAGGTCCTAGATCTTTTCTTTCTAGAAGGTTTGACATGTTTTAACTCGGAAGTGGACTTTGTCTCCAGTGTCTCCAGCATTTGTTGAACCATTTGTCTTTACGTTCCCAGATTTTTGTAATTTGGGGAAATTATTTTATACTATATATATTTATATTATTTATATTTATATCATATTATATCATATCATATCATATCATATTATATTATATTTATGTTTGTTATGTTATGTTATATTTATTTTCATATTATTTATATTTATATTCATGTTATTTATAGTATTTATATTTATATTATTTATATTTATATTTATTTTATATTTATATTTATTTTATATTTATTTTATATTTATATTTATTTAATTTATATTTATATTTATTTATATTTATTTAATTTATATTTTTATATTTTTAATATTTATTTATATTTATATTTATATTTATATTTATATTTATATTTATATTTATATTTAATTTATATTTAATTTATATTTAATTTATATTTATATTTAATTTATATTTAATTTATATTTATATTTATATTTATATATATTTATATTTAATTTATATTTATATTTATATTTATATTTATATTTATATTTATTTGTATTTATATTTATTTATATTTATATTTATTTATATTTATTTAATTTATATTTATATTTATTTATATTTATTTAATTTATATTTATATTTATTTATATTTATTTAATTTATATTTATTTAATTTATATTTATATTTATATTTTATTTATATTATTTATATTTATATTTATATTTATATTTTTTATATTTTTTATATTTTTATATTTATTTAATTTATTTATATATTTTATATTTTTTTAATTTATTTATATTTTTTATATTTATTTTATTTATATTTATTTTATTTATATTTATATTTATTTAATTTATACTTATATTTATATTTACATATAAATATAATAAGTATACATTTATACATGTCTTATAAACATACATCAGATTTGACGTATAAGTGTTATACGCACTCGCACTCACACATCCTGCTTTCTGTCTGGACTATTTCTTCTCTCGACTCACCACTGAGGGGGAGAGAGAGACAGAGACGGAGAGAAATGGTGGGAAGGGAACAGAAAGAGCGTCACCTCTCTTTTCAAGGTTATGTCATTTCCTACAAGTGTGCATGCGTGGAATTCCATTTTACAACTGCCAGAAAGCTGCAGGTGGAATCCTCTTTTGTCCTTAAATACTTGAGCATGTAATTAAGAAAGAAAGCATGGACAGTCCCCTACTTACCATTAGGACAACGATCAAACTCAGGAAACGACCTGGGCGTCGAGATGCTTATCCAACCAATGTACCTCATTCAATTTTTGCCGATTATCCCACTCATTTCCTTTATAGGAACAAATCCCAAAGCGTAGCCTGGTCTCCCACCCGGGCCCCGCTTCATATGAGTTGTCAGGTCCCTGTAGCCTCCTTCGATCTGGGAAGATGGTTGAGAGCATCTCGGATTTGGTAAGTGTCTCTGCGGCATGTCCATGGTCTCTCAGTGTCGTCCCCACCGTCCTCTGAGAAATTTCTCACTTTGTGGCGTAAGATTTTTATTTTTTTTTTTTTGGGGGGGCTAACTACATCCTTTTGCAGCCCTCACCCTGACATCAGCCACTTATCTGTCCCCGTCGGTGCTGGTAGTGAGCAGCGATTCGGCCCCGAGGTCTCATCCGGGCTGGGGTCCTTGCTGGCGGGAGGTCCCGCGACGTCATTTCTTCTGGGTCCTTGCACTTGACCTCACACATCCAGGGCTACCTCCTATCTCAGATATTGCATCTACGAAATCAAATTCAATCCGTCTGCTCGCTGCGTCACCTTTTTCTCTCCCCCCATCTCATTCCTCTTGATTTTATGTCTGTTTCTGAGTCTCTGAGGCTTAACACGGTATTAAAGGTCAAAAAATGTACAAACGGGCCTCCTCAGGGAAGGGTCGCTTTTTCTCAGTTCTTATTACTCGTAAATCTTTGCCCACGAATTTTTACGCACCTGATGTACGTATTTAAACCTAGCCATAGACTTTCCCTGCTATTCCAATTATTCCTTTGCCCATTTTTCACATTTTAAAAATCCTCTAACTACCCTACTCTTTAAATGTCTGGTAGGGTTCGCTGTCTCTCACAGCTATTTTTTTTTTTTAAATAAAGCTGTAATTATTTTTTACACATTTTCCCTTACAAAATGTCCTGTTATCCTCCTAAATGGAATTTGTCAACCTTTTTATGGATTGAATGTGATGGATTTGCTCTCGGAGGGAGAACGTCATAGACCTGGAACAGCAATTGTTCATGTTGTGTCCAAAATCTGCTCTTTAAAGAGCCAACCTCTTTGCCCGTTCTGGGGTCACTCGCATTTCAAGGCCTGAAGGAAGCCCTGGCGCCCACCGTTGCTCGTGGTTACGAATGCCGGTCCTAATGCAGAATGGGATCCTTCGTGTCGCTAATGACATGACAACGAAAGCACCACCATCCTAGCGACGATTTCCAGCTTGCACAGGGGTCCGCATCGCTCTCTCAAATACCCTTCCTGTTGCACCGCCTCATGGAAACCCGAGGTGTCAAGTTTATTCTTTTTTCCCCCCCCAAACCGTAGACGAGATCTCAGACTTTTTCCCTTAAGCTACCTTTTTAAAAATTAGTTTTTGGCAGAAAAAGTTAATAATTTTAGAATTCCCTCGAGAGAAGTTTTTATTGAATCACCGACAATAGTGGGACTAATCGGAGTTTTTAGTACTTTTTTCTCCCAAACCTCTGCGTCGAAGAACCTCCAAGGGTTCCTTGTGCCACGTGTGTCATTAGCATACGTGGCCGTCGTTTAATTCTGCCCAGACTCCTGCGGTTTTTATAGCTGCGCCGTCTTTGATCTGACTTCCACTTTCTCTCGATAAAGACACTGAGGCAGCATGTTCTTTGCGATGTCGGGACCTGTCCGAATGGATACTATCTTTAATGACAAAATTCTGAGATTAAAAAAAATATAAACAAACAAACAAACAAACAAACAAATAAATGAATGAATAAATGAATAAATAAATAAATGAATAAATAAATGAATAATTAAATAAAAAGAAACCCACAGTGGCTGTGTTGCCAAAAGCCTGCAAACATAATGATCTTCAGAGATGATTATTTTGCATAAAAATCCAGCAGCGACTTTATCACTTTTAAGCCCTATGGGCTGGGTTCACTCATATGCTAAGTTTCTTACATTTTTTCACCCTTGTCTTCTGATCGGAAGTTAACATGCAACACTGATCGATCATTAAATGGCATAGGAAGAGCCTTTATTTCCTAAGGAGCCATCGAACTAGCAGGCCTTTCTCTCGTTTTCCCTCAACGTCCATGCTGCACATTAATGAAAATCATGATTTTGAAATCGTTAACAAATAACAAAGAATGTGATCAAATATAACAAATAACAAATAGCAAAGCGTGAGGATGGTACGTGCAGCCCGAAGAAGGAAAACCGGAGGGATAAATACTACATTTGAAAAAAATCATGCAGAAAACCACCTTTTTAAAATTCGTCAGAGACATTGGAACTGCAAACCAGCTAAGGTTTGGTGGTGGTGGCTGTGGGGAGGGGGGAGTTAAACATTGTAGAAACTTTAGTAAAGCACACTGTGCGATTTTCTAAATTTTATTTATTTATTTTAAGTAGCTTCAGGTATACAGCACACGGGTTAGACACCTATAGAGATCATCAAATGATCCCCCCAGTTGGGCCCTCCCTTACCTGGCCCTGCACCTGCACCTGCCGTCCTATTACTGCTGACTGCATTCCCCGTCCCCGCGACCGATTATCAACTCCTGATTTGTCCTTCTTTACCCCTGCACCCCATTCTCCCAGCCCCCCAAACCCCTTCCCTCTGTCCGTCACCAAACTGTCTACTAGACTTGAGAATGACACACGTCAGTGATCGTCTGGCTAAACAGGACGACGTCAAGAAAAGTGAACTTTCGAGGAGAAATACTCAGATGCGTCGTGCTTACGTGGGACACAATGGTGAAGACTGGCCTGAGGCTTAGAGATATGAGAGGAGACACGCGTGTGGTAGACAGAGTCAACACGCTCTCAGATAAGGGAACGCGCGGGCCGAGAGGAAGGAAATGGGAGGCAACGTTCATTAAGTGCCTACAACGGAATGATGCCAGAGACTGTCAGAAATAACATGAATAAAAAGCGTCGCCCGTCTCCGAAAGGCATTATCAAGCAGGCAGGAAAGACGGGCTCATAAATAGCTCTATGAAAAGGCATATGGAGAACGATGGCATTGTTCATTTTGCAAGCTTCAAAGGCAACAGGTATAATGGGTTTTACGTGACTCCCACTTGCAATTAAACAAAACAAATAATCTTCATTAGACATGAATGATCTTATCAGAATGGATGATGAGAGAGCATTTCCTTATTCTTTTTTATCTATAATTAGGAGAGTCCTCCTAGATGGAATATGATATGAAAGGAAAGGGGGTAAGGGAAGCATACTTTTAGCTAGAAAATGGGGAAAAGAAACAATGTATTCCATGAAATAATAGCATTCCACCTGACAATGCCTAGAACGACGATGGCTGCAGAATGTTCCTGGCAGTGGAAAGATATTCCAAGAAGGTGGAACGAAGTCAGTCATTATTTGCTGTTCACTGGGTTTGAAAATTAAGGAAATCAGGAAGCTCAGAAAATGTGGTTTCTGTGCCTGGACCGTGTAAAATCCAGATGAAACTAAGACTTAAAAAAGGACTTTACGGTGAGCAGACAGCAACAGAGAAAGGAGAGAGAATGACTGTAGCAAGAGGAAGAGACGAGGCTGAGAGATGGTGATGGTGGTGATGATGGTGATGGTGATGATGAGATAATGATGATTGTGATGGTGATGATGGTGGTGTAGGTGATTATGATGATGGTGGTGATGATGAAGAATAGTGATGGTGATGATGGGGGTGCAGTTGATTATGATGATGGTGTGAATTTGATGATGGTGGCAATTATGATGATGGTGATGGTAAAGAAGGTGGTGTAGGTGATTATGATGATGGTGGCCATGATTCTAATTATGATGATGTGATGATGGTGATTACGATGATGGTGGTGGAGATGATGGTGATGTAGGTGATTATAATGGTGGTGATGGTGATGATGGGGATTATGATGATGGTGATGATGATGGTGATGGTGATGATGGTGGTGATGATGCTGATTATAATGACGGTGAAGGTGGTGATGATGGTGAATATGATGATGGAGATGATGATGGTGGTGGTGATAATGATGGTGGAGATGGTGGTGTAGGTGATTGTGATGATGATGGTACAGATGCTGATGATAATGTCGGTGATGATGGTGATGATGATGATGATGGTGGTGGTGATTAGAATGATGGCGGTGATGGTGGTATAGGTGATGATGATGACGTTGCTGATTATGATGATGGTGATGGTGATGCAGATGATGGTGGTTTAGGTAATTGTGATGATGGTAGTAAAGATGCTGATTAAAATGACGGTGATGTTGGTGGTGATGGTGATTATGATGATGGTGCTGATGATGGTGATGGGATGATGGTGATGATGGTGGTATAGGTGGTTATGATGATGTTGGTGATTATGACGATGGTGATGGTGGTGATGATGGTGATTATGATGATGGTGATGGTGATGGGATGATGGTGATGCTGAATATGATGATGGTGTTGGTGGTGATGGTGATGATCATGGTGTGGGTGATTATGATGATGGTGATGGTAAAGAAGGCGGTGTAGGTGATTTTGATGATGGTGGTCATGATTCTAATTATGATTGTGATGGTGGTAATGGTGATTATGATGATGGTGGTGGTGATGGTGGTGTAGGTAATTATGATGATGGTGGTGATGATTCTGATTATGATGATGGTGATGGTGGTGATTAAGATGATGATATGACGGTAATTATGATGATGGGGATTACGATGGTGGTGATGGAGATGATGATGGTGTAGGTGATTATGATGATGGTGGTGATGATGATGGTGATTATGATGGTGATTATGATGGTGATGATCGTGGTGATGGTGGTATAGGTGATTATGATGATGGTGGTAAAGATGCTGATTATAATGTTGGTGATGATGGTGATTAAGATGATGGTGGTGATGGTGGTAATGGTAATGATGATGGTGGTGATGATTATTGTGATGGTGATGATGGTGATGTAGGTGGTTATGAGGATGGTGGTGATTATGATGAAGAATGGTGATAGTGATGATGGTGGTGCAGTTGATTATGATGATGGTGGTGAATTTGATGATGGTGGCAATTATGATGATGGTGATGGTAAAGAAGGTGGTGTAGGTGATTATGATGATGGTGATGGTGGTGATGATGGTGATTATGATGATGGTGGTGATGATGGTGGTGTAGGTGATTATGATGGTGGTGGTGATGGTGATTATGATGGTGATGATCGTGGTGATGGTGGTATAGGTGATTATGATGATGGCGATGATGATGATATTGATGGTGGTAATGGTGATTGTGGTGGTGGTGATGGTGATGATGGTGGTGCAGGTGATTGTGGTGATGGAGATTATGATGGTGGTGGTGGTGATGATGGTGATGATGGTGGTGTGGGTAATTATGATGATGGTCATGATGATTCTGATTAAGATGACGGTGATGGTGGTGATTATAATGATGTGATGATGGTGATTACGATGAAGGTGATGGTGGTGATGGTGGTGATTAAGATGATGGTGGTGATGATGTGATTATGATAATGGTGATTATGATGATGGTGCTGTTTATGATGATGGTGATGATGATGATGATGATGTTGGTGATTGTGATGGTGGTGATGATGATGGTGTAGGTGATTGTGATGGTAGTAAAGATGCTGATTAAAATGACGGTGATGTTGGTGATGATGGTGATAATGATGATGGTGGTGGTGATGGTGATGGTGGTGATGGTGATGATGATGTTGGTGATTATAATGATGGTGATGGTGGTGGTGATGGGATGATGGTGGTGACTATGACGATAGTGATGGTGATGATGGTGGTGTAGATGATTATGATGGTGGTGGTGATGATGCTGAATATGATGGCTGTGATGGTGTTGATGATGGTGATTATGATGGTGGTGTAGGTGATAATGATTATGATGTTGCTGATTATGATGATGGTGGTGATGATGCAGATGATGGTGTTTTAGGTGATTGCGATGATGGTATTATGATGATGGTGATGATCGTGGTGATGGTGGTGATGATGCTGAATATGATGATGGTGATGGTGGTGATGGTGATGATCGTGGTGTGGGTGATTATGATGATGCTGGTGATTATGATGCTGGTGATGGTGATCGTGATGATGGCGGTGTAGGTGATTATGATGATGATGATGATGATGATGGTGATTGTGATGGTGATGATGGTGGAGTAAGTGATTATGATGGTGGTGGTGATGATGATGGTTGAGATGGTGGCGGTTTTGATGACGGTGATTGTGATGGTGATGATGATGACGATGGTGGTGATGATGGGACCGTCGTCCTTCACGCAGGTCTCTCACGGTTGGACCTGTGCCTGCCCACCGAGGTCACACGTGGAAGGCCCGACCCCAGGACCTCACAGTGGCTGCCTTCCAAGAACCCGGGTGACCTTCGAAAGGGGTAATCTAAGTGACAGCACCTGGTCTCAGTAAAGTGCATACAGTAGGATCCCTTTATAGAACATTCTGGAAAAGAGAAGAGACTAGCTGGTCACGGGGCCTGAGGTTGGGCAAAGCATTGACCACAAAGGAGAACGGGATGTCTGGGGTACGCAGCGAACATACCGGTTACGTCATCAGTCAGATGCTTGTGTTTTTATCAAAAACGACAAATCTGTATAATAAAAACAGTACGTTTTGCTTTACGTACATCATAACCACCGTTTTTTCTTCATAGTTGCCATTTTTTATTTTTAAAAAGTTTCAATTAGAGTTGAAACACAATGCTATGTTAGTTTCGGGGGCGCCGTACAGGGGTTAGACACTTGTGGTGACTTGTGGAGCGACACCCCAATGATCCCTGTCCCCACCTGGCACCACGCGTGGTTATTACATCACGATCACCTGTATTCCCCGTGCTGTGTAGCAACCACTTTTTAAAATTAGGTCCATTTTACACTTTCATCGTTATCGTATCATGATATATATGGTTTTATTTTAACAGGCCGGGTTTTATTTTACTTTTTAAAATTTAATTAACATAAGAAATAACAAGAAGGTCCATCAGGTAGGAAACATACACTCCAGGCTTTGGGGAATGGCATCTGCACCATTCCTTTCTGGGGCGGAATCCACGATTATTTCCAGAAAAGTAAGGCTTAGCAGGGGCTGACGGTGCGTTGGACGATGCTTCTAGTTTTGAACGGATGTCCTCTTTCTGTGGCCGTTCAGCCAGCCGATCCCAAAAGGGACATTTCAAGGGACCCCATTCAGGTGATGCAGGCCGTGTGTTCCGGTGAAAATCCAGGTGAAAATGCACCTTGATTTTCATCCACATCCGAGTCTAATGTTAAACGTCCTTTAAGTGCGCGCTTCAACCAAAACCCCAAAGCAAAAGAAATTCTCTCAGTCATATAAGCATTATGGGATTTGGCTTTCTCCTAGAGAGGCTCCGACTTAGGTAAAAGTGGTTTGAGAAACGTTTATGATTTTTTTATTTTTAATTTTTTTATTTTTATTTTTTTATCTTTTCAAACGTCCCTGAAAGAGCCATGCAGACCCAAATAGGATCCAAATTCGGGTTCGAGACACACATTCGGCCTTGCATAGGTCGCTGACTCTGACTCACTCAAATGTGGGAAGGGGAAAATAAAAATTCCCTGTAATTTTAATTTTAATTTTAATAACATCCCGGATTAACTGCAGTTAGTGGGTCTGTTCTAACGCTGGTGTGCATTTGGGTGTTCGTGACACTTGTATGACATGAGAAATAGCAGGAGATCCCAAAAACATAGTGTCACTTCGTACCAGGATGTCGCTTTAAATAGCCGGTGGCATTTCGTGGGTGTGCTGCAGTCGCCTGAAAAACTATCTTACTCCAGTTCTGATCCCTCACATCGTCTTAGACAGCTGCTACGTTCTTCTGCATCACACTTGTCTTCGGTCGCTGATGGCATATTCTGCAGTATTTTCGAGGCTTTCGTACCTCCTCCTTTTTCGGCCGTGATGACACGTCGGGGCTCCTCTGAAACCCACGTCGGAGAGAAAACTGCCGGGAACAACTGGCTGGAAACTCACATTTGTACAGCGTCGCCGTGTGTCGCCCGGAGCAAAGTTACAGGGCCCGGTGTCAGTCACAGGGGAGAAAGCAGGAGGCTGCGCTGGTTACGGCAGGTGGGACAGTGACACACAGGCGATGACATTGTAGAGGGAGGGGACATCTCACTCGGGGTGGGGTGTGTCGATGGGCTTCCTGAGGTCATCTGGCTGGGATGAAGCCCGCTTGATTCATCAGACGTTTATGGAGATGTTTTGTCCAGAACGGGGTCCACAATCATTCTAGCATATTTTATTTTATTTTACTTTATTTTATTTTATTTTATTTTATTTTATTTTATTTTATTTTATTTTATTTTGTTTTCTTTTGTTTTCTTTTGTTTAATTTAATTTAATTTATTATTTATTTTATTATTTTATTTTATATTTAATTTAATTTAAATTAAATTTTATTTTATTATTTTATTTTATATTATATTATATTTTATATTTTATTTTATTTTATTATATCTTATTTTATTTTATTTTATATTTTATTTTATTATTTTATATTTTATTTTATTATTTTTTATTTTATTTTATTTTATATTTTATTTTATATTTTATTTTATTTTATTATTTTAAATCTTATTTTATTTTATTTTATATTTTATTTTATATTTTATTTTATTTTGTTTTTTGTTTAATTTAATTTAATTTATTTTTTATTTTATTTTATTATTTATTTTATTTTATTTTATATTTAATTTAATTTAATTTAAATTAAATTAAATTAAATTTTATTTTAGTATTTTATTTTTTATTTTATTTTATTTTATATTTTATTTTATTTTATTATATCTTATTTTATTTTATTTTATATTTTATTTTATTTTATTATTTTTATTTTATTTTATTTTATTTATTTTATTTTATTTTATTTTATTTTTTATTTATTTTATTTTATTTTATTTTTTTGTTTTGTTTAATTTAATTTAATTTAATTTAATTTAATTTAATTTTTTATTTTATTTTATTATTTTATTTTATATTTAATTTAATTTAAATTAAATTAAAATTAAATTTTATTATTTTATCTTATTTTATTTTATTTTATTTTATTTTATTTTATTTTATTTTATTTTATTTTATTTTATTTTATTTTATTTATTTTATTTTTATTGGTTCCATTTCCTGTGACGCGCTTCACATCCTCGTGACTGCGTTGTAACGACCCACGTGAGCTTCCTAATCCCATGTTGTTCATTCTAGCATATTCTCAGACACGCGCGATAAAGTCCGAATTACTCCCTCCACATTTCCCCCAGGAGGTGCCTTGGGTTCCCAGAATTAACTAACGTCTTAAGAGTTACAGTTGCTATTCGGTCTTTACTTCTATCCATATTCCAGGACCTTTTACGCCTCCCGCAGAAGACCTGGAAGCAGAGGATTTGGCTCATATTGTGGTCTTTCTCCAAATATTGTTTTTTTTGGTTAAAACGATGGTCGTTACCCTCTTTAAAATATTTCCTCTGAGGACCCGTTGTCATCTCAATTTCTGATGTTTTAAAATGTCACATATTTGTTGATTTCATTCATCATCCATTCTGAGGTTTTCTGAGGCTTATTTAATATGATTTCCTTTACATTTAACATGTTGACAAGGACGGAGAATAAAACAAGAAGGATAGTGGAATTACAGGAGCCACCACCCAGCCTTAACGGATTGAAAAGCTAAATTTTATGAAAATTTTTATATAACAAAAATAGCATGACGTATCCCTTATCTTGGGGCAAATCTGCGCCCCCCTCATGAGACCATCATTTTCCTGAATCTGCGTTCCATCTCTCCAGTCCGTCTGCGTAGACCTTTCCTACCCGTGTGCACACGCGTGTCTATTATGTTGTATTTTTGTGGATTTTTTTTGCATTAACAGGAACTTATTGTTTACGCGAACTCCTCACACGACACTGACTCCTTCATATCTGAGTCCACTCACCCCAACCACTGAGATTAATCCACTCATTTTTATCGCAAATCTGTAATTTTTAACGAAATTTAGTTGTTCTGGAACATGCTTTCCTTTCACGTTTCCCTTTTCATTCCTCTCTCTGGTTCTTTGTGACCTATAGGATCGATCGATCACGATTAGCCTTTTCTCCATCTCTGGGCTCGTGAGTCCACTTTGGTGTTTTCGTCTTTGGTGGTTCAAATGCACACTCGCCGCGTGACACCACGGAGACCCCGACGACAGCGTGTGCACCAGAGCAGACGTACGGGGTAAATGTGCACCGTGTCACCCAGCTCGAAGGGGCACAGAGAGACCGATGTCATGACCACGTGTCCTATGTTCTAGGTTATTTGCTCAGTCCTCCCCCGACTAACGCACACTGTTATGGAAACCTTAGAAAACAGCCAATTAAACGACAGAATTAGGTTTCTCCCGGGCACCTGGATGGTGCTCATTAGGCAAACTTTTGCTTTTGATTCCAAGTCCCAGTTGGGAGCATTTTGGGAAAATAACTGTCTCTTGATAACCGTCTCTGTCACGAGACAGGCGCGACGTCTTCGTAGCTTCACCGGTTTTCATCGTTGTGGGTTCTTTGACCTTCTCTGCAGACAGTCATGTCGCCTGTGGGGGAAAAAAATGAGTTTTAGTTCCCCCTTCCCGATCCGGAAGCTTGAACTTCACACGTTTTCTTGTCGTCGTGGAGGGCCGACAGGGGATGGCCCTGCCTTGCTTCTGATTTTTGGAGAAAGCGTCCAGTTTTGCATAAAGGATGGTGTCATCCGTAGGCCGCTTGTGCATACGTAAGTGTATGAAGGGAAGAGGCCCTGTCCCTCTTCTCTTAATTGGCTGAAATTATTATTATTTTTTTAATCATGAGTTGGTGCTGGACACGACGAAATGCTTTTTCTGTGACCGTTGATAGAGTTACAGGGTTTTTTTAAAGACTGGATGCCCCCACCCAGCCAGGCCATAATGTGGGGTGTGGACACCAGGGAGCGGCATGTGTGAAGGAGAGACAAGGATGAGCCAGGACCCCGAGGCTTGTGGGGGAGCCCCTGGGATAACGGAGGTGGGAAGCAGGGGGGACAGTCTGGTTTGTCCCATGCGGAGAGTAGGACATCCCCCCGGGGAGCACGTGGAGGTTTCCAGGAGGCAGCTGGGGTCGCAGCTTGGAGCTGAGACGTGCGTTCGCATCGGGGACAGAGCACGATCAGGTATCAGTGAAGCACGTGCTACGTGGTGCGGTCACCAACAAAGGGAGACGCACCCACAGGAGAAGGGCAGGGAGAAAGCACCCACGGGATACGAGGACTGTGCTTTCCCGGACATTTCATACCTGTTTGCTCTGTTTCTGGACCAATCCAGGCACGTGCAGGAGCGGTTGGCACAGGACGGCCCTCCGGGCCCACTTCTGTTGCGAGGGTGTGAGCTGGTGGTGGACACGGCACAGCCATGCCGCCGGGGTCGCTGCTGAGACGAGGTGTCACTGGTCACGTGAGACATGTGGACGCTCGGAAGAGACAGTGGGTGCTGAGTGGGGAGGACGGCCCACGACGAACCAGGCCTCACACACGAGGGGCCGACACGCACGTGCACGTGTGCACGGTCTCTAAACGACGGTTACTGCGGAAGGCCAACGGTCCGACGGTTTTCGACAGGGAGATCCGTGTCATCACCGAGAGCGACAGGCTGACGTCTTTGTTTCCTGGTGGGAGGCCTTTTATACCTTTCTCTTGTCCGACTGCACGCGCCAGGACCTCCAGTGTTCCACCGAACGACAGGGGTGACCGTGGACGCCTCGTCTGGTTCCTGGTCTTAGATGGAAGGTTCTTAGCTTTTCGCCATCGAGTATAATGTTGAGCGACACACGGTGCAATAAATATAAATATAAATATAAATAATATAAATATAAATATAAATATAAATATAAATATAAATATAAATATAAATATAAATATAAATATAAATATAAATATAAATATAAATATAAATATAAATATAAATATAAATATAAATATAAATACAAATACAAATATAAATATAAATAAATATAAATACAAACATAAATATAAATATATTTATATTAATATATTATTTATATAAATATATAAACGTACATTTATATATCTATATTAAATAAATTTATATTAAATAAATATAAATATATAAATATAAACATATTTATATATAAATAAATATAAATACATAGATATATAAATATAAATATATAAATATAAATATATAAATATATAAATACATAAATACATAAATATAAATATAAATATATAGATATATATAGATATATAAATATATAAATAAAATTATAAACACATAAATGCATAAGTAAATACATAATATAAATATAAATATAAATACATAAATACATAAATAAATATAAATATATAGATACAAATATATAAATACATAAATAAATATAAATATTAATATATAAATAAATTAAATAAATATAAATATATAAATATACATAAACATATAAATAAATCAATATAAATAAAGAAATATATTAATATATTAAAATATTAATATAAATACACACTCACACATCTTACTATCAAATTGTGCACCTAAACTTACTAAATTTCGTGAACCAGTGTCAGCATTAAAAAAAAATTTTTTTCTTTTAATTAAAAAAAATCATACTCCTGTGGCAGAAAGCACAGATTGGGTCTCGATTTATTATCCATTTAAATGTGAGCAACATTTACTCATGCCGCCGTCCTCGGCGCTCCGTTTAATTGGGACTGATCCCAGGCCTGCATGAAATTGATTAAAAACTAAGCCTCGCATCTTAGAAACCGTTGGCCTCTGCCTCAATTAAAGCCAGACAGAAGGATTGCTTCTCCCCCGCAGATGGTGCTCAGCCGAGACTGAAAATCTTAATGAAGACACAACTCTGGCGAAATAAGGTTCTCCCGGACGCGGGAGAATAAAAGTCCAAACTCCGATAACACAGCGAGCGAGGCTTCTCCCGGTCCTGGCCGGGACATGTCACACGAACAACATGTAATGCACGTTCAAAGGCCGGGGTTCAGTCGAGCCGCGCTCATCCGTGTCCGCGGAGTCTGTCCTTCCTCGCCATCGACGTCGGAAGATGGTCTCTGGGGCCCATCTGGGCCCTCGACTGGACGTGGGGGCCATGCGGAGGCCACAAGCACATCGTGGTCCTGCCTTTGCGGATACAACATGATGTCCATGTATTGGTTCCAGTTTCTGACGTGTGGACGTCGGTCCTCGTTGGCCCAGTGACACCCAGTGGCCCCATGACGTCGTTTCTGAGCCGTCGAAAGCCTGCAACCTGGACACGGGGCAGGCCCGTCCCTCACGGAGACGCCAGGAGCCTCTTTCCCTTGTCCCTCCTGTCCCGTCTCCGGCGGGGCAAGGGGACGGAGCTAATAATGGAAGCTCTAGGACCTCCCGGGTTCACGGGCCTGGTGCCCAGAGGCGGCCGTCACCGCACATCGGGTCGGCCAGACGGGGACAGAGGCAGAATCGGGTTGCGACGACGGCCTCCCCGACGTCAGCCACGTGAACTTGACCCAATGCGGCTCTCCGAGACGCACTTTCTTCATCTTTGAAGCGAGAGGGATTTCACCACGAGAAAGGTTTATAGGGAACAGGCAAGAAACGGCCCGTAGAGCGCCTACACCCGTGAAACTCAGGCCCTAGCATCAGACGGTCGACAGGGGGATGTGATGACTCTGCAGGAGGCAGGGCTCCGCTCGGGGACTTCATGCGGGTCCCAGGATTGGGGGGAACAGGCCTGAGGAAAGGGGGTCGAGGGAGCTGGAGCTCGGGTCGAAGGGCCAGCCCTTACGGCAGGCAGCCCACGTCACCCCAGCCCGGGAGGGATGTGTCCCCGTCGGAGTTTGCACGTCGGGCAGGCAGACCCATGAGACAGCCTCTAGGGTCGACGTTCTGGTGGCTCCCTGTGCACACACGTGTGCAAGCGACAACGAGGGCAGGACCCTGGGCCGGGGTGAACCACGCGGAGCTGAGTGCCTTTCGCGGTGACAGGTGGCCTTCAGTCCCACAAAGAGGCCTGCAAAGGGCCCGTTTCCAGACGAGGGAGGCCCCTGCTTCGCTTCTGGGCAGGCGTGCGCTAACGGAGACCGGCCTGGCAGTCCGTCTGCGCTCTCACAGGTCACGACAAGGAAAGAAGCTGAGAAACAGACGGACAAGACGTAGGCGAGAGCCGTGGCAGGCCCAGCCCGGGCCATGTCTCACCCCAGACGCATCTGTCTGCCCGTGTCCCGCCGGCGTCAGCCGCCTCCTACCGCTCCGCTTTGTGCCTGCATCTGCGTCTCTTTCATCAGTCGCTTATTCTTTCGTTTTTTCTTGTTTTTTCTTTTTTCTTGTTAGCCTCTCCGGTATCTGGTTTTAATTTTAATTTGTTTCCCTGATGACGAATTATACCGCTCGCACTGGCTGTGCTTCTCCGTCGTTTGCATATATTCTGCGATCAAATGTTTCAATCGTTTTAATTGTGTTTTTTTTTCTTCTTAACATTTGATTTATTCTGGTGAGAAAAAAAAATGTTATTTTGTAAATCCTTTCTGCTAACGTCTTTGGTGAACACATCACATTCTCAATGCATTTTTTAAAGCGGAAAATTTAAACATTAATGACTCGAAATTTATTGTTTTTCCCTTCATCGTGGACGTGTGTGTGTGGGTGTGTGTGTGTGTGTCCGACCTGGCGGATATTTCCCCAGTGGGAGCTCACAAGCGACTCACCCTCTAATCTCTTCCAGAAAAGTCGTCGTTTCAGCTCCCACATCTCAACTTCCTCAACGGCTTTTTTTTTTTCTGTTTCAGCCGTTCCCGGGAAGTGACTCTCACCTCATGCATTTTCATTTTTATCCTGTTCAGAGGTTGATGCATACGAGCGGGTTCAGCCAGGCTTGCGTGTTTATGATTAAACCCAACCTGGCCAAGATCGTTGAGAGACTGGATTTCAGTTAATTCCCGCGTAAATTTTGACGATTGGTACCTTCCCTGGAATTTGTGTGGCTTGTGAGATGTATTGGCATTATTGTTCCTAATATCAACTTATTCTTAGATTAATATTTATGAAGCCTTTCGCACTGTCCTTCATTTTATCTGTGACTTCTTTCTTGACCAGATAGATACAAATTCACCAATTTGAACGATAAATTCAACTTTCCAAAGGAGCAGCCTTTCGTTTCATTGGTTTTGTCTATTAATTTAACTCTTTTTTTCACTTTTCTTCGTGCCTTATTGACTTTTGTTCAAAATAAATGGAAGGAAATAAATCATTTCCATTTATTTTGCATTTAATGTTTTTTCTTATTTTTTTTTTTCCGGCTTTTAAAGCAGATCCTGAGGTGATTTCTGTGATGTATGTTTCTAATCTAAGCAGGAAAGCGTGCAGTTATTGCATTCCTTGGCCTGCACGTCACAAATCGCGTGCTCTGCTGTCATTCTCACCGAGTTCCGAAGAGATCTCAAATGACAAATCCCACCCAAACGGGCGAACGCGGCGTCGTCTAGATGACGTCCGCCGCACACGGGAGAGACCTCGCCCCCGGGCGCCCGTCGGCTTCCTCTCCTCCCCACAGTTTACTGCAGAGGAAGGAGCTTGGGGGACCACGGTGTGAATCCCATCCCGCCCCGGGCGGATGTGCGAACACACAGAGGGAGGGGCGCACAGCAGTTAGGCCAGACTGGGGGCACCTAAAGGGTCTCCTCATTTATAACATCCCTGGTCTCTGAGCACGGCCCAGGGAGGGCTGGCCACGCCAGCATCCACTCTACCCTGTTATCCCCCCGTATTTTTGTTGTTGTTGTTTCATCAGAACCTGAGATTTTCCCCGATGTGTGGACCTTGAGTACTGATGCTGATTCACTGAAAATGTATTTCCCTGGATATCCGTATCGAGTTTTTAGGAAGGCACGGAAAAGAATTCCTTCGGTGAAATGTGTAGAGACGTTGACACGTGTATGGGCCCTGCACATCACGCCGTCCACCTCGCCAGCCACTCGTCCCAGAAATGCCACGACGCGCGCCCGTGTCGGAGACCAGGAGAGACGACACTGAAGTGATAACGGCCGTTAACACCAGCGGGGTGGCCTAGAGTTTAGTTTCCAACCGTTTGCAAGGGCCTGTGAGTTCCTGGGTCACTGGTAAAGGGCCACCCTTCACGGATTTGAGGGACGTTCTGACTTGCCTGGGCTCCGACAACAATGTGTGACGGGGGCAGATCGATAAGGCCAGACAGATCGTCACGTGGAAATATTTTCAGATGTTCTCCTTCTACACATTGTAGGCAGCATGCCATGGTTGTTTTAAGAAATAACCGTCATTTGATATTTAAAAAAAAATCACTAAAACTCTGTGCTAATGTGTGCTTAAGGAAGTCATGTGAACGTGCGTCGAAATTTTAAAAAATGCAAAACTTGGCAGAAGATGCACCAGCAATTCCAGTGCGAAGAATATATCCCAAAGGATGACAGACAAGGGTTTAAGTAAAGGCAGGGACGTGGACTTTCAGGGGACCCTACAGGCTGCCAGTGGGGAAGCCGGCAAGGCCCGCGATGCACGGCCCGGCCCGCGTGACGGATTCGTGAAGCCTCAGATGTTCGTTCTTGTTTCTCTCCTTCCCTCCCATCCCATCTCTCTCTCTCATGTGTGTCTATCTATTATCTATCCATCTATATCTATCGATCTATCTATCTATATTTGCTATCTATCACATATCTCTCAATCTATCATATCTATCATCTATCTATCATGTATCTAATCAATCTTTCTATATCATCTATGTCTATTTCTGTATCTATTATCTGTATCTATCTATCAATCAATCATTTATCTATCTGTCTATTCATACTTCTACCAATCTATCAATCTATTGATCTATCTACCTTATCTATCATCTATCTATGTATCTAATTTACTATCTATCACGTATCTCTCAAACTATCATATATATCTATCTATCTACCTATCTATCATGTATCTAATCAATCTTTCTATATCATCTATGTCTATTTCTGTATCTATTATCTCTATCTATCAATCAATCATTTATCTGTCTATTCATACTTCCATCAATCTATCAATCTATTGATCTATCTATCTACCTTATCTATCATCCATCCATCTATCTATCTATCATCTATCATCCATCCATCCATCCATCCATCCATCCATCCATCGATCTATCGATCTATCATTTATCTATCTATCTATCTATCTATCTATCTATCTATCTATCTATCTATCATCTTTCTACCTGTCTACACAGACACACATACCTCTGTGTGTGCGTGTCTAGCAACTACGGTGGAAAGTCAACTTTGCCCTAAAACTCTGTGATGGGTATTCAGGGTATTATTCTGTCCACATTTATCTAATTTTGAAAATTTAATAATAATAAAAAAAGATGAGCCACGTGATGCCTGTTTGCAGAAAGAGAAACTCGTGGAAAATCGTATGATGAGTCAGTGGAAGCGGAAACGGCAGCAGCGACAGGTGTCATTCAGGGACGTCAGGAGGTCATTTTGGACGGCGGTTGAGCCGACCGCACCAGGGGGCCTGACCCAGAGCCGCCACCATTGAATAAGGGAGAAACGAAGCGCCTGCCTCTTGGCCTTTCCGAGCCATAATGCAGACAGGAGGCGTCCTCGGAGTTGAATGGAAAGTTCAATCAAATTCCAGCACAAACAGGACCGCGGGGGAAGCTCTCAGGCTTCACCTCGAGGAGAATCCGGTAGCGTCCAGCGGGATACGCGACGGGGGACATCGATCGCACTCGGTCAAAGTCATCTCTGCTGCTGGTCGCAGCGCAGAGGAGGACGCCTGGGCCCAACCGAACGTGCCACGACCGCGTTTCCGGGCACGGAGGAATAGGACGCGGCCTTCGTCTGCTGGACATGGATTCCTCCTGGAGGAAAGAGGTCGGGACGTATCCAGGACCCCGGCTTAAGCGGGAAAGTCTCCTCTCGCTACTGTGCCCAGAAAGAAGAATCCTAATTCAGAACAACCGGGCAAGTGATGCCGCTTGGGGAGGACACCGGATGAACTTAAAAAGGCGAATATGGTAAAAAATTAAAAATAAACAAACAAACAAACAAATAAATAAACAAGCAAATAAATAAAATATAAAATAAGATAAATAAAATAAAATAAAATAAAATAAATAAAATTAAATAAATAATTAAATAAAATAAATAAAATAAAATAAAATAAAATAATAAAATAAAATAAAATAAATAAAATAAATTAATAAAATAAAATAAAATAAATTAATAAAATAAAATAAATTAATTGAATAAAATAAATTAATAAAATAAAATAAATTAATAAAATAAAATAAATTAATAAAATAAAATAAATTAATAAAATAAAATAAAATAAATAAAATAAATTAATAAAATAAAATAAAATAAAATAAATAAAATAAATTAATAAAATAAAATAAAATAAAATAAATAAAATAAATTAATAAAATAAAATAAAATAAAATAAGGCGAGCCTCCAGGATTCCCCAGAAGGCCCCGGAGGCCGTCCCCCCACGTCACAGTCATTCTGGGCTCTTGAGGGCCCTGGTTCCGACCAGGCACTGTCCCCTTTATCGCTGACCTGGTGCGTACTCATTGACTTATGTCTCCGGCTTGCACGTCTTTAATGCACGTGAACGCGCCGTAAAACCCGTTATTGAGTGTCCTGCAGCATGTGTGGACGGGCACACGTCGTCTGAACCCAGAGGATGTGTGTCCCCAGCACCGCCAAACCCCAGCCGCCGGCCGTCCCTCCATGTCCTGCCGTGCCAGGTGGCCCCGGCTGCAAACCCGGGCGACCGAGGCCACATGACACACCTGCACCTCTCCCTGCCCTCTTCTGACGTCACATGGCATTTTGGGTTTCACTCGCTTCATCGTGTCAGTGTGGTTTTAAGGACCGGACCGCATCGCACTATCACATGAAAAACAGGACGATCTGGCTGTCCGTCCTCCTCCCGAAGTAAATTTGGCTGCTCCGAGCGGTGCCCTCAGGAATGAAGACGACATGAACACGCGAGCGTGCGGCGGGTGAGGGACACACGTTGTCGCAGGGTGTTTGTGTGGCCTTGCACAAAAGAAAAGAAAACGTAGAAAGCACACACGCACGCGAACACCCAGAAAAGAACCAAAATACCCATCGACGGAAACAGATTCTGTTACATGATGAATTCCCCGAAATAAGACGCCGAACGGATGTTTAAAAAACATAAACTGTACCTACGTGAAGCCACGTGAATACGCCTCAAAAATGTGCAATCACACGGGAGCAGCGGGTGCATCATAAAGCATGATTTAGAGATTTTAACATCCTAGGATGTCCTGAAATTATTACGGACGTTTCGCATTTAAAACGATTGTAAAAAAGGCCGAATTGTTCAAATTTAAGATAACGACTAGTTTTGTGGGGCGACAGACTGAAAGAGTCCTTGGAAGGGACCGAAGGGGTGACAGTTCGGTTTTAAAAACCTGTGACAGCCGAATGTCACGCAGACTTGCTGAACCCCTAATTTCCTTCTTAGGGGCGTTAGAGACGAGCCTGGGCATGAGGTCATCACAGGACTGTCCGGCCTCGATCGTTCCTCTGCGGTGGCCACTGTGTTTCTCAGCTCCCTCGGGTGGGGGGGACGGTGAGGGGCCCGAATGGGAGGACAGACACCTGCACTGCGGGTCCCCCCGACTCTGCTCCGTCTCATCCGTGCGCCTCGCCGCGGGCGCCGAGCAGAAGCAGCTCAGTACATATTTGATGAATGACGGGAAGGAAGCCAAAGGCAGAGAAAACGACGACGACATCGGCCCTCACGGGGCACAGCCGCACGCAGCTGCTCCGCCCCGCGTGAGGCACCGCAGCCGCAGGCTGGAGACTCCGGGGACAAGTTGGCAAGAAGCACAAAGAGCGACCGAGACAAGAGGGAATGTGCATTATTTAGAATGTGCTCCGGAGTCTGACGGGCGTGGGGCTGTGCCCCTGGGAACCCGGTGTGCAGCTGTCCCTTCCCTGGCCACACCCGGGACTCCTGCATGTGGCTCCAGACGTAATTTATACCGGCAAGTGCAGAACATGTCTTGTCTTTTCCCTTCTCAATGATGGAACGTTCCAGACGCGCGCACACGATGAAGTATCGGGGAGAAAGGCAACAAAACTGTGATTCAGCAAGTAACGTGTCCACAGAAATGAGGCGATTAAAGGCACAAATGACGGAGACAGGCGGACAGGGACTAGAATGCCCTGCGATGGCCACGTCCCCTCGAAAACGAGGGAGCTGTCGACCTAAACTAAAATAAATAACTAAAATAATAATAATAATAATAATAATAATGATAATAATAATAATAATGATAATAATAATAATAATAATAATAAAAACTACGTCACGTGGCCGGGAGGGGGACAGGTGTGCGTGTCCCAACTGTGACTCTGTCCTGGCGCCATCCCGTGACTACTGATGGCTCGCTCACACTCTGGGGGGGCCCGGGGTTCGGGCGGGAAGTCCACCTGGTTCCGAGACGGATGGTGACACTCGAAGGAGAAAGTGCACGCGGACTGTCACGTCTGTCGGACCCTCGGCGAGGCCCCCGCTGTGCACAGACAGGACGTGCTACTCACGCCAAGGGTCAGCAGTTCCGTTCTGTTCCCCCTGCACCTCGAGGGTGTCTTCGCAGGTGACCTGGGATAATGCTAGTGCGAGTTTTATCCATCCATCCATCCATCCATCCAGCCATCATCTATCTATCTATCAATCATCTATTCATCTATCTATCTATCTATTTTATTTTATCTTTTTATTTTATTTTATTTATATTTTATTTATTATTTTACTTTATTTTTATTTTATTTTTATTTATTTTATTTATTTATTTTTTATTTTATTTATTTTAAAATTTATTTTATTTTATTTATATTTTATTTATTTATTTTTTATTTTACTTTATTTATTTATATTTTATTTTTATTTATTTAATTTATTTTTATTTATTTATTTATTTATTTAAAAATTTATTTTATTTTATTTATATTTTATTTATTTTATATTTTTATTTTACTTTATTTATTTATATTTTATTTTTATTTATTTAATTTATTTTTATTTATTTATTTATTTATTTAAAATTTATTTTATTTTATTTATATTTTATTTATTTATTTTTATTTTACTTTATTTATTTATATTTTATCTTTATTTAATTTATTTTTATTTATTTATTTATTTATTTAAAAATTTATTTTATTTTATTTATATTTTATTTATTTATTTTTTATTTTACTTTATTTATTTATATTTTATTTTTATTTATTTAATTTATTTTTATTTATTTATTTATTTTAAAATTTATTTTATTTTATTTATATTTTATTTATTTATTTTTTATTTTACTTTATTTATTTATATTTTATTTTTATTTATTTAATTTATTTTTATTTATTTATTTATTTATTTTATATTTATTTTATATTTTTATTTTATTTTATTTTATTATTTTATTTTACTTTACTTTACTTTACTTTATTTTATTTTTTATTTTATTTTTTATCCATTTGCTTCAGCAGAGGGAGACTTCCTTCAGGTCACATCCCCAGGGCGGGCACGACCGCGTACGACACTATAAATGACCCGCTTTCAGTTCTAGGGCGATGTCCCCGTTTTGAGCCCGTCCCACTCCCATCCGTCCGTTGGAGCGTTCCCACCGCCGTCAGGGACCTCTGGTGACTCTCGCCGAGCCCCGGCCTTCTCGCCGCGTCTTGCTGGTGGTTGTCCTCGATGACTGCGACGGTCCTCTGTGGGGTTTCGCCTCATGGAAGTCATCGTCTTTCGCCGTGCCATCGACACGTGTCCTGTGGGAGACACTTCGAGGCCCCGCGAGGATTGTTTTGTCCCCAGGCCTCTGCCCGGTAGCCTGGCCCTCTGTTGGCCGATGTCAACCACGGAAATGGTTCCCCCTCATGCCGGCCACAGGACGAAATGAAATTCCTTCTTACCCTTTTATTCAATAAATGAGTCACGAACATGGGCATCAATTCGAGTGACGTTGACGTTCTGCCCTGGGTTATTCTAATTCAGTTTTCTTACTTTGTCACCCAGATTCTCCCACTTTCCGGGGTCGGGAGCTCCCTGAAGCTCGATTCCTCTTCCGACACGCAGAGCAGCACACAGCCCCGGACCGAGAGGCTTTCTCCAAGATCAGTGACCGTCGCGCCTCGCACGAGCACAGGTCACGAGACCAGGGGAGACCCGGGACCGGCCCCGACAGGGGGACACACCCAGGACCCACGCGACCGGGTGACATGGGATCCCACACAGAACCCAGAACAGAATAAAGAAGATGCTGGATTAAGACAATGTTGGGGTCTGAGCTGTGTCACGCCTTCGTGCCCCGCGTCGTACCAAGGTTAACCTCTGATGTTCCAGAAACGGACCAACAGGTCACACGGATGATAACCTCCCCGGGACCCAGGGGCAGGCCAGCGCCCAGGCCCCCTGGTACCCGATCCTGCGTGGCCACCCTCAACGTCCGGCCTACCTGCCGGGAGCCGTTTCTGCGACTCATCCCTCTCTCTCGCGATCCCTGTTTCCTAACTTTCCCCCTTAATGGACTGAAATTTTAAATGAAATCGTATAAATCTTCACTCTACAGCAACAGTTTCTCGACATCGACTCATTAAGTAGGGTTCTCTCCAGCTGAAAGCAAACAGTGCACCTTTTCACTCAACAGAACGGCTTCAACGAACCAAAAATAAACAAATTTGGAGAAAATTAAGTAAACGCTGAGCGCTGCATGGGTCGGTGAAAGCATCCTTCTGTCACCCTGCAGAGTCTACGCGATCAGGCGGAGGGAATCTCTGTTTCTGGACAAGCACAACGAAGCTCTTTAAGTGCAGGTTGACGAGGCCACGCGGCCCACGCGCCCTCGCCCGCACGCCTCGCTGTCGCAGTCCCTGTTCTCCACGGTCCACGGGGTGGCGATTTGTCTCCATTCCCGCAGAGGTGACCGGGCTTCATTCAGCCTCCGGGCGCTCGACAGAGAGGGAGGGCCGGGCCCTGGCCCTGGTATTTTCAGAGTCTGGGCGAGCAGCGCCGAGATGAGAAGAGGAAGGAAACGTGGGCGTCGCAGGGAATGCGCGGTTGACCTTGGGCGGCCCGTGACCCCTGCCTTCCGCGCCGTAAGCCCCGATGGCAAACAGCTGTACTGGAGACGCCTGCTTTCCAGGAAAAGTGTTCAAAAAGGGGAGAAAAGCCGAGAATCGCCCTTTATTTTGACTCATGATTGCGTGTCCCCTTGTTGTCCGCTGTCCCTTTCGTACATGGATGCTTTGCTTTATTATTATTATTATTATTATTGTTATTATTATTATTTATTATTATTATTTATTATTATTGTTATTATTATTTATTATTATTTATTATTATTTATTATTATTGTTGTTATTATTATTATTTATTATTATTTATTATTATTATTGTTATTATTATTATTTATCATTGTTGTTATTATTTATTATTATTATTATTTATTGTTGTTGTTATTATTATTTATTATTATTATTATTTATTATCATTATTTATTATTATTTATTATTATTGTTATTATTATTATTTATTATTATTGTTATTATTATTTATTATTATTATTAATTATTATTGTTGTTGTTGTTATTATTATTATTATTATTTATTATTTATTATTATTTATTATTATTATTTATTATTATTGTTATTATTATTATTTATTATTATTATTTATTATTATTATTTATTATTATTGTTGTTATTATTATTATTTATTATTATTTATTATTATTGTTGTTGTTGTTATTTATTATGATGATGATCATGATTATTTAACTTCGCATGAGGAAATTAAAGACTTGATGAGACTCCTGCGTTGTCGCTGTTATTTTTTCTGCAAAAAATGACCGTGAAGCCTCGCTGCAGCCTTATTTATAACAGCCGAGACGTGAGAGCCAGCTGAGTGGCCACCAGCAGGTGACTGCGTAGAAAACACGTGGCATAGATCCGACGGCCTATTCCTCAGCCGTCAAAAGAAGGAGAATAAGTGAACTCAAACAGACAAACACTATATGATCTTGAGGTACAGAGGCGAGGAACGGGGAGCCCAAACTATTTCGCTAGCGGGTGTGAGTAGGCCGAGAAGACATCAGGACGTGCGGCCGCCAGCGCGAGTGACCTTTTGTGCAGGGAGAGAGGAAGAAATGCAATGTGCCCGTCTCGCCGTGTATCTGTCACGCACGAAATCTGTTCTCCGCGCCTGGGGAAACTGAAAAAATGCTTTTTCCTGTTTTTTGGTTTGGTTTCAAGGTTTTCGAGACACCGGAAAAAAGAAAAATCTCTCTTATTTGCTGGTTAAGAATAAACAAGATGAAAGTGGGGGAAAGAGATAGCACGTCTGTCACTAGGTCTCATCTAAGCGGTGGCTTCCGAGCCTCGCAGAGCGAGAAGAGTCAGACACTCTCAGCATTTCCAGTGGGGAATCGTTTGGCGTGAAACCAAAAGAAACAAATCGAAAAGGGAAGCTTGGTTAAACTCGTAATTATGTGTGTTTTATGCTGCGTCCTGGCACCCATTAAACTGTTTCTCTTCTATAAACTTGGAAGAAGGACGTGAAATAGTTTTTAACACTATTTTACATAAATATATGGAAGCAGAGACGTCTTTATCCGTTCCAGCCTTCTTCAGTGCCTAAAAGGGGTAAAATGGGCAAGATATAATTTGACTTTCTATCCGATCTATGGGGGGGAAGTCAATAGACTATCCTACCTATGTTTTGGGGCACTTTTTCCTTATTTTCATACTCATCTATTCCTCACATCGTTTGTTTTTACCGGATTCATTATCGTGGAAATATTGCCTTCTCGTTCCGTGACCACCTTCGTTCTGCATAGATTCAGAAAACGCCACGTTTCCGTCGGGTTTTGCAAAGCGACACAGTGCACGTGTGTGTGTGACAGAGAGCCCGAGAGAGGATGAAATAAAAAGTTGTTTGCAGTCCGCGGGGAGGTTTGCGGCTGAGACCGTTCGGGCGAAATCTCTCTTTCGTGAATGAAATTGGCTCAGGGATCCGGAGTGTGGAATTTAATGACTGGGTTTTCCCGGGGAGACGTCGGCTGACAGGACTTACGTGTACGGGTGTGCAAAAGGAGCACGAAGCCACGCTGGGATCCAACAACTTGAACCTAACCGCGCCGATGACGGCTGATCAATACAGTGGATCGGAAAGATAAGGGAGTGTTGACTCTCGTTTCAGACACAACGACATGTACTGAAAAAAAGCAAAATAGAGCGATAAGCAATGCCACAGGCAGGAAAGAAAATCTGTCCTTTTAGACATTCAGAAGACTTCAAGCCAGGCCTGTTGAAGAGTGAAGCCAAGCGACCTACAGAACGGGTGGACAAGAACTACATCATCGTTGACGGTTACAAGCTGAGACTGTCCCGCAGTATAACAAGGTCGTTCAGGCAACATGTCCCATGAGCATGAGGGATGATGATGATGATGATGATGGTGATGATGATGATGATGATGATTTACGGCTATTTTTATTGTTATTTTGCATTAAAGCCTTGAATTCCAAGGGGCTTTTGCACTGGCCAACCATACAAGCAGGGAGAATATTTAAAAGATTCCTGTGGGAAGGCATTTGAGAGGAAGCAAGGGTTTGAGGGGGCCCAGTAGGGGTTGGTCACCTCATCATGTGATAGAAACTCAGCTCACAAGAACTCAACTGGAGGGTTCACCAGACACAGTTAAAATAAGTTTTGTCTGGGAGTCTGAGGACGTGGGCCAGGATGTTGGCATCTGCTCTGAGGCTGGAGGGTGGACACTGCCTTGGAGCGGGGCCTGGCAAAAACGCCACTTTCCCTTTGGGATATGGACAGGCTATGGCATAGGAGTGGGGGCGGGGGGGGAATCAGGAATAGACAAATAATTGCGTCTTGGTGGTGACCGCAAACCAGTGTCGAAGCTGTCCCCGTGGCGATGAGGTGAGGTCCAAACGAAATCCCGTTGAAGAGAAGATGACATCTTCCCGAGTCAAATTTTATGTATCTAAATTATTTTAAACACGGTCCAGGGTTTCATCAAAGTGCCAGAGGTAAGAGGAAACGATAAGAAAGGCCCGACCAGCGAGGTAAACATAGAAGAAACAAAAGCTGCGACAAAGCCGGCTATGACAGGATCAGAGTAGGAGTTTTAAAGATCCGTGAATGGCCACCGAGTGATGGGAGGCATAGACGGTTGGGTAGAAGTGCTGGAACTGAAAATAAAGGAATCGATAGTTCAGTAAAAGACAATTGATTAATGCAAAGAAGCAATCGGACACAGAAGGAAGCAACGTAGAAGAGAAAAAACAAAATGGTATGTGGACTTTGAAGGAATAATGTGAGACCCGCGACATCGGAGGGAGCAGAGGGCAGAGGGGACCATCGAAATTTGAATCAATGATTTGAAAAAAGTGACCTCTGAGACTTTTTCAGCACGCGGACTGCAATCGAGCAGGGCTGCAGGAAGCCATGTGAGCGCTGGGAAAGCTAAGTGGCGTGAACAGAAACACGTGACCAAAAAGAACAGGTTAAAGAAGAGGGAAGACGAAAAGGTAACGATGCCACGGGGCAGGGGAAGACGCTGTGTTTCAAAGAAAGGAATCCTTACACTAAGTTCTCAGTAGAAAAAAGTAGGTTTCTGATTCAAAGACGGGCGGAAAGGAAGTGAAAAACACGCATGGAGCATTGATACGTGAAGAAGTTTGGATCACAGATTATGGGGAAAGCAAGTCATTTCGTAAACGACGCAGGACGTCTGGGTATATCCCTACGGGAACAAAAACTACCTCATACTGTAAAGAAATAAATACTTAAATGTTAGACGTGCACCTGAAAGCTAAAGAATATTTTTAAGAATCTTTTCCTGAATTATAATTTTTGGGGGGTTCTTAAGTTTTTTCAATACTAGTTTATACATAGATACAGTGGAATATTATTCAGCCATGAAAAAGGATGAAATCGGAACCGTTCATGACAACATGGGTGGACCTAGAAGGTATTATACTGAGTCAGAGAAATAAGTCAGAGAAAGGGGACTATCATTATGATCTCACTTATACGTGGATGGTATATTTTTGAAGTCATTTTTTAGTGTTCGATTGAGAGGTCGCCGATCTTTATGGAGCGAGAAGGACACGCAAAGGAGACGCTACTGGAGTGTCAGGTAGAGTAATATCGACAACATCATTGTAGTTTTAGGGTTTTAGGTGTTTCCTCCGCTTATTCGTTTAGATGCAAATGATGCTGATTCGGCCTCGGCTCAAATCCCAGCTCACATTCCGCAATCCAGACAAACCCGATAATTAACATCTATTTGTGTGCTTCCTGGCTCCACTTCTAAACAACACCCGATCCAGATCCACGCGCGACTTTGAATTCGACCTGAACCGAATGCAAACGCTCAAACGCGAGCTGGATTCTCAATCACAATATGCAAAAATGCAAATGAGGCCGGCCCGAGGAGAGATACGAGGAGGAGAGGTGCGTATATTCGTTGCAAATGCAGACGATGCCGGGTTACTTAATGAGCTCGGGTTTCACATCGAATTCCAATCTTCACGTATTTCTGGTTAAAAAAAAAGCATTGCTCACTCATTTTCATCCCAAATGACACTGCCTTACTGGTTCATTCAAATAAATTCAAATTATAACTCAACTTTCGAACGAGCTTTGACAGCAAACGCAGGTCGGCTTATGATGCACCATCCTAGATACGCCTTTATGTTGATTTGTTTAAAAATTTAAAAAAAAACGAAACCTTCACAAACTGGGGCTGGAGCATTTAACAGCTCAAAATCCGGATTCCAAAGGCTCAAATGACAACGCACCAATGCAATGCAGTGCAAGGCAGAATCCAAATTTCCAAACAGCACCCATGTTCTTCTTCGATTAATTGTTAAAAGCCACAAACGGGGTCGCGAGTCGGTCTCTGCGTGGCAGTTTTGGGCTAAACCTGAAAAACCGAGTCAAGGAATGTAGACTGAATCTACGGTTGAGGCTTCTCTGGAAAACCGTAACCGAAAAAAAGAGTTAAACGTCATCGAAAATGAAGTTGTGGACCCTATGAGGGGATTTTTGACATTTTCCCTGAAAGTCACACCCCTGTAAGGAGCAGAAAGCTCCAGAGGACAATTCCATGTATGTGGATTTTTAATTTGTTTTAAATATTCCCTAGTGCTGCCTTTTTCATTTCCGTCATAAGCCCCACTCATGTCGTGTGCCATTACTTCGCGCTAATTTATTTGTGTTTATACGTAAATTGAGCTAATTTCAAATTAAAATACAGCTAACAACTTTTTCCCTCGATTTAAGTTAATAAAAGCAGCTGACCTGAACGTTGAGGAAATTTCCGTATGTGAGGTTCCACCCAAACATCATTTTCCTAAGGCCTGGGACCGGGCGACTCCGACCAGATTCGGGATTAGAAGAGTGAAGAGGAGCTGTCACCCCACGATGTTCTGGTTCGTCGTCCCCTGGAGACTGAGCGACGACGCCTGGAACACCGCAGAAACTTTATGAAATACAGAGTTTTATTAAAAATATTCAGTTGCTTCCACGCACGTCCTGTCACCACAGAAAATCTTAATTCAACGACTCAATAAGTGCTGAAGTTGGGGCAAACACAGAGAGAGAGAGAGAGAGAAGGAAGGAAGGAAGGAAGGAAGGAAGGAAGGAAGGAAGGAAGGAAGGAAGGAAGGAAGAAAAGAAAGAAAGAAAAAAGAAAAAAGAAAGAAAAAGAGAGAAAGTATAGGGGAGGAGTCCCCCCGGCTGGTGGTGTCCTACACTCTGACCTTCCCGAGGGGACCTGCCGCGTGTGCGAGTCTCTGCGTCCACACGTCCCATTCCTACCAGGACGCCAGGCGTAGCGGATGGGGGGTCCCCCTCCTCCACTGTGACCTGGTGCACCTGCGGGGACTGTCCCCCCGTGGCGGGCTGCACGGCTGGCTGCCCGATTCCACCGAGCGGAGTGGGCCCTCTGCCCGTGGGCCGGTGGGGGGAACTGGCTGGACGCGTCACTAAGAAAGCCACCGGCTGGAGACTCATCCCATTTCTAGAAGGAGCACGGACGCCAACGACGTCATCCACTTTTACATTAATTGACAACGAGGCTGAAAACACAGCTGATGTGGTGGGAAAAAAAGCAAAAAACGGAAATCGAAAAAGCAAAACAAACAGAAAAACAATGAGAGGCTAGAGGAGGAGCACACAGCTGTCAGCAGACAGGATCTTTCAAACGCGTCTGTTTTCCGTGTGATTTCCATATCATTATTGACGGAAAAAACGGATTATTTTCCTTCTTGGTGATATGCTGCTCCCCGAAAAATTACATTTTTTCCTGTAAACGTTTCTTTTTCTTTCTTTCTTTCTTTCTTTCTTTCTTTCTTTCTTTCTTTCTTTCTTTCTTTTTTTCTTTCTTTCTTTCTCTCTCTCTTTCTCTCTCTCTCTCCCTCCCTCCCTCCCTCCCTCCATTTTATTTTATTTTACTTTATTTTATTTTACTTTATTTTACTTTATTTTATTTTATTTTATTTTAATTTAATTTTATTTTACTTTATTTTACTTTATTTCACTTTATTTTATTTTACTTTATTTTACTTTATTTCACTTTATTTTATTTTATTTTATTTTATTTTACTTTATTTTATTTTACTTTATTTTATTTTACTTTATTTTACTTTATTTTATTTTACTTTATTTTACTTTATTTTATTTTACTTTATTTTACTTTACTTTACTTTACTTTATTTTATTTTATTTTATTTTATTTTATTTTACTTTATTTTATTTTACTTTATTTTATTTTACTTTATTTTATTTTACTTTATTTTATAATTTTATTTTATTTTATTTTATTTTACTTTACTTTATTTTACTTTATTTCACTTTATTTTATTTTATTTTATTTTACTTTATTTTATTTTATTTTATTTTACTTTATTTTATTTTACTTTATTTTATTTTATTTTACTTTATTTTATTATTTTATTTTATTTTATTTTACTTTACTTTATTTTACTTTATTTCACTTTATTTTATTTTATTTTACTTCATTTCATTTCATTTCATTTTATTTTACTTTACTTTATTTTATTTCATTTTATTTTATTTTTTGCTTTCACGGTTTCTTCAAGAAACAAACTTCAGAGGATGATGAGCCAAAGCAATCAGAATCATTCTGTGCTTACGCGTGAAGCTGAAACGCGAGAGACTTCCGTCGTGAGCTGTCGCCTTGTCCCCTCTCCTTGCGCTGGGTTACTTGCCAAGGAAAGGATTTCCTTGTTTGCTGGGTGTCTCTCTCATCAGTGCTTCCCAAAGCTTTGGAAATATTTAAAAATCATCATGCACCTGTTCTGGGACACGTAGGCCTGCGTCTGCAGGGGTCTGAATTTAACTTTCTCATGCTTAATAGCAGCCCTGCTTCAAGGTCGGTGTGACTCAATGCTCTATGTTGTCCTTTGCTAAGAAAAATTAAGGATCTTTTCCTAATCATGGGATCTGAAGGAGGGAATTGTCTGAATCCCTAACACAGAAGTGTGGACGAGAAACGTTCACCTGTCCAGGTAGCTTCTGAGAGGTGCTTTGACGCCACACGCAGCCTGCGTACCTGAGGACCGCAGAAAAGGCCATCGCGGCTCAAACTAGCACGCTTGTCTCCACCACCGGCTGCCTGTGTCTTTAACAGCATCACATCACGAACTCTCATCTGTCATCAAAGCCATGCGGCTACTTGATGACAGAGTTCTGTCCCCCCCGACTTGTCTTAATGGCACTTGAAGCCGCCGGGATCGATCCGTTCCTCTGACACTCAGAGGGAAACTTCTTTCTTGTCCTTGGGGTCAGTTTCAAGATGAATTAAAGCCGCCTTGATGGGAGCATAAGAGCCTCTTCAGAAAACAGCTCTGTCCCCGAGGCCCGTCGGGAGTTCAGTTTTTTTTGGAACTGGAAGTGGTGACCGGCCGCCGCCACCGCCACCCACGCGTAGAGATAAAACCTTTCAATTATTCTAAAATGCAGACTATTCCTATCTGGGGTGAAAGGAGAAAACATTAAAAATGTCATTTAGGCGCGATCGTAAGTGACTCGTGGCTGAACAAGAAGACGGGCAGTCGTCACTAGGCGACGCTGAGTGTCCCATGAGAACGGTCCCCCGTATGGGCCCCCAAGGACATCACTGCGATTCACCTGGAACGAAGAGGGAACAAGGCTCCAGCCCCGCATTCGTCAGTCATGTGTCGGGGACAGTCACCGAATTCCCGGCAACGGCCTGCTTCTGTGGAAGCATGGAGAAGAGACAGAGAGGAGAAGACAGCGGAGGACACAGAGCAGGAAAGAGAAGCGACGAGCACACGCGAAGACACTCAGACGAGGGACGTGGAGGAGGGAAGCACAGAGGCAGATGCAGAAAGCACAAACCCAGGAACGACGGCCTCTCGTCGCCTCGTATTCCTGGGACCCAGCCTGACTCTGACCCTGATGTCCATCAGGCCTCTCTTTTCCATCCCAAGGAATTTCCATTTTCACATGCTCAGGGTGTGACTGAACTGGCCTCACGTCCAGGA
This sequence comes from Cynopterus sphinx, assembly GCA_030015415.1. Classification (NCBI taxonomy): domain Eukaryota; kingdom Metazoa; phylum Chordata; class Mammalia; order Chiroptera; family Pteropodidae; genus Cynopterus; species Cynopterus sphinx. Next base: position 1,603,500 of record CM057388.1, on the reverse strand, counting down.
ACGGGGTTCTCCCCGAAGACGTTGGTCAAACCTGGGACGTGGCCAGGCTTTATGATAAGGGTCGAGACGCAGGAATCCTGCCACGTGCGTCCCCAACCTGTTGCTTAGACGTGAGCTGCCTGACGTAGAAATCTCCCACCTGGGACTTGCATGAGCAAAAGAGACCTGATTACGTGGATCCCGCGAGGGTTTGGGGGCTCTTTGTCACAGCAGCTAGCGTTACCCGTGCTGACTAACACAGGGGGGGACGTGGAACCTCTCCTGCGTGTCGGTGTTTTCTCACGAATCCGGGATGTGCGGCTTCGGCGAGGCCCTGTCCAGGCGTCTCCCCGTCTGTGTACTGGCTGCTTTCTTGCCAAAATCCCTTTATTCACTGCAATTAGGTCTAACAGCGCTATTGGCTGTGATGAGAATTTTATTACGTGGAAAAGCCCGAACCCGATATGTTACCGACGGATCCGATTCTACGTTGAAATGCGTGTTGAACTGTGAGTTCGTGGAAGGAGCTGATGCCGACTCAAATGCAAGGGAAAAGGGCACATAAGAAATCTCCTATTATACAAGAAATAGAAGAAATCTCCTATTATATAAGAAATAGAAGAAATCTATTATATCAGAAATATAAGAAATCTCCTATTATATAAGAAATACAAGAAATCTCCTATTATATAAGAAATATAAGAAATCTCATATTATATAAGAAATATAAGAAATCTCCTATTATATAAGAAATATAAGAAATCTCATTATATAAGAAATATAAGAAATCTCCTATTATATAAGAAATAGAAGAAATCTCCTATTATATAAGAAATAGAAGAAATCTCCTATTATATAAGAAATATAAGAAATCTATTATATAAGAAATATAAGAAATCTCATATTATGTAAGAAATATAAGAAATCTTCTATTATATAAGAAATATAAAAAATCTATTATATAAGAAATACAAGAAATCTCATATTATATAAGAAATAGAAGAAATCTCCTATTATATAAGAAAAATAAAAAATCTATTATATAAGAAGTCTCCTATTATATAAGAAAAATAAAAAATCTATTATATAAGAAATATAAGAAATCTCCTATTATATAAGAAATATGAGAAATCTCAATTTATATAAGAAATATAAGAAATCTCCTATTATACAAGAAATAGAAGAAATCTCCTATTATATAAGAAATAGAAGAAATCTCCTATTATATAAGAAATACAAGAAATCTCCTATTATATAAGAAATACAAGAAATCTCCTATTATATAAGAAATACAAGAAATCTCCTATTATATAAGAAATACAAGAAATATAAGAAATCTCCTATTCTATAAGAAATACAAGAAATCTCCTATTATACAAGAAATAGAAGAAATCTCCTATTATATAAGAAATAGAAGAAATCTCATATTGTAATCTGAGGGACTTGTGAACGTGACAGCGATGTCTCGCGGAGCAGTGGCCTCCTCTGTCCATTAAAAGCCCATCGGTCGTCTCCGGGGACTGGCACGTTTCCCGTCATCAGCATATGTGACAACGAATCATGAGTTAGTGTTATTCTCCTTTTCACCTGTCAGCGAGTAATAAAACTGCGAGATGGGGATACCTTGCTGCGGGCTCTTCTCACTCGAACGTGGGCCGGAGTCTTTCTGATCTCTTCTGATGGGGTAGGCCAAGCGGCACTGGAGGTCCCTGAAGAGGGGGGCCGGGGGGGTTAGGTTGTGCGTGGGCCGTGGGCCAGCTCCCCCTTGTCCCGTGGCAGTGATGCAGTTTCTTTCCGGTAAAAGCTTACACCCAGTTTTACTGCCCCCACCGCACCCCGGAAAACAGCACGATTTTGATTTAGAGAGTTCTCTTTCATTACTTTATTTTATTTTATTTTATTTTATTTTATTTTATTTTATTTTATTTTATTTTATTTTATCTATCTTATTTTATTTTATTTTGTCTATTTTATTTTATTTTATTTTATTTTATTTTATTTTATCTATTTTATTTTATATTTTATTTTATTTTATATTTTATCTTATCTTATTTTATTTTATATTTTATCTTATCTTATTTTATTTTATATTATATTATATTTATTTATCTTATTTTATTTTATTTTATTTTTATTTCATTTTATATTTTATATTATCATATTATATATTATATATTATATTATATTATATTTATTTATTTATTTATTTTATTTTATTTTTTATTTCATTTTATATTTTATGTTATATTTATTATATTATATTATTTTATATTTATTATATTATATTATTTTATTTTATTTTATTTTATTTTATTTTATATTTTATTTTATTGTATATTTTATTTTATTTTATATTTTATCTTATTTTATTTTATTTTATATTTTATCTTATTTTATTTTATTCTATTTTTTATTTTATTTTATTTTATATTTTATTTTATTTTATATTTATTATATTATATTATATTATATTATTTTATTTTATTTTATATTTTATTTTATTGTATATTTTATTTTATTTTATATTTATTATATTATATTATATTATATTATTATTTTATATTTTATTTTATTTTATATTTTATTTCATTTGATTGCAACGACATGCGTGGACTCTCCCGTTTTGCTTTCCTGTAGTCTGTGAGACCCGACATAGTCACCCATAACAGGCAGAGAAAGCAGGCTGAGCTCTGGAGAGAAACAAGACGCTAACGCAGGACGTTGGCGACGGTCGTTTCGTTTTTGCAGAGCGCAGAGCTCAGCGCGCCACCGTTGTGTGACGAGCAAGCACGCATGAACCAGGTGGCAAACAGCAGGGCCAGGTGTAAATGACCAGAGTCCTCCATGTCACCTGAGCCCGTGTCATTCTGAAATAAAATGAGTCTGTTAAGGCCATTCGCTCTGCGTTTTGTGCAAACCAAGCCCTCCAAGGGTGTCAGTTAGAGCTTCCTAATTTACATGATAGATGTGGACAAAGTACGTCCACGATGTCGAATTCGGGGTCTCTCTCCTTCGGCTTTCTTAGAGGTTGACCGATTCGCTTGTTTTTTCCCTCTTTTCTTCGGTCGTCGGCCTTCTGACTCTGTGCCTCCTCTTTTCCATGCCTGTGCAGATTCAAATGCACATGCATGTTCCCGGGGGCGCTGCTCCGCACACACATACACTCTTAAAAATTATCATTTTTTCCTTATATGGCAGGAGTGGTTCACAATTGCTAAAAACCAGGCTTGTTTCTGGAACAAAACAAACGCCAGCCACCGCGAGTGGGAGAGGAAAATACCATTTATAATGCAAAAATGCTCATTATGATTGTACGCGATTCCTGAATAATACTGAAAAGTGTCATTTTATTAAGGAACGCCGTTTTGAAAACCATGCGTTGTTGGCTTTAAAGGCAGAATCCAGTTTTCTTTTCTTAATTTTCTTTTTTTTTTTGCCTTTTGATGAGAGTTAGCGCTTGACGTTGTTTTATATTCGCGTCAGGCGTACAGCACAGTGGTTAGAGACCGATGTCACTTAGGAAGCGGCCCCCTGCATGGGTCCAGTCCTCACCTGGCACCACACGTACTTATTCCAGGATCATTTCTTCATTTTCCAGGTCGGACTTCGCGGCCCCATGACTGTTTTGTAACTACTAATCGATATTCCTCCATCCCTTCCCCTTTTTACACCCACGGCCCTGCCCACCTGCCACCTGGCGACCATCCCATCCGCTTGTTGTCCGTGTCCACGACTCCGTTTCCGTTTTGTCTGTTCATCTGGTTCCTTAGAGTCCAGAGTCCCGTGGCCATGCCTCGCCGTGGATTCCGCGTCATCAAATTAACGACACGTGCATTTAAAAAAAAGACAAAATAACGGATTATTGGAGGTCGATGTTCCCTAAAATTTGAACCACCCTTTTATGCCATGTTTTTCTTTTTTTTAATGCCTAACTTTCAACATCTTCTCGTAAATATTCTACATTCTCGGCCTCGGTCGCATGCATCGTTAGCCATTTGGAGGCCAACGTCCTGTCCCGAGCTTTACTTGACAATCCTGATTCCATATTTATTTATTTATTTATTTATTTATTTATTTATTTATTTATTTATCTATTTATTTATCTATTTATTTATTTGTTTATTTATTTGTCTATCTATCCATCCATCCATCCATCCATCCATCCATTTATTTATTTATTTATTCATTTATTCATTTATTTATCTATTTATTTATTTATCTATTTATTTATTTGCTTATTTATTTGTCTATCCATCCATCCATCCATCCATCCATTTATTTATTTATTTATTCATTTATTCATTTATTTATCTATCTATTTATTTATTTATCTATTTATTTATTTGCTTATTTATTTGTCTATCCATCCATCCATCCATCCATCCATCCATCCATCCATTTATTTATTTATTTATTCATTTATTCATTTATTTATCTATCTATTTATTTATTTATCTATTTATTTATTTGCTTATTTATTTGTCTATCCATCCATCCATCCATCCATCCATTTATTTATTTATTTATTCATTTATTCATTTATTTATCTATCTATTTATTTATTTATCTATTTATTTATTTGCTTATTTATTTGTCTATCCATCCATCCATCCATTTATTCATTTATTTATCTATTTATTCATTTATTTATCTATTTATTTATTTATTTATCTATTTATTTATTTGCTTATTTATTTGTCCATCCATCCATCCATTTATTCATTTATTTATTCATTTATTTATTTATCCTTATCTATATCTAATTAAGCTTTCCTGAAGGGCAGGCTCCTCTGGTAATGTGATCCACAAACGTGCGCACGCTTTTCTGCCATCGAGACGCGTTCCATCGACTCGGTCATCGAAGTCCTCTCTTCCTCCCTTCGTCATCCGAGGGTTTCTGTATCATGAAAGTAATGCAGAAAGGAGGATGAGCCGGAGTCGACATGATGTTTTTCTGGCCTCCGAGATACGGGTGCCGTCTGTGTAAGCTCCGTGTCTGTGCCCAGGGAAGATACCTGGGGTTTTATTTGGGATGAAAGGCTATAAAGTCATTGAGATGGAAGATAGGTGATGCGTTGGCCAGGAGACAACACAGCCAAAGGCCGTGGTGTCTTTCAAGAGAAAGACGCTAATCGGTCATGACTCCAATTAAAAGCCTGTGGGGTCAGGGTGGTCTCTTCTTGGGTGTCTCCACAGATCGTAAAAATTACAGCCTACAGGAGTAGCGAGATAAGTTGCAAACTATTTTCTAGAATAAAAAATCTCATCTTGAAATCTGAGCAATCCGCTCGAGATGGCTTAGCCCATAATTAGTTCACCACTGGAGAATAATTACCGTGATTCATCTCGTCCTAATGCGCGTCTCCTGCCTCGTGCGGCTTTCGACGTGACATCAGGACAGATCGCATTCACGGGAACGACGCTAATTATTATTATTGTCATTAGAGTAACAGCTCCCGCCCAGGGGTCGCGTATCGGCTGATAAGCTGGGCCCGCTGTTTGACCCGTTTTATTTTATTTTATCTACTTTTACCTTATTTTATCTACCTTTCTTCAACCATTCTCTCATGCAATTATGACTATTATTCCCATTAGACATACAGAAACTCTGAGTTCTACCGAAAGCAATGACTTAGCTAAAAACTCTCAGCTGACGGAGGACGTGGCCCTCTATTCCATTCCAAAGGCCAGCATTAAAGTTTTATTACTCTTACCTATAAAACATGTCGTGGCGCTTGATAAAGATAGATTGTGTTCTTGACTTCTCGTTTTAGGCCTACACGTTCTGGTTCCATCATCCTTTATTATTTTTCCCTCACTCACACACAAATATATATATATATATATGACTTTTTTCTGGGCTGTGCCCTGTTAACTAAATCCTAACGGGCCTTTTTTCCCGCCTCTCTAGCTAATAATGCGTTAGGGTTTCTGCGCACATATGTTTTAAAGACTGTTCGATATGGAGAAGAAAAAATCCCGTTCTCCAGATTGATAAATCTGTCATCTCTTCAACTGCAGTCCACCGCCGGTCGAACTCCTGGACGTCGATCCGCTCAGAAAATGTTTATAAAAGGTGACATCGCAGCTCCGGACCCGACAGGGGGGAGGGAGCGTCTTCTGCTCTGTCAGCTTTTCCGCGCGTGATAAACCTGGATGTCACACGAAAGCACGCTGCGTCTGACCTTCTGCCTCTTCGCACGTGTATTTTCGCGGCCCGGTCCCTTCTCTAGTCCCTGCTGTAGTCCATCGACCGTAGTTTTTCTGTGCAGTTTCAGACGTAAAAAAAAAAAAAAGGGTGGATTCGTCTGGAAAATAAGGTGCCGGGGGAACGGGGCAGCTTAGAAGGAGCGAGGTTGCCCATGAGCGAGAACCGGGTGCGTGTTCTGGTGAGATGTTCAGCACGGGATGTGCGTTCAGCCTTCACCCTGCCGCCTGCCATGAGGGGTGAGGATGCCTTTTTGCAGAAAGCTGCTTGGGGAGCGAGGCCCGACGTCATTCGGAAAGCTCGGTGGCTCCTCGAGGTGGCCTGTCAGGGTACCCTTAGCAAAACGCTGTCCTTTGTCACCGTGGCCATGCAAAGCTGCAGGAAAAGGCACCGTGGCGGGGAGGATGAGCACCGCAAGGCTAAGAAGGCATTCGTTACGGTCGCTCGCGTCTCCCGACTTTTCTTGACGTTTCCCTTGGGCGCTGATCGCGTTGCTCCAAACACGTCGGGCGATCACTTCCCCGTGTACGGGGTGTCGCTCCCCTTTTTCACGTAAACGCATCTCCGCGGACGCGTCCCTTGGCCCAGCTACCCATTCGCAGATGACGACCTGGGATCGTGCGCAGGCAGGTGGTGTGCAAGTGCAAGTTGCCAAAAAAAAGAAAAGAAAAAAACCAAAATCTGCGTCCGAAAGCGTCAACGCGTCGACAACGAGCACGTCTAAAACCAAGCACTTTTGCACGTCATTAGGGGCCGAGTCACCGGCGTGCGAGGCAGCAGCACCGCCCGAGTGTGCAGTTTCGTCTGAACCGTGCACGTCGTCGATGGTGAAAGGGATTGTTGACGCGGGCTTCGACGGTCCGGGAGCTAGGGGATCTGTGGGACACAAGGGTGCTTTCTGTGTCTAAAGCAGAAAACAGGGTTGTTCCTATGCAGCCTACAGAGTCCGAGGCTGTGCCCCTAATAATAGGAACTTGGGCTGGCGCGATGCAGACTGTCCTTTGGTTTTCTGGCGAACGACGCGAACATCCCCAAAAGACGTATCTAAGGGCACGCGTCCTGCGCCCCTCATCACGAGAGTCAGGCAGAGCCAGGCTGTCTGCACCGGGCAAAAAGTCACGATGCCATCATCCGGCTGCAACAGGACAGAGGACGCGGGGTCACCAGGGGGGCAGCCCCCGATGCGGCCTTCGCAGACGTCCTCGTGGCACCGCGCTTAGGGTGCGAGTCGCTAAGGGTGGCCTCTCTGAGTCCGGGAGCTTGTGACCTCGTGGTCATCGAGCAGGCCCCGCGCCGTCTGGGGTCAGGAAGCACGGAAGAGGGCCCCGTTTACGAGGTCAGTCTTCTAGAGGAGGAGAAGAAGAAGTGGCCGCAGGCACGTTCTCCCTCGCGGGTGCGTGCCTGCTGTCCCCGTCTTGACGGGCGTGCAGGTCACGTGTCGCTGCACGGCGGCCCCGTGCATCACGGAGGTGACACCTTCCTCCCAATCCAGGGCCAGCACGCTTCCGTGGACCTCTCAACCGTGTCCTGTCAACAACGTCAACCCTACCTGTGCGCGTTTATTTGTTGGAGGAACTGTCCCTCGTGGGGTCGCATTCGGAGGAATCAGGACGCCGTGCCTACCTGCCACTCCTGTCCCCCGCTTCTTAAATGCTCCTTCTCTCACCTTCACGTCCCCCAATTATTTTCAGGATTCCAGCTCGGGAACGCGAGTGAAACCGACCTTTGCCCTTTCATTAACCTGTTACGTCCCAAGCAGCTCCCCGTTACCCTCGCGGCCTTGCTTTCGGAGCCTTCAGTCACCTGGGCCCGCCTGCGGCCTGAGAAATGGGAAATTCTGGAAAGAGACCATTCGTGTGTCGTAAACCGCATGCCGTCCCCAACAGCGTGATGCCATCTCGTGTTATTTATCATCCCTGCTTTGTCCCCGGCCTGGACGTGGGGCGGCCTTTTCCTCCTCGGCCTCCCGATGCACAGGTGAAACGCGATCACCGGTGTGTGCGGACAGGAGAAGACGCCGCCCTTGCAGGGGGGGGGTCCTGTCCGCGGCCTCACGTGTCCCCTGGGGGTCGTGGGACACGTCCCTCTCTCCTGAGGACGGACTCCGTGCGTGTCCTTCCCAGGGAATCGCTAACTCTGACCGTTTTACGTGATTCCTACCTCCCCACCCTGCGCCGTCGCCTCCTCGTCTGCTTCCTGGGGACATCTATGGAGAGCCTCCCACTGCGTCACGGAAGGTGTCTTCCCGCCTTCCAGAACTCTCCTCGTCCACCCATCCGAGCCAAAACCTTCCGTTTAACGACTTACGCCCTTCTGTGGGTATAAAGTCTGGTCTGGAAAAGCATCTTCAAAATAGGAAAGACCGTCCAAACCAGGAAGGAAAGAGTGGTTTTTCTCAAAAAACAGACCCCAATCAGGTTTTTCTTTTACGGATGCTTTTCTATGTTCCACGGATTCTCGCTTTAAATATTTGGTTTATAATTATAATTGTAATTAATTATAATTATAATTATAATTCCTTCCACCCCTGTTTTCTTACGCAACTCTCTCCGGATGGCACCACGTTCCCTGCTGATTTTCCGACTTAGCTCCGGGGGCCTCTAATTCCTTTTTTCTGAGTGCCGTGGCCGTCCCGGCAGGTACGTATCGGTCCCCACGCTTCGTCCCGTAGGAGCTGACATACGTTTCACGCGTTTATGTCCAGCCGGGTTCCCGTGTCCCTTTCATGACCGCATCTGCGGGCTCTGTCGCCGCTGTCCCTGACCGTGGGAGCATGCGTGTCGCCCGGAGGTCAGGTGCGTGCACGTTCACACGCCGGGCGTCTTCACTTTCCCCTCTTTAAAAACGCTCTAAAGGTAAGCGTAGTTTCTGCGAAACTCTCTCGTGCGGGTCCTCGGAGACTCCTGCGAGGCCTGCGAGGCCCGAATGCAATCCCGTTCTCTGTCATCCGTTTCTAAATAACCAGGAGAAAACATTTCCGGCGGCTCAGGAGGCTGCATTACGGGGGCCTGAAGAAGGGCATCCTCCAGTTAGCTGCAAAGTGCAGAAGGTGAACCAAAATTCAAGCTGAAACAAAAAAAAACAAACAAGCGAAAACAAGGAAAGCGGGACAACACCATGTTTTCGAAAGTATTGCGACCATTATGGGTCCACTGTGACTTCCTCCATGGTTTTTGTCCCAAGTCTTGCTGAGGCAGCTGAGAGGTTGAGCCAACATTTCCGAAGTGCACAGATTTCAGGGGCAAAATAAGGAGGGGAGATGAGCCCAAGCCCCGATGAGTCCCCCACGCTGTGGCTGGACACCCCTCGAAGCGCTAGGTGAGGCGTAAGGACCCACGAGGACCTGTCCGTCAGGCACGCACCTGCTGGGACCTCGTCCTGGTCGTCGGGGATGAGCAGGGCCACGAGGCAGCGGCCGGCAGCGAAGACGATTTCCTTTTCTGCGAATGAAAATAACATCCACTCGTGACGTGAAATCAGCCCCATCCTGTTCCTGGCGCGGGCCTGCCACCCCGTTCGCCATGACCTGGTGCTTGAAGATGCAAAAATCTCATCGCCGAAATGGAGAGGAATAACAAAAAAATAAGGTTTTGATGCAGAGGAATTTTGAAAACCACAGGAAAAAATTGGCCGAATGCACATACGTAATGGATCACGTCTGAAAAAGGCGGAATCTGTGTTTGTTCCAAGAGGACGTGGAATCCTTAGAAATTTACCGTATTTTGGCTAGAAATTTACCGTATTTTGGCTGGAAATTGACCGTATTTTGGCTGGAAATTGACCGTATTTTGGCTAGAAATTGACCGAATTTTGGCTAGAAATTTACCGTATTTTGGCTGGAAATTGACCGTATTTTGGCTGGAAATTGACCGTATTTTGGCTGGAAATTGACCGTATTTTGGCTGGAAATTGACCGTATTTTGGCTGGAAATTGACCGTATTTTGGCTGGAAATTGACCGTATTTTGGCTGGAAATTTACCATATTTTGGCTAGAAATTGACCGTATTTTGGCTAGAAATTGACCGTATTTTGGCTAGAAGACAGCAAATCTCAACGAAGTTGGAAATATTGCAAGCGCACGGCGGAGATTTACTGACACGGAGGGCAATTTCTAGTAATTGACCCCTAAATGTAACAGAAAAATTGATATTTTAAAAAATAGGGAAGAATATATATATTTTTTCAGTGCTATTGAAAAGAAATCTAGGGATCTTTTCACTAAGTGACAATGAAAAGTTTTCTGTCTTCTTAGGTACGGGATTACATAATTGTATAAGTCTTTTCTTCTTGCTCTTCCACCCAATATGTGAGATTAGGGCTAAACACGGTCCTTGATTTCCGCGTTAAAAAAATCCAACGCCTGCTCTTTGCGTCGAGAACGACCCAGCGTACCCTTCTGTCGCCGCTCCCAGTCAGCGTCTTCTCAACACGTGCAAAGACGATGAAAACGGATAAAAGGTGCGGAGACTGAAACATCAAACCGTCATGATTAATAGATGGTATTTGGTTCAAAACATCCCAAAGAAGGGGCACAAGGACGACAAGATCTAACGAATCATTTTAATGGGTTTTCTCAGTCCAATGTGAATATATGGATTTTATGGATTTTTTCTATAGAGACCAGTTGGAATATAGAACTCGGCGTCTGTGGATCAAAATGGTGAATGCGCACGTGGGATTCTAAGCAAAGATGTGCACAATTCCATGATTTCTATATTGATGCAAACACTATTCTTAAGGTAAATCATAAAAGAAGACAGAAATAAGGCATTCGGTATGCCTGGATGATAAAACATAACACAAAAAAGGTCAACGGTCAAAGCGATGGACGGATTCAACATCATCAGTTATGGGATGCACGCCGGCGACCCTAAACTTATATGACTATCCGAATGCTCGAGACCAAGACATTTTTAAGGGAAAAAAAATTGAAAATTGGTGAGCTGATCCTATTAGATTTTTTAAGACTCGGGTCCGCTGTACAAAGACGACGACGTGACCTTGGCCAAAGATAGATGCAGCGCATCAGGAGCCAAACACGGAGCTTCCAACAGACCCGCACCGATTCGTGGCCAAGGGGAAACGGCAGGACAGCTGTAGGAAGAACGGTCTTTTTAAGGTCAGGCGCTGGTTCAAATGGACGCCCCAAAAGAAGAAAATTTAAACTTGGTCCCCAAGTGGCCCCATTCAGAAATGTCAAGTCCGCGTCAGTTTTGGTTCTGAATGGGAGCGATCACTCGATCTATCTTACGGCGTAAAACGCAAGAAAACGGGTCTGTAGCCTTCACACGAAGAAAGATCGCTGGAGCAGGACTCGAGCAGGGTAACCATGAAGGGAAAGTGATAACTTTTAAAAATACATGAAACTGGAGAATTTTTATTCATCAGAATTCGTTATTAAGAAGGTTAACACCCAAGGCCATGGTTAGAGAACACAGAGGTGATAGATAAACAGATAAAGTAGATAGATACATGATAGATGATAGATGATAGACGGTAGATAGATGATCGATAAATATAGATAGATTAGATGATTGATAGATGGATGATAGATTAGATAGATGATTAATAGATAGATAATAGATAGACAGGTGATAGATGGTAGATGATAGATGGATGGATAGATGATAGATACATGATAGATAGATAGATAATAGATAGATGATAGATGATAGATAGATAGATGATAGATCGATAGATCGATGGATGGATGGATGGATGGATGGATGGATAGATGATAGATAGATAGATAGATAGATAGATAGATAGATAGATAGATGATAGATAGATAATAGATAGATGATAGATAGATAGATAGATAGATAGATCGATAGATCGATGGATGGATGGATAGATAGATGATAGATAGATTAGATAGAAGGATGGATAGATAGATATTATTGATAGATAGATAGATAGATAGATGATAGATAGATAGATAGATAGATAGATGATAGATAGATAGATAGATGATTAATAGATAGATAATAGATAGATGATAGATGATAGATAGATGATAGATCGATAGATCGATGGATGGATGGATGGATGGATGGATGGATGGATGGATAGATAGATGATAGATAGATTAGATAGAAGGATGGATAGATAGATATTACTGATAGATAGATAGATAGATGGATGATAGATAGATAGATAGATAGATAGATAGATGGATGATAGATCGATCGATCAATCAATAGATACGTGTCAGTCACCTGCCAAGACAGTGCACAGGTGTATGAACTACCACAGGCCTTTTTTCCCCCCTTTCACCGCTTCAAGGTCACATACACAAGCATTTTGGGGAGATACAGGTAGCCCTGGAATGTCTAGATCACACGAGGTGACAGCGTCGTGGCCACCAGGCACGTCCATGTCCTAATCCCAAACACATGTGACGACGTCCCTTTACCAAGTCACGTCCTCCGTGTTCCGATGCCCTGACTTCCGCTTACAAAGACCCCGTGGTGGTCCCACGGGCCCTCCCAGAGGAGTAGCCCTTGGACGCCTCATCGGGCTGATTGACGGACATAGTCCATTGTTAATGATTCCTGATCCATTGTTAATGATTCCTGATCCATTGTTAATGATTCCTGTTTCATTGTTAATAATTGATTCCTGTAATCACGTCTCCAGTGGACAAGAGGGTGTTTTCTTCACAGCAGCGTGGGCAGGAGCCGACGCTGTTTTGTAACCACAGGGATCGCGTTTCTCTCCCGACGAGGCGTACAGAAGAGGTCCTATCCCATTGGGAAAAATGGAGAACGACTCAGGACTATCGTAGACCTAAAAAAACATTAAAAATAAAGAAGCCGCAATGGGTATCTGTTCCGTGCGGATTAATGCAAGCTGGACGGGCAGCCTCCCGGAGTCAGGAGCAGCAGCACGTGGCAGGTGGGAAGGACAACGAGCCCCACAGCAATTTGCATCCCTGGGGTGAGCGTGTCTGGATGGTCCTGTGTTCCGGAATCATCTCTGGGACGTGGAAGCTGTGATGACGTTTATTTATTTATTTATTTATTTATTTATTCATTCATTTATTTATCTATTTATCTATTTATTTATTTATTGGTTTATTTATTTAGCGAACTTGACCTAATCCAATCTAAATCCTGGACATTTATCTTTTTATTTATTTATTCATTCATTCATTCATTCATTTTTCTATTTATCTATTTATCTATTTATTTATTTGTTTATTTATTTAGCGAACTTGACCTGATCCAATCTAAATCCTGGACATTTATCTTTTTATTTGTTCATTCATTCATTCATTCATTCATTTATCTATTTATCTATTTATTTATTTATTTGTTTATTTATTTAGCGAACTTGACCTGATCCAATCTAAATCCTGGACATTTATCTTTTTATTTGTTCATTCATTCATTCATTCATTCATTTATCTATTTATCTATCTATCTATTTGTTTGTTTATTTATTTAGCGAACTTGACCTAATCCAATCTAAATCCTGGACATTTATCTTTTTATTTATTTATTCATTCATTCGTTCATTCATTCATTCATTTATCTATTTATCTATTTATTTATTTATTTGTTTATTTATTTAGCAACTTGACCTAATCTAATCTAAATCCTGGACATCTATCTATCTATCTATCTATCTATTTATGTATTTAGTGAACTTGGCCTAATCTGATCCAAATCCCGGGATCCTCGTGAAGAATTAGGACTCGCAGGCTTTTTTTTTTTTCTAAATTTCATAATAATGATATAATCGAGCAGAACCCACGGGGACCGACCGCACGATGACATCCGGACATTCCTGAAATCAAATCAAAGAGAGGACGTGGCCCCCTCTCTCCCTGTCCCTCCGAAGCAGGGAGGCCTGCGGTGCCGGACTGTCTCCTCCGAGCCCAGCCCGCCCGGCCTTGCACATTCCCTCCCCCCCCCTCCGCCTCGGGCTAGCACAGCTGCAGCAGAGAAAGAAAGCTCATCTTCATCCAAATAGGCTTTTGCAGCCCTCCTGTGGATAAACACTCTCCGTTTTCTAATGACTTAATCCTTTGATCAAAGCTGGCTTTGTTAAGTGGCTCGGCTCGCTCCACCGGCCCTACTCGGACATTTGCATGAAGCCACTGGTCCCAGGCCTCTCCGGTCAACCAAGTGGCCCTGTATCCCCTAGCAAGTATGAGGCAGGATGACAGAACTCGTTGTGTTCACTCAGGTGTGCTGAAGTAGGACCTTTTTTTAACACATTCTTCAAATTTGATGTGTGTTGCCGTCTTTTTCCTTCTTTAACCACTCATCACCCTTGAAGTCCTTTATTTTCCTTTTCAGTTGAAACTAGTAGCTAAGGGATAAAATGCATATGCGGACGGACTAGTCGGTCACCCTGTAAAATGTGAATTAAACCGCGTTATTAAAATATCGTTTCATTGTAAATGGTGGTTCTGGGGGTTACCAGAGAATTCATACATGAAGAATTACTCCTTTATACGGGGGATCCCAAGAGACGAGCAATAAAATAAGCTAAAAAGCAATCAGACACGAAGCAAAACAGAAAAAAAAAAGGAAAAAAGCACCAAGATAGTTAATAAAAACCAGTCAAGAAAGTGGGCGAAGAAAAGGAGAAAATACCAAGACGTGTCGGTCAGCCGTAGGAATACGCGGCTTGGGAACCATCACGTTGACATGACACAAAAGGAACTTTAAAAAAAAAAATTATTGGTATTCACATTTATGGGAAAAACGGGAGTGCTCTAGAAGACGACCGCATTTAAGATTAAAAATAATCCCAAATAGAGGAGCCATCAGTCACCGGCCACAATGGACTGCGAGGGACCCTATTTACCATCTTTCATGAAATAATCTGAAATAGAGGAAATAGAAGCAGAGGCAGCTTTGAAGACGGGGATCGCCTGCTCCGAGCAGCCATCCTGGGAAACCTCGTGAAGCATGGAGAGTGGGGTGAAGCGCATGGAAGGATTCGGCCTCCGTTAAGAATAAATAACCTTCCCCTGACCTCCCCCTCTTGATAGAACCGAGCTGCGTCCACCTCATTTAAAGTGTGACCCAGAACCGACAGGAATACAAAAATAAATAAATAAATAAATAAATAAATAAATAAATAAATAAATAAGTAAATAAATAAAATCCAACGCCCAACGTGGCCAAGTGCACGATCTCCCAGCACGCAATCAAAAATAAGGCCTCAGGCATAAGCAAGCCATTGTGTCTCTACACATCGGACACGAGAATTAAGCACATCGTATCTTTTGCTGAAAAACGCACGCTTTTCTGACCACGGCATCAAAAAAAATAAAATAAAATAAAAATACAGAATAGGCAGGACGAATGCGAGAAAAAACACTGTGGAAGAACGGGAAACGGTAGACGCGGAAATTGTTCCAAAGCCAAATGTGTCGTTGGGAGACGCGGTTTTTTTTTTTTTTTTTTTTAAGAATTCTCTACCAAAAAGCAAAAAAAAGCAAAAAAAAAAAAAAAATGCGACTGGAGATCTGTGGGGGATTTTGTTAAATGTGTGGGTTAATCTGAAGATAAGGGACCTCGGAGCAGCAGTACCCAGTGTTCTGGCTCTTCCATATTCTGTGTATCTTATTGCTAACCCATTTGTAGGATTTAAACATGCGCGTTTCGTCTATTCCATCTCAGCGAATCTTTCAATATCTTAAAGGATTGAGTTGCATTCGTTGAATTGTGAATGCTTCAGCAGCCTCCACCTTATCATAAAAAATCTCCTGTGTTAGATTTTTGGCCCAATTCCTATTGGGACATGTCTTTCACTTCTTTGGATTCATCCTGCATTTTCAGATCATACGTCTGCCGGTTTCTGCTCTCCACCTCCGAATATTTCTTAAATCTGTACTGATCTGTAAACATCAAATCGGTGAATATTTCCTATTTTTTTTTTTTTAAGAGAAAGAAAGTTTTTTCTATTCATGTCACACATGTCATCCCTGCGTGCCGTGGATATCGAGCAACCCTTCGTGCCACGCTCGTCGTCCTCCTAGGGTCAGGGCACACGTGTGGGGAGACGGGTGGTTGATTGGAACGAAAAGCCGGGAAACTATCCCCACTCTTGCGAGATTCCCACAGAAAGGAGCTCCCCAAATGCCCGACGATCTGTAGTGAAAACGAGTTTGCAGTAGGGTTTCCGACGACGAGAGCGAGAAGCTTTGCGTTCGCCCCCGACGACATGTGGGCTGGCTCCCGAAACGGGGACGGGGACTGTTTCAGAAAGGACGGGGGGCACGTCTGATGTCTGCATCTATACAGGATTAGAGGACCCAAAGGTTTTAGGGGTTTTCTTCCCGGTTGCCCCCAAAAGCACCGAAGCCAATAAGCGAGTGAGGACGAGGGTCACACAGAAAAGCAGAGAACGGGGCCTGTCCTTCTGACGTCACGCCGAGCCCGTCCCCTGCGCCCTACGGGCCGGGTAGTCCGCTGGGATGCGCACTTGGGCTGCACATGTCCTGGTTAGGATGTGAATGAACACACCACACGACACCTTCTCTCTCTCGTGTGTGTCCTCACGCTCATCCTCCTCACGCACCGACATTCCAGCCGTCGTCGGCGTGTCGCTCGCCATCCCCGTCAAGGGCTCCGAAAGCACCATGTGCTACTCACAGTTCAGGCAGGGCCTGAGCTTCAGGGGGGCACCTGCCCCGAGGATCTCCGTGTGTCCCTGTGTCTCCACCTCCGACGCCCCCAGCGCCCCAGATCCTTCGACCTTTGCCCATCTATTCCGTGAATGACACACGCGATCCTCACCCCAATCCTCTCCAGGCTTTTGTCCAAACGAAATTCCTTAAAATCATGGGGGCGCGTCAAGCTCTCTCTTGGAATTTAGGGGACGACCTAAGCGTGGCGTTCTAGAAGGGGTGACGCGCAGAGAGCATCGGTGGCGTGCGGCAGAGGCAAAGTTCCTTCCCCCCACACGGTTCCGGAGCCTGCGGCCTGGTGAGACTTTTCCTAAATGGCAGTTATTGGGGCCGGAGACAGTAATTTGGTGATTCCTGGGGTCGTCAGAGGAGCTTTCTTTGCCTCCGCAGCTGGAACCGACACCTCTATCAGGCCCGTCGCGAGTGTCCAAAGGTTCAGAAGGCCCCAGGCAGGGCCTTTCCATCTAGCATCTGGGGGACGTTGGCGTGGCCGAGGGGGGTCTCCATTTGAACGTCCTCGCCCTGTGTCCCCTCCAAGGGGACTCACACATTTCCGACCTGTTTTTCCTAGAAATTTCGTGCTCTGACCTTTAAATCTAGTGCATGAGTTCGTCCTCAGGGTCGAGTTCAAGGCCGAGAGCCGGCCTGTCTCTGGAAGCCCTGCGAGGTCGTGGATGTCGAGCCCCTATATGTCGTGGCCACCCCTGCGGGTGTCGGAAGCTTCTCAGCAACTTGCCATATAGATAAGATTGAGGCTCGCACGTCGATGGTGGCAGCTGGGAAGACGTCCTTCGTCCGCCCCCAATGGGCCGAATTCCTCCTGCGTGGCTGACGGTTTTCAGGCCTCTCCGACGGGGCAAAGTTATAATAAACACCAATACGCGTCGGTGGAAAATAATCATAATGTTGATTTCAATGAAGAAAAAAAAATATAAACGGCAAGACGTGCGATTGCCTTCTGAGAGGAGGGCTCGTTAGACAAGGCCCTGGCTCAGAGTCAAAGGGCAAGGGCAGAGGGAAAGGTGCCGATCTGATGGCCCAAGTCTAGTTTTGAGCCCGAAACGTCGCCTTGAGGTAGTGGATCCTAGATTTCAGGGTCACAGAGTCCCCACCCCGGCTGGATTCCCTAACAGACAGTGACGACCATTCCTAAAAGTCACCTCTAGAGGCATCAGTCACTCACACCCCGATCAGGGGAGATATTTTTGAACAATTAAATTGTGGACAAACCGCTTTTTTAAAAAAAAATATATATATTTAACGCTGGGGTGGATACAAGTGCTGACCGGTTGCTAAGGGTCAGCTTTCCAGCACCGAGAATTCGTCACGAGCTGCGTATGTCGCAGCACAAAGGGACACTGTGCCACGAGCCCCCCCCACCCCAAAACCCCATTTATCGAACAGAATATCCCGTAGAAAAGAGGGGAGAATTTTTAAAAAACAAGTGGCTGGCTAGAAATGGAATGCCCTAACTATCTCTGGGTGTCGCATAAAGGTTTCACGAACAGTTCTCGAAAACAGTCTTCATTTTCCTGGAATAAAATGGTAATTGAGAGTATTTTGCGGGGGAAAAAGCAGGTCCTTCGTGTAACCAAGTTAACGATCTAAGAGGAGGGCACTCCTTGGGGACGCATGGACATGCGGCCCCCGCGAATAAGGTTTAATAAGTGTTTTTTTTTCCTTTTTTTTTCTTGTTTGTAGCTTTTTATTTTTACGCCCGTGGACGCGCATCTTGCATAACAGAAAAAGGGGTTAAGATTTGTTCCACCGACTCCGCCACATGAAATTTTTAGGAAAAAATACCCCAGCGCGGGGGTGAGGAAAGGAACGACCCTTCCATGTCGCTTCCCTGTCAAGTCCCAGTGCCCACGGCCCCGACGTCTGCCTGCCCGTCCCCAAGGCCACATACAGCCCTCGGGCCTGGAGAGAAGCTTGGCGTTGGCTTTCAGACGGCAAATGCATGAAAAACAGCCACTGATCCCCCAAAAAGCCATCTATCTCCCCTTTCCGGGTGTGCAATGTGATCGTCTCCCTCGGAAATCAAGTCCGTGGACCTCACAAATGACGTTAGTTTCGAAAATATGAAGTTAGCCCCGGGAAAGCAATAACCGGGCTATCGACTGCCCCGGCACTCTGCTTCCCGGAGGTTTCATAAATGCCTTCCAGGCCCCACTTAATGACCCGTGATTGAGTTTTAGGGGAGACAGAGAGAAAATGAAAGAAGATAAGCATGATTTTTTAGTCTGCGTTCAGCCAACGAGCGCAGAAGTAAGAAAACGTGCAGCCTGGCAGGGCCGGCGCGTTTTAACCGAGCGGGCCCGGAGGGGTCATCGGGTGAGCCTTTCTGCTAGATGCAAACGGAGTCTCTAGATATTCGGGGTGCATCTTCCCAAATCGACTGCAGGGGGGAAAATAAAATACATCCGAGCATCCCGGTTCCCCATAAAGAAAACCTTCATCTCAGTCAGTCCCACAGGCGCCTTTGACAAGTTGTCGTGATTCCTCCACCGTCGTCGGGAGAGAGTGGCGTTTGGAAAGTGCGTCTTAAGACGAGTGTTTTTCCCTTTGGAAAAAGGGTCCCACAATAGGGAAGATTGCCAGTAATGTGCCTGTTAGCACCGGAACGTCTTCTCTTTCCATCCTTCGGAGCAGCACTTCCCAGCTGCGCCGCACAATGGCTGCACACGGCCAGTTTTCGTATTTATGTTAAAAAAGAGGGACTCCAAGGATGAGTGCCACGCATTATAATTCCCCTTTCCCTACAATCGCGTCAATACACCGTTTTTAAAACATCTTTTTTAAAAGCGCCGCCCCGGATTTCAGCGGGGGTTGTAAGAAGTGTGCGCGCGAATGGGACGGCGGCGTCCGGAATTATGTAAGCGTGTTGGATGTTTTCTCTCTTTGGTCCTCGTTTTGAAGGTCACTTAAGAGCTCGCCCTACACACAGACCCTTTGCACAGAATCTGCTCTTTTGCTATTAAACGGCCAGAGAAATAGGGAAAGGCTGTGATGGTGCCACGTAAGTTCTCCTGGATGAGAGGCCCTACGTGATAGTGCCGTCGGAGATTAAAAAATACATTATTATTATTAATTATTATCATTAATTATTATTAACATTATTTATTATTATTAATTATTATTAGTTATTATTAACATTATTATTTTTATTATTAATTATTATTAATTACCATTAACATTATTATTATTTATTATTATTATCAATTATTAACATTCTTATTTATTATTAAATATTATTAATTATTATTAATTATTAACATTATTATTAATTATTATTATTAATTATTATCATCATTGTTGTTAATTATTTATTGTTATTATTATTATTATTTTTATTATTACTTTCGTTATTATTATAACAATTGTACTTTCTTGTCCCCACGTCTAAGTCTCAAGGGGTTCTCTTTAAGGCAAACCTAAGCTTCGGTTGATGACATTTCTGGCTCAGACACACTCACTCAGGAGAGCATCTCAATGAAGGTGACAAGGACCCAGAAATTCCTCCTCAACAGCCACCTGGGCCGCAGGAGCCTCCTCTAAAGAAGAAGAAGATGCATATACTAGGACAGCGTTTGGTCTAAATGGGTTCCACAGCTCTCGTGTTTAGTTTCCTCAGGGCCGGTTGGGAATGTTGGCCTCTCTTTTTGCAGGTGCACACGGAAGCACAATTTAACTCACGAAATAGACAATAATAATAATAATAATAATAATAATAATAATAATTGTTTATCATTTATTTATTATTATTTATTATTATTTATTTATTATTATTTATTATTATTTATTTATTATTATTTATTATTTATTATTATTTATTTAACTAGAGAGAGAGGCTGGGAGATGGAAGCGTTTTGCGAAAAACGAGGATGTGGGAAGTGGCACCAGCGTCGGAAAGTTCTCAGGAAAGTTCCCGAATCAAATGTGAGAACATCAAGCCACGTAGAAATCCTGTTCGGCCTACCTCAGTGGTACAATCGGCTGGTGAAGTAATCGTTTAATTTTTTTCTGCTAAAACGTCGGAAGTGAGGTTGGTTTCTTTCCGTTGTTTTTCGTTCTCCTTTCCTGTCCTGCTCGGTAGGAAAGGTTAAAGTGAGGGTTAGTTTTTTATGGGAGGCAAAGGTGCCTGCTCTTCTGTTGGATCCGTTCTCATCGACCCCAAACGGCGATTTTTGCACATGATGCCGAATGGATAATGACGAGTTTATGCTAGAATTTAAACAGCTCATCCAGATAGCTCAGGGATAAAGCCTGAACTTGTCAGGAAGCTAAAATGACTCCGTCAAAGGCGGCAGAAATTTTCATTTTTATGCCCCTGCACTGACAAAGGTGGTAAATTTAGAATTTAGCCCAGTGTAGGATACGCAATCCATGTGGGCCCATTTGTTAACTTAAAGGGTGTTTGGTTAAAAAAAAAAAATCGTGAAGTAAGAGAGGTTGTAGACCTGTATTTTCTTTGAAGGTCCGAGAAAACATACCAAAGACGTAAATCGATGCATCTTGCTCAGAAAAAGGCTAAGGAACACAGATGTACAGAATCCCGAAAACAGCGCAGAACTGTGGGAAAGTTCCTCTTTGCTTTCTAAAGCAAAAGTCGCAGAAGGTGGGTCATGCTTTCTACACATTGCAGATATATAAATATAAATATAAATATAAATAAATATAAATATAAATATAAATATAAATAAATATAAATAAATATAAATATAAATATAAATATAAATATAAATAAATATAAATATAAATATAAATATTATAAATATAAATATTATAAATATAAATAATATAAATATAAATAAATATAAATATAAATATAAATATAAATAAATATACATATAAATATAAATATAAATATAAATATAAATACAAATACAAATACAAATACAAATATAAATAATATAAATATAAATACAAATATTAGTATAAATATAAATATAAATAAATATAAATATAAATATAAATACAAATACAAATACAAATACAAATACAAATACAAATACAAATATAAATAATATAAATATAAATACAAATATTAGTATAAATATAAATATAAATATAAATAAATATAAATATAAATATAAATAAATATAAATATAAATATAAATATAAACATAAACATAAACATAAATATAAATATAAATATAAATACAAATACAAATACAAATACAAATATAAATATAAATATAAATACAAATACAAATATAAATATAAATACAAATACAAATACAAATATAAATATAAATACAAATACAAATATAAGTATAAATATAAATATAAAATAAATATAAATATAAAATAAATATAATATAATATAAATATAAATATAAATACAAATATAAATATAAATATAATATAAAATAAAAATAAAAATAAATATAAATACAAATATAATATAAAAATAAATATAAATATAAATATATAAATATGAATACAAATATAAATACAAATATAATATAAAAATAAATATAAAAAGTAAAATATATAAAAATATAAATGTAAATATAAATATAAATATAAATATAAATATAAAATAAATTAAATATAAAATAAATATAATATAAATATAAATATAAATATAAATATATAAAAATAAATACAAATATAAATATAATATAAAATAAATATAAAATAAAAATAAAAAAATAAAAATAAATATAAATATAAATATATATATATTTTTTAAGAAGCACGGCAGTGTGACAGTTGCCGAAAGGGTCGGTAGCCAAGCATACTTTCACCACCCGCCAACTCTCCTAATCCTATCTATCTCCGAGGATAGCCCACTCGTCCTCTGCAGCGAACACTTTTAACATTTCTGATTCAGTAACCACGGCTGATAAGCCATCGGAGGGTGAACCAGCTCCGACGGCGTAAAAATGCTTGCAGGACCCGAATCGTTATCTGCTCCTCCGTGGTTGCCTCTGAACGTGCAGAATTTCCCAATGAGACACGTGCGGGGCCAGCCCCGGGATGAAACA
This sequence comes from Cynopterus sphinx, assembly GCA_030015415.1. Classification (NCBI taxonomy): domain Eukaryota; kingdom Metazoa; phylum Chordata; class Mammalia; order Chiroptera; family Pteropodidae; genus Cynopterus; species Cynopterus sphinx. Next base: position 1,580,668 of record CM057388.1, on the reverse strand, counting down.
CAAAAGGCAGCAGGGAGAGAAGAGCCGCCAGGAGGCCGATGGCACGTCCCACCCCGCCACGTGGAAATCTGAGTTTGATGTGGGACGAAGTAAATGGAGGGACGCTGGAGACACTGGCCTCAAACGAGTCCGACAGTGAAGGCAGGACTGTTCTGGTTCCAACGGCGACTGTGGCTCGTCACGATTATTTTATAGAATTATTTTATATCCCATCTCCGACTCGTCATGGGCCACTTTCCAGTGGGAAGTGAGAAGAAGGGGAGAAGCAGTGACACTGGGCAGAGAAGAACAGGCAACAGGAGGCAAAGAAAAATAGGGTGTTTTTTTCTGAAATGGATTTCCTCATGGAGAAAACAGATCTGGGGTCGTAAATTAGGGTTTTTTATTTTTTAATTTCTGTTTATGCCTCCCAAGTCATAAAGTTTTGCAAAGAAACACGAGCAACGCCGCACCCTGGCCACTGGACAAACGGCACATGATTCCGCTTCCATGTCGCCTCTAAGGAACAAAAGAATTGTAGGTCAACGATAACTATAAAAATATAAAAAAAAATACATTTTCAAAAACCAAAAAAAGAAAAAAATTAAAATTAAAAAAAAAGATTAATTTTTTACAAATGAGTTGTGAGCAGTTTGGGAGTCTAAATGCACACGGAGATCATGACTTCGGGACTGTGGCCCTGGATATTCTGAGTCTTCCAGGTGGCGAGACACTGTCGGTCGTCTGCATGCGATGTGAGGTTGACTAGTTCTCAGCAGAAAATCGGGAATGTGGTCTAAATCGTCACGCCCACCTGGCCCAACGCGTGGCCGCCGTCTCCGGGAACTTGGTGTCGGCCCCGGGATGACAAGAGCGAAATGACTGAATCAGAGCTCGTCCCGCATAATGCCTGTCGCACGGAAGCTCACCCGGGACGTGTTCACGCCAGCCAGAGTCTGGAAGCATCCGTTTGCAATCAGCTGGAGACATCGGGTGAGTTTTGGCAGCAGAAGTGGTTCCTGGCGGAAGCAAACAGGCCTGCGCAGGAAGCCTCCTGGAGGCCAGCTCCCAAGGGAGGCGTAAAAGGGCCCCCGCAGTGACACCGTAGTCTCTCTTTTATCCGCAGCGCGCTGCACGCATAGAAGACATTCCCAGGTGTGTCCCCGGTGCTGCCCGGACGTGGAGACAGCAGTTCTGCTTTTAACCTCCTGGTCTGCCTGTCATTTACGTGCATGACGCTGGGGGATGACCCCCTCTGGGGTGAATTTATAGCTTTTAATTTAAAAAATTAAATTTATTTCGTCACCACATGCAGGCGTCCGGGGTATGATATTGTCCTCGCCCGTCATCACCACCACTCAGAGTCTCGTCGCCTTCCCTCGCGCTGTACTTGACCTCCTTTGCCCTCTTCTGGTTCCCACCTGCTGTCACCCGCCATACGGGTCACCCGTCTCTATACATTTATTTGGTTCATTTGCGGTTTTCTGTGTTATAGCCCACATTTCCGTGAAATAATTTTTTCTGTCCGACCTATTTCGCACGATAAAGATCCCTCCGTGTCGCCGCCCATGGCAGTGTTCCGCCTCTTCTTAACGGCTGAGTAATATTCCACCGTGTCTGTGTTCCGCGTCCCCTTTGTCCAGTCACGTATGGAAGGGCACGTTGGTCGTTTCCGCGTCCCTGCAGCGAACCTGGGATGCAAATATATTTTCCAGTTCGTACATTTGGTTTCTTTTCATAAATAGACAGAAGTGTGCCTGCTGGATCCTGCGGTGATTCTACTGTTAATTTTTTTTTAAGGAAATTTCACCTTGTTTTGCGCAGCGAGTGCACCGATTTGCATTCCCCCTGGCAGGGTAGGAAGGTCCCTTTATCTCCCCATCCTCGCTGGCGCTTGTGGTTTCTTGTCCCGTCGGTAGCCGCCACCGTCACACCTGTCGGAAAGGACATACGCCGTCCGGGTAGAGTGCCCTGGGGCCGCTGGGATGCTCCTCGCGGGGAGCCACGTCTTGGTTGGCGAGGACAAGACGTGCAGCACGGAGCGGGGTCACAGCGTCGTCCTCTGTCTCCCCGGCCGTCGCCGTCTCTCGGGGCTCCCGGAATCCACGTGTGTGGATGGAAAATAGCAACAGCATGAGGACTGGGAAGGGACCCGGCCTCTGAGGATGTGGGCGTTAAGCCCTGTAGGACCCTTTAGGGTATGGTCACGTGGGGCGTGAACCCTGGAACGCTTCGAGGTGCCCGTGCGAACTTGATCAGTTTGAACCGTGATCACCCAATATTGACTGATGCTCCCAAAAGTGTTTTTTTTCCCCTTATTGCGAATAACGGGTGCGTTTTTTTTTAAAATCCACCAGAAAAGCTTCTCGAGCCACAGACACAACCGTATTCTCCTTTTTCCCCTCTGAGGGTGGCATCAAGGAAATCAGGTCGGGGAGGAGGGACTCACGTGTTCTAACAGCAACAACTGCAACAAAAACCCCAAAAAAACAAACAAACATAAAAACCAAGGCAACCATTTTCCCCTCCTTGCTCCGGGAGGGTTTCCGAACACACGTTTGGGGTCAAAATCGAGAAGATCAAGTGAGACACAGACTCTGGAAAGATCTAGGAGGGGTCGGCAGCGTGGTGCACCCAGGTGCGCCGCACACCTGACTCCCCATCTTTTCAGAGATGCATAACGACAAGCACGGACCGGAGCAGCGACGAAGCAGAGCCCCGGAGGACGAGCCCGGCCGGCTGTCTGGGGTCCGTGTCCATATTACTTAGTGAGACGCAGTGATGGCTGACGAGGGGGGTATTTGCCGGGGCTTTGCACTATTTAGGTCCCTGCATGTGTGGGACGGGCCAGCGCTAGCAAATATTTCGATTTAATTCCTGCAAAAAGCTCAGACAGTCTCGTGAGGTCTTAGGGTTTGGGGCTGACGGGGATGTAAAGACGATGAGGATTGAAGAGGGACGCTGAGTGCCAAAACTTTGATTTTTTTTGAGCCGCTGGAGGAAAAGTGAGGTTCGCATGAGCGCTCGAAGCCAGGGAAGGCACACCGGTTAGGGCAGAAAATGAAACGTCAGAGAGAAAGAGTCCGGAAGGGAGATCAGATGGAAATCTCAACGGGTGGGACTCTACGGGTTCGGTTTGGGCTGCAACATAGGGTGTCCCCAAAGGGCATCCTGGTCTCGTCTAAACCCCATGCCTGGGATGCTCAATACTGACCTTAAGCACACGAGTCCATCTATTCTTTCTCTTTCCTCCCTTTCTCTGCTTAACCAGCAGGATCTCTGGACTTGGATTTGGGGTTTGTTCTAAAGCACAAAAGAGGAAGAGTTTTCTGGGACACGAAGAGGGCAGGACAAGGCTGATGGCAGGCGCCTGCTTCCCGGCTGTTCAAAAACGCAGTCGCACGCCGACACGCTGTCCTCTTCCCATGACTCTTCTTTTGTTTTTTTTCTCGCGTCCCTTTCGCGGCCCTTTTCCTACTCTCTATGAGCCTTTTTGCATCCGAAGAACGGAAACGGGGATGGAACCGTGAAGTGTCATTTGTGAGCCGCAGAGTCTCAGATTCGGCCCGGCACCCCCGCCGAGCCTGCTCCCCCCCGGGGAGCGTGCTAACCCGCCGGCCCCGCAAATTCTGTGCTTCCCCGCACACAAGGAAAAAGGATTCCAGCTTCCACACCCCATCCTTCTCGTTTTTCGGTGTCATGACCACTTTTCACACTTACCCCAGAAAGGGGCCTGCCTGCAAGGCGATCGCATCTGACAGGGGAAACGGAAAATGCGACGACGACGACGGAGACAGTTCTTTGCTAATATGACCGTCGCCTCCAGCACGTGAGGAACCGACAGGAACCCCATCCACGTCAGCGGTGACAGTCTCCCGAGAAGGATCACCACGGAAAACTGGCATCCAACATGGGGTCAACCGACAGGTGACGAAGAAGCCCAACGTCGTCGACGGGGAAAAGGCCGCCTCTTCACTCACTCCGTGCAGTTGGGCTCGTCGGACAGCCGCGCGGCCAAAAAAAATAAATAAAATAAAATAAATAAAAAAGAGTCGGGTCCTCTGTTTACCTGACTTAGACAAATTCATTCAGATCGGGTTAAGACGCGAAACGTACGGCAGGAAATCCCGAAGCTCCTGGGATGAGTCACGGGGGAGGATGTCCTCGATAGGAGTCGTGGCGGAGGTGTTGTGGGTCTGACTCCAGACGCAGGAGCCACGAAGCCGAGGTGAACAAGTGGGACGCCGCCAAACTGGAAAGCTTCGATGTGGCAAAAAAACATAAATAAATAAATAAATAAATAAATAAATAAATAAATAAATAAATAAATAAATAAATAAATAAATAAAATAAAAACAAAACAAAACAAAACAAAAAAACCAGCCATTAAAACGCAAAGACAAGCTGCCGGATGGGAGAAAAGATTCGCGGAGCGTGTTTCCGATCAGGGCTCAGTCTCCAAAAATGTGTAAAAATGTATACACTTTTAGAGTAAAAAAAAAATTCTAATTAAAAAATGAGCCAAAGACCCCAATAGGCATTTTCCCAAGTAAGAGACGGGGGCAGTGGGCCGACCCGCCGTCCACGGAGAAGGTGCTTGGCATCGGGCAGAGGCGAGGCCAAAGCAGCACGGGACCCCAGCTCAGTCCGGTCCCGGCGGCGGTTATGGAAAAGGCGGGAAGCCACACACACGTGTCAGCAAGGACGGGGCGAAAGGGCGACCCTCGTGCCCTGTTGCTGGGGGATGTAAACCGGTGCAGTCACCATGGCAAAGCAGTGTGGAGACTCCCCCCCCCAAAAAAAAAATTTAAAAAATCAGAATTACCGTAAGGCCTGGCCATTCCCCTCCTGGGGGTCGGAGCTGAAGGAAACGAAATTATCCTCACGAAGAGGTATGGGTTCCCCCCCTGTTCATTGCAGCGTCATTTATGCTAGAAACAGCCCCCGTGCTTAGCGGAGGATGAAAAGGATAAAGAAACTGTAATATATGTAAAAAGCACGTTATTTTTCTGCCAAAGACAAGAAGGGAATTCTGCCTTGTGTGGGACGGGGCGTGCGGGCCCGATGCTGGGATGTCAGTCGGGCGCAGAGAGACAGGTGTGTGGTGCGGCCTCACGGGCACGGGGGATCTCAAACCAAAGAGAACCAAAGCTCCCAGAAGCAGAGAGAAGATTGGAGGTGGCCAGGGGGGCAGCGGCAGGAGGAAGGAGGAGACGGGCCACGGTGGCCAAGGGGACCCGCTTGTGCATGCAAGAGGAAGCAGTCCCTGACCGCGGCTGCTATCATCGACGATGCTGTACGGTCGGTGTCCTGGACGTGGGCTCAGAAAGCTTTCAGCTTGAAAGTTTAGGGCCATGTCAATAAAAACCCGCTCATCAGTCCCCGCTCACGGAGGGTAGAATGGTTATATCATCATCAGGAGGAGGAATAACAAATGCTGCAGAGGATGCAGAGGAACAGGAGGCCTCGGGCGCTGCTGCTGGGACTGCAAACTGCTGTACGATCCAGCAATCCCAATACTGGGTGTGTACCCCAAAGACTGGAAAGCTCATATCTGAAGAGATGTTTGCACCCCGATGCTCATAGCAGCATTGTTCACGGTCCCCGGGACATGGAAGCAACCAGAGTGTCCTACGATAGATGATTTTCTAAAGACGCTGTGGTCCATATATACAGTGGGATAGGACTCGGCCATACAAGAGAGGAGATGCTGCCATTTATGACCGCAGGGACGGACCTCGAGATGATCCTGCCAAGCACAATCAGGCAGACAGGAAAAGCTGAAAATCGCCAAATATCCTTGGTGTGTGTGTGGGGTCTAACCCTGAAAGCGACAAAGGAACAGGACACACAGAGACGCAGGGACATGGACGAGTGGTTGCCAGAGGGTAGCGGGTCGGGGAGGAGGACTGAGGTCGACGGAGTCACGTCGTACGTCTGAAACGTGCTTGGTGTCACTTGCTGTCGGTTCCCTCTTCGATCCGCCTGGAAAAATAAAAATAAATTTAAAACGTTAAGCACTGACGTCGGATGGGCCTGGGTTACGCGGTTTTGAATATAATCGTTCCAGTAAGTACATGAAGCCCGATTTTAAGACGTCTTTGTGTGATTAAGCGTTACAATCGGTTTATTTTACCTTTTTTTGTGTTTCTGTGTGTGGCTGGTGGTGAATAACGGAGCAAAATTGCCCTAAAATTGCAAAAGCTCGTCTGTTCTCAGGGCTCCCCCTTGACCTCCTGCGATCGTTTTATTCAAAATGTCCCCAAAGCGCGGGAGCGTGTGCCGTCAGCACTGCGGTGGGCGATCCCCCTTCTGCGCGGCCTAGTGTGGGCAGACAAGAAATCGTTTTTTGCGTTTTCAAGTGGCAAAATTGAACACGGGGGTCGTCAGCAAAGAGAGCTGGGGGACGCCCCTTTCGGGAAGCACCGAAAAGGTGGCCCGAGCAGAGGGTTTGTGCTCAGGCAACGGACCATTCCTATTCCAGATGCCGTATCCAAAGGGCCACATTGGAAGCCTCCCGCAGTGGCCATGCATTTTGCAAAAAGGCTGGGAATTTCTAAATTAAAAATAAGGCCATCCGAACCCAAAATGACGTGTCCGGTGGATTAACCGCTGACGAGGAAAATGATCCAAAAAAAAAAAAAAAAAAAAGGGAGAAAGCCCCAAAATGTATAAAGCAAGAAGCGATCAGAGGAAACCGCAGCGAAGACGGAGGAGAAGGCATCGGAATCAATTTGTTCGATCCAAGGCACGCGAGGACTTAGGCGGAAGGAAGGATTTGCTGTGCAGACATGTTTTTTTTCCCCCAAAAAAAGAAGGAAGAACGGGCCACCGACTCGTCACATCACCCCAGAGAGCAGCCTCGCTCCCCGCCACACCTGCTCCCTCCTCGGAAGACTGCGTTTCCAGGTGGCCTAGTAGTAGCTTTTTCTTAGAAAAATGCGGTTTCCTTGCTGACATTTTCCCGGCTTTCGAACCTAGAAAAGGAGAAACAGGTCCAAATTTTTATCACAAAGCTGTCGCGATACACTGAGGTGGCATCTGAGAAAGACAGCACGGACGACAAATGGATGGAGATGTTTTCAGTAACCAGCACGCAGAATCCCGCTGGTATAAAGAAAAAACATTCTCTGGGGCGAGGCGAGATCGATTTCCGGCATAAATGTACATTTTCTGTATATTAGTCGATATGCTAAATGTGTTGTTTATGGCCCATTTAAGCCTTCTCCGAAAGTAAGAAAAAAATAAATCAAAGATTAAATCAAAAATCAAATTAAATCAAAGATTAAATCAAAAATCAAATTAAATCAAAGATTAAATCAAAAATCAAATTAAATCAAAAATTAAATCAAAAATTAAATTAAAAATCAAATTAAATCAAAAATTAAATCAAAAATCAAATTAAATCAAAAATCAAATTAAATCAAAAATTAAATTAAAAATCAAATTAAAATTAAATTAAAAAAAATCAAAAAATTAAATCTCATCCTTCATTTAAAGGAAAAGTATTAACCGGAAAAATATGTATGATGTATATAACGTGCGCATCTACACGATGTCAAGATCTATATCACGTTAACGTATGTGATGTAAATTATGCATCTTCTATAAATGTATCTACGCGTGATAAAAAATGATGATAACCTTAAAGACGCTGCTTAACCAAATTAGATATAATTAAAGAGCTGAGAAAATTAGAGGCGCGCATATTGAGAGGAAGAAAGTCATTTCATGATCATTTATAGGTTTTTTGACGGCGTGCGTAGAAAATCCGAGGACGTCAACAGAAAAATAAAGGCCAAAAGCACGGTTTGGAAGTTAAAAAGGGGCACGAATCGATGTTTTATGAATTTTTTTTAAAAAAACTGTCCGAAGAGATAATACAAGGCAGACGAGTTTTAGGAACAAAACGCAAGGATCGGTTCTAATCCTAAACTCAGAGACTGAAAAAAAAAAGGAAGGTAATGTTCCGTCTTTGAATAATATTTTTATTGGTGTCAAATGGGTGAAATGACATATTCATTCAGATTCATGCGAAGGGACATAATGAACGTGCGTGTGCGTGCGTATACGTAGCCCAGCGATAAGTTTTAAAAAATATTAATATCACTTAATAGGCCGTTTTTTAAGTGGGATTTATCTTCGTCGCACACGGCACAGAGTGGTGAAATTTGGAAAATTGTTTAAAGTTCAAAATGACATTCAAAGAAGAAGGGAGATAACAGCACGAGGTGGGCACAAGACTAAATCAAGGGGGTGGCTTGGTAAATTATTCTGTCTGTGCACCGAAATCTGGTGTAAAATCATCCCGAATGTCAACTCTGCTAGAAAGATAAACATTTCAAAAATAAATCGAACCTACCTTAAAAAAAGGGGGGCGGTGAATAAACACGAAACATCTCAATATCTGCAGAAAATGCATTTTAAAACTCCAGCTCTCATGAATAAAATGCATTCCCCATCGCGGGTAGAAGGATTTCTACGTTCCCAACAAATGCCAGATTCAGGAGCGTATTTTGGAGAAGAAAAGGTAAAAAAAAAAAATAATAATAAAATAAATAATCATTCCCCTGAGATCAAGACTGCGATAAGGTTATCTGTTGCCACTGAAGAGCGGGTGTCACACACTCACACACACACAGAAAAATAATAATAATAATAAGATTTAAAATACGTGTTCACAGGGTCAGCAGCAGCCAGGAGCGCTAGGTCACCTCGCCTGCGCCCACAGCGCTAAGCGGATTCACGGGGGGGACAGCCAGGCCGGGGTGGACTGCGGCCGCTGCCTCTCCTGGCTTTTCCCGGGAATTCCCATAGTTCGGTTAAAAACGCAGAGTGAAATTTCCAGGCGCGTGAAGCAGACTCTGCCGGGCTGAGTGTCTCTGCGAGTCTCCGGCTCCCCTTGAGGAGTCCGGAGCGACGGGCGAGACCAAACTGAACAAGTCACTGAAGGTTCACACGGATTGTTGTCTGGTTGTGCGGAGGATTCGCACGTGGCCTGAATCATTCTGATACGTAGATAGATGCATAGATGATCATATAGAGAGATATAGATATAAATGATACAGATATAGATATAGATATAGATTAGATATAGATTAGATATACATATAGATATAGATTAGATATAGATTAGATATATATGATATAGATATAGATAGATATAGATATAGATTAGATATAGATTAGATATAGATATAGATTAGATATAGATTAAATATAGATTAGATATAGATTAGATATAGATATAGATTAGATATAGATATAGATGATATAGATATAGATATAGATATAGATTAAATATAGATATAGATATAGATATAGATTAGATATAGATATAGATATAGATTAGATATAGATGATATGGATATAGATATAGATATAGATAGATAGATATAGATATAGATGATATAGATATAGATATAGATATAGATTAAATATAGATTAGATATAGATTAGATATAGATTAGATATAGATTAGATATCGATTAGATATTGACATATATATAGATATAGATGATATAGATATAGATATAGATTAGATATAGATTAGATATAGATATAGATTAGATATAGATTAGATATAGATATAGATTAGATATAGATTAGATATAGATTAGATATAGGTATAGATATAGATTAGATATAGATTAGATATAGATATAGATTAGATATATATGATATAGATATATATATAGATTATATAGATATAGATTAGATATAGATATAGATTAGATATATATGATATAGATATAGATAGATATAGATATAGATATAGATATAGATTAGATATAGATTTGATATAGATTAGATATAGATATAGATTAGATATAGATAGATATAAATATAGATAGATATAGGTATAGATATATAGATGATATAGAGATATAGATATAAATAGATATAATGCAAACCTCAGATGCAACACTATTTCAAACAGACGTCTTAAATCTGGGAAATATGAACAATGCGTCCTCATTCCCACCAGGGCCTCTCGGTACACAGACCCACGGCGACGGCGGGGTGGCTTTTCTTCTTTCCCTCCCTGGGGGTTTGGTGGCTCCGCGTCCTGGAAAAGCAGCGAGGAAGAAATGGACTAATTAGCACCACGGGGACGTGCTCTCTCCTGTGCAGGAAACGGTGCCAGTGTCTTGGGGGAATGTGACGTCCTGATGTCCATGCAACGGTTACAACTCAAGACCAAGAGGAAGCCGAAAGCTAATGCAAATGGCATTTGTCCTACCCACAGTTTAATGCCGTTTCCTCTGAGCCCACGTGAATTTCCTGCCACAGGGGTGAAATTAATAGGATTGGGATTTATAGCCGGGGAAAAAAAAAAAAACACGAAGAAAAGGAAAACAATGCTTAGTTCTTGTCGGAGCAGAAGGCCCGGCAGAAACCCGAGTGGGGACATCAGTGGCCCCGCGACAGATACTTTCATTATTGCGATGCGCGTCTGTTGTATGAAATATGGCCCGCTCCCCATTGGAAAATGGCAAATGGACGCAAAAACGGGGCGACAGGGGGAATACAAGCAACCGGTCGCGATGGCTCGATGGTACCGGGCTAGAAACCCATCAAAGAAAGATTAAAGGGCCTTTTCCACGTAGGGTCTAAAATAAGAAATGGAAGTCGGAACGATGGCAGGGAGGGGAAAAAAAATGAAGGCTTCACACAAAGACATGATTTGGATGAAATATGAGTGGAATGCATCAGTCCCGATCTTTCCAGCTCGCATACGTAGCTTAGAAAGGGAAGATGAGGTCACCCGTTTACTCGGAAATAAAAAAGGAATAGAATGGAAAAACCTTCTGTGTCGTTTACAGAGACTCAGTCTTATAATGCGTTTTTCATACTTTCTCCAAAATAATAATAATAACAATAATAAATAATAATAATAAATAATAAATAATAAATAATAAATAATAAATAATAAATAATAAATAATAATAAATAATAATAAATAATAATAAATAATAACAACAATAATAAATAATAATGATAATAATAAATAATAATAATAATAATGATAATAAATAATAATAATAATTAATAATAATAATAATAATAAACAATAAATAATAATGATAATAATAAATAATAATAAACAATAAATAATAATAATAATAACAACAATAATAAATAACAATAATAAATAATAAATAATAATGATTATAATAAATAATAATAATAATAAATAATAAATAATAATAATAGATAATAATAAATAACAATAATAAATAATAAATAATAATGATAATAATAAATAATAATAATAAATAATAATAACAATAAATAATAATAACAACAATAATAAATAATAAATAATAATGATAATAATAAATAATAAATAATAATAATAAATAACAATAAATAATAATAATAATAAATAATTAATAATAATAATAATAATAATAATAAAATAACAGGAAGACGTTATCTTGGGAACTCTCTTTCTTGATAGCGATGTAGTTTAACTGAAGACGTCCCATTTCAAAGTAAAAACGGCCAAAGCCTGCCTTGTCAGTTCCGATCGTTGCTGATTTTCGCCTAAGTCTTGGGGAAAAAAATTAGGGGGGGCTACAACCGACACGTTATTAACGGGATGAGTTTCTTTAGACATTTATATTTCCGACGGGCGGGAGATGTCTCGAGTGGAGCTGCTTTGGAGCAGAATAAGGAACCATAAATAAATAAAGAAAGTGTGCCCTTTTGCCCTCATTTCTTTTTCTTTTTTTCTTTTTTTCAGTTTTTTTGGTGCAACATTCATTCTGTCCTCGTAGAAATAGAAAAGGATGGGAGTCGCAAAGCGCCACAGACAGAGCTGGGGTTGGCCGGAAGCAGAAATGGCAAAACGTGGGGTGGAAACTCGAACGCTCGCCCTCACCCAGGTGCCTCCCGATCTGGTGGGTCATCGTCCCGACCCCTGTCCGCCTGGTCCTGTTGGGGCATCTGGAGTGAACTTAAACGATTCGGTTCATCTGTGGGTCCCGGAATACTTGGCATGTGATTCCCTCTGCGAAATCGCATGATTGAGATGATGGATCCATAAAATTCTTGATTTCGGAAAAGGGTAGAGAGAGAGAGGTCAGTAGAGACGGCGTAGGCTTGACAGCACCTGTAAATCGGGTATAAAAAAAGGAAGAAAAAGAGCCCGAACCTAATTTTAATAAGTTTGTATTCCCATAGGAGACGGGGCAGACTCGATGGATATGCCCGTCGGCCTCGGACACATGGACAGATGGAAGGATCTGGAGGCGCGTGGGGGGGGCTCCGCACCACCCATCCCAGACACCGTTTTCACGTCCGGCGTGAGAAATGCAGCTCCGAGGTCGCGGGCTTGACTGTTAGCTCCTGCATGGGCCCTTTCTGCCCCTCGCCGTCGATTCCCGTGGGTGGAGAGGAGATGCTTCGGGGGTGTTCAACTTTCCTGTTTTTCTCGCGCTCTCTCTCTCTCTCCCCGCAGTCCTCACTTCTTTATCCTCCCCCAGCGTGAACCAGAGGCAAGATGACACCTTCTAAGGCGACTCTGTGTGACCTCTGGGCTTCGCAGATGGGGGGTCCAGTCCCTCAGGGCCCTCCTTACCGGTTAAGACCAAGGAGCAGGTGAAAACACGAGACGGATACGGCACAAAACAAGGCCCGACCCGACGGCGGGCATGTGTAGGGCGCTTGCTTGTGCTCAGAAGATGTAGGGTTGTTGCCCGCCCCGTCTGGACCCCAGGGACCCCAGCAGGGCTACCTACGGGTGCGGCGGGGACACACACGAAAAAGCTACTTTTCCTATAACCGTCTCTGCCTCGTTCACGTGCTTCCGAGGCAGGGTGTCATCGCCCGCACCCCTTGCCTCCCAGGGGAAACCCAACGGTCCCTTTGAGAGCGGGCGGCCTTGAGAACCCGCCTCCTGGACAAAACTGGGACCGGGCGCGGCCCTGGTTTCCTCGGTCACTGGGAGTCGAACGACAATGAGGATAAAAGAGACAGATCGTGATCACAGCGGGAGGTGACGCGAGGCTTTGTGACAGCACGTGGGCCGCGGGCCTGGTTTCCGTGTGGGGCTGGTTCCTACGGGGAGGCTGAGCTGGAGGTGGGAGTATGGTGTCTGGGGCGGGGGAAAGCGGGGAAGGTGGGCCTGACGAGGGCAAAAGGGGAACATAGAAGCCGGTGGGTGACATGTCAGCCGACCCATGTGGGCTCCGGAGTGTGTAGGACAGTCTTCGGGGCCGTCGCTAGGCTGGCCGGACCTTCACGCCCCCACGTAGAGGAAGCTCGTGCCCTTTACGGGTTACTCGCCCATGACCTTGCTGACCGTCCACAGCTTGGCCGTAAGTCCTGGCCTCCGGTCTGTCCCTGGAACATCGACTGTGTCCTCTTAGAAGGGAAAGGGGTCCTTCCTCGGAGCCTTTGGGGGAGCTCAACCCCAACGACACCTGGACTTCAGGCCTCCAGAGTCGAAACCGTGCACGGATAACCCCCTGCTGCTGCAAGGCGCCCCGTCTGGGGTCCTCAGTCACGGGCGATGGCCTGGGAGCGATTGCTCCTGGGGGTTCCCTGTCATTGGGAGCATCCAGGGGGGTCGATGTCCCTCGTGTTGGCTCCTTCTCCTGCCCGGGCCTGCGCACAGGGCGCGCGACACGTCCCAGGAGCGGCGGGAGCCTGAGTAAATGAAGGCGCCCGGAGGCGGAGCAACGACGTAAGTACAGGTGGTTTCTGTGGAAATTTGGGGAAAGTTACTACTATTTTCTCTCTTTGCATCGCAACGGTGAAGGGTCGGGGAAAGGTTTACCGATGGCCGCACGGAACCGTTCGCGGCCTCCGCCCTGTCGTGGGCCGTTGAACGTCGTTTGGACCCTCTTCTTCCCGCCGGAGTGCAAAGTGGCCCTCGGCGGCGGCGGCGGCTTTGTGATCTGTACGGTTTTAGGAAAAGGGAAAGGTGCTGCGTTGTGGGGTGCGCACCGCATACGGCCAGCGGGATGTCACCCTTTTCCCGTTCCCAGAGAGACCTGAGTGACCGTCGATGAGTGCAACCGCCCTTTATACTGATTATTCCCTATAATCCCGTCCATCGATGCCACGTCTCCCCTTGGTTCATGCACACGTCACTTTAGATGCCCCTAAAGGCCGCCCTCCCCGCACCTGTGAACGTTAAATCCCGTCACGAGCGAGAATCCACAGCCCTGGCTCGCACCACCGGTTCGTGCGGCCGCGGTCCTGGTACCTGGCTGTCCGCAGCCCCCAGTGGAAGGTAAGTCGGGCCTCACCTGCTGTGCTAGCCACCGAGGCCGCCCGCCCACCTGGGCTGCTCACCTGTCCTGAGGCCAGGAGCGGGCGTGGGTCTGCGGTGGGGAAAATGTCCCTGAAAGAGGTCCACGTGGTAGACCCCGGGCACGTGGGGCGCCCTACGGGGAAGGGGACTCTGCGGGTGTGACCGAGTTACGAGCCGTGAGACGGGGAGGCGATCCCGGGTCGTCCGGGTGGGCTCCGGGCCATCGCAGCGGTGGTTCCCATAGGGAAGCAGGAGGGTCATAGTCACGTCGTCTCGGGAGCGGTCATGAAGGGAAGAAGATGCTCATGGCCTGATGGAACCAGTCCACACTGAGACCTCAGCCCGGCGACAGGTGTTGGACACCTGTGACCGGCGGAAGTGTAACTCGTCAGTCACGTGGCTTCGAGCAACACGCCTGTGGCCATCGGTCATTTAAAGCAGCCACAGGAGACGCACACTGCCTGGACCCCATATGGTGTCCATGTCGCCCCTTGTGTGCACAGCGCAGGCCTCAAGGGTGACGGAGACGGGTTTCGATGCCTCGTAACCGTGACAGCGTTCCTCCTGGGACGACACGAGGACATGGACGAGAACGTGAAAACCTAATTGTACCTTTAAGCCACACGGTTGCGTCTCTCTGTGGACCAAAACCTCGTCACGGATGGCAGGACAGCGCGAAACGGAATTCCTGGGCACAGGGAAAAACGAAAACCAGCAAAGCACGAAGGGTGAGACACGGGAAACGCCGTCATCGCCTGGTTCTCTCTGGGTTTGCAGCGTCACGCGAAGACACAGGCCCTGAGCCCCGTGGCTGGTCATCGGTCGCCTCCCTGCATGACGGAGCCGCAAGGCTGGTCTCGGGGTCACTGTGCCCGCATCCTTAGAAGGACCTTGGCAGCAGGTGGCACGTCTCCAGTTCAACCCCGGGGGGTGCACCCGCGGCCCGCTGACCGCCCGCCGCACCCAACGCTCCGCACAGAGCCCACCCCAGCCCTGGGCCACCTGCTCGGTCGTCATGCCAGTCGCGCGTGGGCCAAAGGCCGGCGTGTCCCTGAGCGTCAGGCCTCCGTTCCACCGTCTGCAGGCCCCGCACCCACGTTCAACATTCAAGACCCACGCAGCTCGCGGACGCCGAGGGATGGCTCCTCTGGGCACAGGGGTGGTGGCGGCGATGGATGTGCAGCCCACGGAGGTGGCAGCGGCCGGCTTTCCCCGCACCCACGTTGTTTCAGGGAGCGCCCCCCTCGGGAATGGGGAAGGATCCGGCTGCACAAATCGTCCTTTCAGTAATTCCCAGCGATAAATTCTGCCATTCGCAGTGTCAGCCACGGCTCCTGCGCCGACGTCCCGGTCAAGGTAGACAGCTCAGCCGTAAATCATGGTTTTAGATATGCAGCGAGCAGCACCTTCTCCTTTCTATTATTATTATTATTATTATTATTATAATTTTGTGTTGTGTTATGCTATTTTATTTATTTTACTTTATTTTATTTTTTACTTTATTTTATCTTATTTTATTAATTTAATTTAATTTATTTATTTTATTTTATTTATTTTATTTTATTTTATTATTTTATTTTATTTTATTAATTTAATTTAATTTTATTTATTTTATTTTATTTTATTTTTTATTTTATTTTTTATTTTATTTTATTTTATTTTATTAATTTAATTTAATTTTATTTATTTTATTTTATTTAGTTATTTTATTTTATTTATTTTATTTTATTTTATTATTTTATTTTATTTTATTAATTTAATTTAATTTAATTTAATTTAGTTATTTTGTTTATTTATTTATTTTATTTTATTTTATTTTATTAATTTAATTTAATTTAATTTAATTTATTTATTTTATTTTATTTATTTTATTTTTTTTATTTTATTTTATTAATTTAATTTAATTTTACTTTATTTATTTTATTTTTTATTTTATTTTATTTTATTAATTTAATTTAATTTTACTTTATTTATTTTATTTTTTTATTTTATTTTCTATTATTATTATTTTATTTTATTTTTTATTTTATTGCTAAAAGGTCAACCGAATACAAATAGTCCAGGCCTAAATTCTCGAAGCATGTAGGAGAAAGCGTACCTATAAAGTCCTATCGATGTGTTGCTGTTTTTTATTCTTTTTTTTTTTTTCCGGGTAGACGTGGCCATTGTCGTGTATGTTAGTGTCAGGTGGACGGCGTGATGGTTTGGCACTCGTGAAATGTACAAAGCGGTCCCCCAAAGAAGCTGCAGCACCACACGGAGTCATTACCACGTCACACTCTCTGTTGGACCACGAATGGGTGCAAACGCCATGGAAAACAGTAGGGAGATGCTTCAAAAAATTGGGAATACACCACCGCATGGGCCCGGAACCCCGCTTCTGGGTGTGCACCCCAGGAAATCCAAAACACTCATGCAGAACCACGTATGCTCCCCGACGTGCTCCCCAGCATTACTTACAACGGCCGACATGCAGAAGCGGCCCGCACGGCCACCCGCACACGCGACTGGATAAAGAATTTATGGTTCATGCAGACAACGGCATGTTACTCGGTCGGAAAAAGACTGAAATGTCACCGTGCATGCGACACGGATCGGCCTGGAGGGTATGAGGCTGAGTGGCACGAGTCACACAGAGAAAGACAAATACCATCTGGTGACTTTTTACTTTTTTTAAAAAAAAGAGGAGAAAAATCTGTATTTTTATTACAGATCCAGCATCATGTCAACTACTACTAAAACAAAATATTTTTTAAATTCTGAAATTCGAGTATTCCCATCTTTAAAACGATGGGTTCGAAGCGAAAAGAGAAAAGTTCTAGCGTTTATACATGACGTAATACGAGCCACCCTCCGGGGTGAGAAATGTGAATATATTGTCATGCGACTGTGCCACGTATAAATATGCATGTTTTTATGATGACATTTTATATATAACACGCATAGGTATGTAATAGTATAAAATTACCCTAAAATTATATTCATATGATGTCACAGAACGTGCAGTATGAGCTGAGATTGCACTACGATGCGTACCTCCATCCTACCATTTCGTGCGACCCTTTTAGTCTCACAAGCTGTCGTCTCGGTTCTGTTCCCGCCTGTTCCCGACGACGAGGACACCGAGGTGCGCACCGTCGGGTGAACTTTTCAGGGACGTGGAACGGGACGAGCCCACACTCGGAAATGCACAAGACTTGGCTCAAAAGCACCTCACCTGCGTCCGGCCCCCTCGGTCCTCCCGACGCACCTGGGCAGGGCCACCATCTGCGTTTTCCCTTCCTGTCGCCACGGACCCCAAATGACCCCCAAATCTGGAAATTGCCGACTTCCCAATTCAATTAGTTTCTAAGCGACTTTTTCTTTTTATGGCCTCGGGGTGTTAGATATTGAATGGCGATTTTGCGAGGATGCTCGCAGGCGTTTTGGGGCTAATTACACAGGATATTTTTCATAGGGAGATGCATAAGACGTCAAATTTAATCCTCTTAAAACCACCGCAGGGAAGACAAATGATAGGAAATACGTCGCACGCTTTTGCCTTCATATAGCTCTAAAGCAAGCAAAGACACCATGTAAATTCCATATCGATTCTATAAATATAAATTCTATTTCTAGACGCCGAGCGACTCTTTCTTAATCAGACACGAAGTTACTCATCCTTGTCTATGGCCAACGTGCTGTCTGTCAACAGCTACGTTAGTCCTTTAGGGCGCCCACCCCAAGCTCTGCGCGCGCCCACCCTGAACCTCCAGATGAAAAATAAATAAGAGCAGAACGTTGGCACGACTTTAGACGAGCTGGACAAAGCGAATTTGGCACCTTTTTTTCATAGCCGTGACCCCTGGAGAAGACACTCGCCCCGGCTCTGGGGATGGGGCCTACACCCCAGCATTATGATACCGTATTATGCACCGAAAAAATGTCAGAGTGGGTCTCAAGTCCTGTTATTCCTATTTTTCTGCATTTCTTTTTTAAATTTTCATTTCTTTAACTTCTCAGCAGACAGGCGATATTAGTGTGAGGCACACGCCATAGCAATTAAGCATTTATATAACTTTCCAGGGTGGGCGGGAGGAGACGTCTGGCCACGCACACGCTACAAACCTACCCACCCGTGTGTCTGAACAGTGTGCGGGTTTGTGCGTATCGATCGCACCTCGAAACAACTGTTTAAATGGAGAAAGGGAAGAAAACACGCATATCCTGATAGGGCAGAGGTAAATCCTGGGCATGGACCGTGAGGAGCACAGGAGTGTGCCAGGCTCACCAGATTTCTACCTACATTTCTCTGACCTGTTGACCTTTCCACGAAGCTGTTATTCTTCCCACTCTCCCCTCCACAGACCTTTTTTAAAAACTGACTTTTTTTTTTTTTAAAAAAAAGGCGTAAAATCTATTACACCCTCCCCACTCCCACCTTTTGGTTAAGTTATTTTTTTCTTCCCCTCTGCAGTGGGGCAGGCTCCTTTCTCTAAACCGCACACCACGAAAGGGCTTCAAGGCCTAGTGCCTCCCTCCAGTGCTGGTGACATAACCGAGTCTCCTGAAGCTTCATAATGCTGCACATACCTATCTTCTTGAGGAAAGAAAAAACTCCGCCTTTTCTGTTTACTGAATATTGCAATTTTGCCTGGCCGTGACCCTTCCATCGAAATAGATTTGCCGTGATTGGTTTTATCATGGTAACTAATTTATTGTTCCATAAGGCAAAAAGCGCGCCGCCCTCGCTGTCGACCTTGAAAATTGATTTTCTAAAAAGGTGGAATTAAAATGTCCCACGGAGATGAAAACTTTTTAACCATGGCTTGCCATTCCTTCGGACGACTGCCGCATGCCCACCACTAAAGCCAGCATCTTCTCTATCGGGAATAAGATTATTAATGGTTAACTTCTGGGGACGGCTCGAAACGCCATTCTGTATTTTCTGGGAGAAAAGTAGCTCTTCCCGGAGTAAAGTAAGCCTGTGTGTCTGCCGGCTGCTGCATAAAGTTGTATTTCATTTTGAACCAGGATTTTTTTTTTCAAAAATGTAGTCTTCTGGGACCCTGACTTCTTTCTCCATGGAGGGGAGCAAGGGGTCATTGTGACCCCTTCTGCTCTTCTGTTGGCTGCTCACGTGACTTTGGACAGGAAACTTGATTTTCTGCACCTCGGTTTACGTGGCTGTGAAATGGAGAAGGTGATGGGACGTTTCTGTGCTGTGACCATAAATGACATAGAACGCACTGGATGGTTAGAATTATGTCTGCTATATTTAAAATGTAAATATAAATATAAATATATAAAAATATATAAAAATAAAAATAAATGTAAATGTAAATGTAAATATAAATATAATTTAAAATATAAATGTAAATGCAAATGCAAATATAAATATAAATATAAACATAAATATAAATATAAATGTAAATGTAAATGTAAATATAAATATAAATAAACATAAACATAAATATAAATATAAATATAAATATAAATAAATATAAACATAAATAAAAATACATATGTATAAATAAATATAAATATAAATATAAACATAAAGAAATATAAATATAAATATAATTAAAAATATGAATATAAACATACATAAAAATAAATATAGATATAGATATAAATATAAATATAATTTAAAATATAAATAAATATAAATATAATTTAAAATATAAATATAAATATAAATATAAATATAAATATAAACATAAACATAAACATAAACATAAACAAATATAAATATAGATATAGATATAGATATAGATATAAATATAATTTAAAATATAAATATAAATATAAATATAATTTAAAATATAAATGTAAATATAAATATAAATATAATTAAAAATATAAATATAAAGATAAATAAATATAAATATAGATATAGACATATCAATATAAAAATAAATACTACACATATATAGTATTTATTATTTTTATAGTGATACGTTCCATCATTTGTTCATTTTACTCGGGACTAAATAAACATTGGACAGAAACAGTGAATTTCTGCAGTGGCGTCTCAGAGGATCTCTTCGAGATCGTTTAAGAAAAATAAAAGGGACGATTTTGAACCCTGTCAAGTGACACATGTCATCAGTGGTTGTGGCTGGAAAACATCTATTGCAGTCCCTGGTATCATGAAGAAGGAAATCAGGTTTGTCATTAATTTTTTTTTTAAATATGAACTTAGTTCTCCCAGAGGGGGAAAAAAATATATCATTAGAGGAAAAAAGTATCTATTATTTAGTCATCAAATAAAAATGTAATTTCATGACTTGGCAACGGCCTTACGGCAGTTGGTCAACATTAGAAGAGAAAACATCACTGTTTCGAGTGAAGATTATAGGGTTTCGTTCTGTTTGGTTTCTATAATTCCAGTTTCGAGAGGGGGATCACATCGAGTCATGTTCAATACTTTGTAATGTTTCAATGGCGAGTGGAACTTCCCCGAAGGGCACCTGTGGAACTGACTCGTTTGTTCCTCATTTGACCCCAAAACACTGCTGCAAAGGGTAACCGCAGAACCAGCTCGAACCGATCCCGTCCTCCTTAACGAGATGCTTCCTTTCCTTCCAGGGACAGCGAGCCGGGCTAACCAGGGGGGAACGTGCAAGGCCTCGGGATATTCGAATGCGCACTTGGCCTTCGTGATTTTTTAGGGGGGACAAGAGAATGCCGAGTTATTTTCAGACGTTTTCTGCATTTTAAAAGTGCTTTCTGCTTGATTCACATCACCTTACAAAACAAAAGCTCCCTTCCCTTAAATCGTACACCTGAAACTTACTGGATTTCGGTAACCATTGTCACCACATAAATAAATTAATAAATAAACTAATTAATTAATTAATTGATTTTTAAGTCATTTTTACCTCCCTTTAAGCTCTTTGTCTTCTGGTGGATGTAGAATGTTTTTGTCATATTGGGATCATCTGCAGCTAATACATTTTTCTTACCTTGACTTCTGTATAATATTTACCCACGCGTCCACAAAATAAAAAAAAAGGAAGAAAAAGAAAAGGAAAAAACAGGGCAGTTTTTGAGCTAACGCTGGAATATCCTGTATCCACGGGTAGACGCTTAGTTTGCACGCGTCTCGCCGATCTTTGTATTTTTACATACACTCCCCTTCGTCATTAGTTCCAGTCCATTTCGCAAAAAGCCGTGTCTCTGGCTTTTCCGAGACTGGGGCTGGGAATAGTCACAAGCCGTCTTACCGTGAAATTACAATTTTAAGTACGAAAAAATATACCTCAAACACATACGCCCCTGCATCGAGGATTTAACACTCCAGATAAATATGAGAAAGAGAGAGACAGAGAGAGAGAGAGAGAGAGAGAGAGAGAGGGAGATCAACAACGTTTACAAATACAATGGAGACCCCGATGTCAACACAGCAGCACATCTAGGACGAAGAATCCAGAAAATCAGCAAAAAACAATTGTTTGGCGGGGGCGGCGGGGTGGGGACCATCAGAATATCCACTCAGATTTGGGCTCAGAGCTTCATTTGATGACGTAGGGCTGGCATCTCTTTTCCTACAAGGGGTCGGGTGACATTTCTGGTGTCATGGGCCAGGTGGCCAGGTGACTTCTTAGTATAAAAGTTTGGTGACATGCCAACAAATGGGGGTGGCTGGATTCCGGTAAAACTTGACAAAAACAGGTCACGGGCTCCGTCGCACTCTGTCTCTGGCGTAGAATTCACCCAGGAAAGGTGAAAACATGCTTGTCGGGGTTTAAATGAAAAGCAACGGCAGCAGCAGCAAGTGAGGAAACTAAAAATAAAATGCAGAAACTCTCCTGTCCCCAGGCCGTCACCACCTGTCTCCACGTTCCCGCTTCTGTGGTCCTCCATCCGGGCAGAGGGAGTGGATCTCAGAGAATCTCACACGCCAGGGTGCACGACGGTACCAGGGGACCCGCGTGGCCTTGAGAGATCATTTTGCCCTAAATATAATGCTCTGAATGAGGTCGGAGGGAAAAGATGCGTGCTCTGAGTTTGGGAGTCATTTTTTAAATTTATTCATTTAAGTTCCGATCAGAAAAGCAGGGAAACAGACCAGGGAGCAGGAGGATGGTTAAACAGTGGAAGATCTTTGGGCAAGGGCTCCTTTTTGGGGCAGAGGGGGACCTGGAACTGGGCACCCAGGCCGCCCCCACATCTACAGATCCTCGGCCTGCCGTCGCGAGAAGAGGTGGGCTCCTCAAAATGAAGATGTCGCAGCCGATTATCGAGGCCGGAAACTGCCAGAAATAGGCCGGGGCCAGGGCCAGGGACGTTTAGAATTTAGAAGTGTAAGGAGCTGGCCTGAATGTGGAGTCGTTTATGCCAGATCCGTGCGGATTTTTAAGTACGAGACGCGCCTGGACGGCAAACGACCTCAGCTTTCCTGCCCGCAGTGTCTGTTAGCTCTGCGGACGCTCGTGGGCTTTCAAGGGTGATGACATAGTTTGTTTCTGGAATTTTCCATCCATCTTAGGAATCCACTCGCGCACACACACACACACACACATACCCATGGAGGTGTGCACACACTAACCCATCTGCAATATGACATTATCTGTGCTTCTGCCCTAAAACAGACATTGACCCTCAGACATACTATTTGAAGCTAAATGGGAAGTGACGATAAAAACAGTGTCGGGGAAATACTGTGTGTGATTCATTTTTTAGTAAATTTTTGCCTCTCGTGGGGGTAGCAGAATCGATGGGGAGAGCATTTGAGCGTTTGCAGAGCCTTTTTACAGGGCGTAGGTCCAAACAGGGGGCTGCGATGGGCGTCCTTTGGGTCAGGAATCAGCCGGAAGGCCGTGGGCACGTTTCGTCATCCTTCCGATGTCCCCTGTCCTCGCGTACGTATGGGGATGCTCAGCAGATGTGTGAACGGGCACGTGTAAAGGCATGTGAAGATGGTGATGACGATGGTGCTGGTGATGGTTGTCATGGTGACGATGGTGCTGGTGCTGCTGATGGTGGTGCTGATGGTGATGGTGATGATGGAGGTGATGGGGATCAAGAAGACGGAGGAGGAGGAGGATACGAAGAAGAAAAAGGAGAAGGAGGAGAAGAAAAAAATATAAAAATATCGGAACATGTCGACCTCTTCGGCTGAATTCCCTAGAAGCAGCGCTGAGGGGTGACACAGTGGAGACACAGTCTCTTCCCGAGTTATTTTGTCCCAAATATCCATAGTGGCAAGTTTGGAAATCCCCCAAAGGCTATTTTTTTTGTATTTTCTGTAAAAGAATGCAGCTCCGTGAGATCCGCAGGCGGCGGCACTCTCAGCAGCAGGTGGACACGAGCAAGGACGCACCGGTCACAACCTGCCAGGGCGACAGAAGCGCCCACGAGAGTCGGTCTGTCTGCCTCGGGCAGCTGTGGCCCCAGAGAAACCATGTTTGACGGTCGTGTCCAGCGAACCCCAGGCTGGAGAGCAGCTCTTTCAAAGCCATGAAGCTCCGTGAACGGTTTTAAAAGACAGACGGCCGGCGGGAGGTCGGTTTGGTCAAGAACTGGAAAGCCCCGACGTATTTTAATTAATTATTTAATTAGGAATTAGATATTTAAATAATGAACGCTGGTCGGGGTGACATTGGTCAATGGCCCCAATGCCAGGTGTGCGGCCCTATAACACGTCGTCCGTGTATGGGATTGTGTGTGCATCACCCAACGTCTAGTCTCCTTCCGTCATCACGTTGGACCCCCTGTCCCCCAACCTCCACCCCGCTGCCCCACTGCTTCTGGGGAACCGCTTCTTCTCCATCCCATCAGCTGCCGAAGGGCACTTCAGTGGTTTCCTGGTCGTGGAAATTAATGCAAGCGTCGCCCGAGAAATCCGAAGGAGCTGCCAGGCCCTGAGGAGGGGGTGACGGCCCACACCTTTGGGGAGGTCCTTGGTGAAGTACTTGTTCAAGAATAATAATAATAATAATAATAATAATAATAATAATAGAAGAAGGAGGACGAGGAGGAGGAGGAGGAGGAGGAGGAAGAAGAAGAAGAAGAAGAAGAAGAAGAAGAAGAAGAAGAAGAAGAAGAAGAAGAAGAAGAAGAAGAAGAAGCAGAAGCAGAAGAAGCAGAAGAAGAAGCAGAAGCAGAAGCAGAAGCAGAAGCAGAAGCAGAAGAAGAAGAAGAAGAAGAAGCAGAAGAAGCAGAAGCAGAAGCAGAAGCAGAAGAAGAAGAAGAAGAAGAAGAAGAAGAAGAAGAAGCAGAAGCAGAAGAAGAAGAAGAAGAAGAAGAAGAAGAAGAAGAAGAAGAAGAAGAAGAAGAAGAAGAAGAAGAAGAAGAAGAAGAAGAAGAAGAAGAAGAAGAAGAAGAAGAAGAAGAAGAAGAAGAAGAAGAAGAAGAAGAAGAAGAAGAAGAAGAAGAAGAAGAAGAAGAAGAAGAAGAAGAAGAAGAAGAAGAAGAAGAAGAAGAAGAAGAAGAAGAAGAAGAAGAAGAAGAAGAAGAAGAAGAAGAAGGTCAGTAGCAGAGAACAAGGCCAGCAAGAGAGAGTTGTTTCTCATGGAAATTATGGGTGTGAATCAAGAAAAAAAAAATACTTCAGTTTTTTGAAAGTTACTACAAAATTACCATTTTTTAAAAAAAAGAAATTGCAGGATTCAGGTGACCTGTGTCTCTTTCCGAATGACCTGGCCTTTCTCAGAAATCGAATTAGAAAACGTTGAATTGTGGCGTGTCACCCGCTCGAGTGCCCTACTCTAGGGACATTTCAAAGAGGCCGGAAGGCACGAAAAGTGATGTCATGGGGCGGCGGAAAAAGTCATAATTCAGGAGAACCGAGATGACGGGGATGAGACGTACGCAGGTGGCGCTGAGAGAGATACCCTGGGTCGAGGCCACATTCCGTGAAAAGCAAGAGTCCCAAAAAAGAAAAAATTCCTAAAAAAATAAAAATCGCGGGAACTTAACTGCTCACCCATGGAAGAAGGAGTCTTTCTGGGAGAATTCTCAGTTCGATGTTAAGAGAATGTGGAGCACTCGGCAGCTGAAAACCCTCTGCTTCCCGACGCGAGGGCTCGTGGAATCGAGTTTCTTGAGAATGCTCTGGTGAACGCAGGTCGCGTGTCCCATCCTACAATCACGTGCCTTTCCCTCATGCTGTGGGGATGGTGGCCCCTATGTCCCACACAGAAGGCTCTGACGTCAGGAGATTCTGCCTTTAATGCGCCATATGTTTGCCCCATGCTTCACAGTTTTAAGTAGAAAATGTAAAAAATCCCTGAGATGAAGCCTCAACACAGCTCGGGTTTTAGGGCCTTTCTACCTGGACGACGTTCTGTGTCATGGGACAACCTTTTGTCATTGTTTCAAATGCGAATCAGGTCAACATCACCTCCCCAAGGGAGGCAACGTTTATTTTTCACCAAATCCTGGTCCCCAATCGGATTTGACCCGCTGGACTGACTCCTGGATGGGTTATGCCCTGTCGCAACCCCCAGGGAAGAAACCTTTGATCTGTGATGATTCCGCTCACCTGTTTCTGGGTCACCGACAGCAGCACGATCATGGGAATCGCAGCTTGTCACATGTTCCTCCACAGTCACCTCAGTCTGAAGAATGAAAGAGACGGAAAAACGAGCAGCCTGCACTAATTCCTTCAGCGTTGAGTTAGCACCTAGGACAGGGCCTCACAACGAAGCAGTAGGGATGAGGAGAACAGAAGGTTCTAGCGCTTCGGTTCTCTTTCACCCAGAATCACAATGAACAATTGTGTAGCTGGGCACAGACACCTGGCACAGGCACCAGGAGGAGACAGACCGGCACCATTGGACTTGACTTCTCCCACGCGAAGATCCAGGAGTTCCCAATGCATGCGGCATTAATTGATTGACTATTTTCCTCAAGGTGAGATTGATGGGAGCAAAATGGTATTTATAAGCCATCTCGGCTAGGGAAGCTGGTCTCCTGTGTGGTTCTGAAATGCTTAATTATTGACGTTTCAGGGTCTCCGGGTGCAGACTGCGGATTCTGTGCGTGTTCTTGCTGTGTACACTCAAGCCAGCGGCTCCGCCTCTCTGCTTCCCTTTGTTTTCCTCGGCAAAATAGGAAGAAAAGGCTAAGCACATCGTTAGGAGGGATTAGGGGAGTCAATGTGTGTGAAGTGCTTAGAAAAGCAACTGGCTCTTATTAAATGCCATAGAAATGTCATCGCCATCACTGGCATCATCACTGTCATCATCCTCATCATAATCACCTACACCGCCATCATCACGATAACCATCACCATCACCATCATCATAATCACCTACACCACGATCATCACCATCATCATAATACCATCATCACAATCACCTAAACCAACATCATCTGCATCACCGCCACAATCATCATAATCAGCAACCTCATCACCATTATCACCGATACCACCATCATCAACATCACCATTATCACCACCACCATCATCATCACCATCATCACCATCGATATTATAATCAGCATCTTTACCACCATCATCATAATCACCTACACCACCATCATCACCATGACCGCCCCATCATCACAATCACCAATATCACCATGATCAACAGCACCATTACCATCACTAACACCATCATCACAATCACCATCATCACCACCATCACTGTCATTATAATCAGAATCATCACCACCATCATAATCACCTACACCACCATCATCACCATCATCATAATCACCTACATCGTAAGCATCATCGATATCGCCATCATCACCACCATCAGCATCACCACCATCATCCTAATAACCATCATCTCAATCACTTAAACCACCATCATCTGCATCACCACCACCACCATCATAATCAGCAACATTATAATCATTATCACCTATACCACCATCACCACCATCACCATTATCACCATCATCGTCATCACCCCATCACCAACATCTCTGTCTATTCAGCATTATCACCACCATCATCATAATCACCACACCACCATCATCACCACCACCATCGTCATAGTCACCACCATCATCCCATCACCATCACCATCTCATCATAATCACCATCACCACCACCATCACCATCATCATAATCACCACATCATCATAACCACCTACACCACCATCATCACCATCACCCCATCAGCATCATCATAATCAGCAACATCTTCATCATCACCTATACCACCATCACCACCATCATTCTAATCACCACCACCATCATCATCATCACCATCATCACCGATATTATAATCAGCATCTCTACCACCATCATCATAATCACCTACACCACCATCATCACCATCACCACCATCAGAATCTCCATCACCATAACCAGCTACACCACCATCATCACTGTCACGCCATCATCATCATGATCACTATCATCACCACCATCATCACCATCATATCATAATCACCATCATCACCATCACCATATTCGCCACCATCACAATCATCATCATCACCATCATCATAATCACCTATACCACCATCACCACCATCACCACAACCATCACCATCATAATCACCATCACCACCACCATCATCACCATCACCATCATCCCCATCATCATCATCATCTTCTCCAACACCATCATCACCACCATCATATTCAGCATCATCACCACCATCATCATAATCAACTACACCACCATCATCACCACCATCACCATCACTATCACCATCAACATCATCATAATCAGCATCATCACCATCATCACCACGATCATCACCATCATAATACCATCATCAAATCACCTACACCACCATCATCTGCATCACCACCACAATCATCATAATCAGCAACCTCATCATCATCATCACCTATACCACCATCATCAACATCACCATTATCACCACCACCATCATCATCACCATCATCACCACCATTAACATCATCATATTTAGCATCATCACCACCATCATCATAATCACCTACACCACCATCATCATGACCAGCACCACCATCATAATCACCACCATCACTGTCATCAGAATCAGAATCACCACCATCATCATAATCACCTATACCACCATCATCACCATCATCCCATCATCCCATCATCACCATCACCACCATCACCATAATCACCATCATCACCACCATCATCATAATCACCATCATCAGCAACATCACCGTCATTTTAATCAGCATTTTTACTACCATCATCACAATTACCTAAACCACCATCATCATAATCACCACCACCATCATCATCACCATCACCACCATCGACATTATACTCAGCATCTTTACCACCATCATCATAATCACCTACACCACCATCATCACCATGACCGCCCCATCATCACAATCACCAATATCACCATGATCAACAGCACCATTACCATCACTAACACCATCATCACAATCACCATCATCACCACCATCACTGTCATTATAATCAGAATCATCCTCACCATCATAATCACCTACACCACCATCATCACCATCATCATAATCACCAACATCATCAGCATCATCGATATCGCCATCATCACCACCATCACCATCACCACCATCATCCTAATAACCATCATCTCAATCACTTAAACCACCATCATCTGCATCACCACCACCATCATCATAATCAGCAACATCATAATCATTATCACCTATACTACCATCATCAACATCACCATTATCACCATCATCATCATCACCCCATCACCAACATCTCTGTCTATTCAGCATTATCACCACCATCATCATAATCACCTACACCACCATCATCACCACCACCATCGTCATAGTCACCACCATCATCCCATCACCATCACCATCTCATCATAATCACCATCACCACCACCATCACCATCATCATAATCACCACATCATCATAACCACCTACACCACCATCATCACCATCACCCCATCAGCATCATCATAATCAGCAACATCATCATCATCACCTATACCACCATCACCACCATCATTCTAATCACCACCACCATCATCATCATCACCATCATCACCGATATTATAATCAGCATCTCTACCATCATCATCATAATCACCTACACCACCATCATCTCCACCACAATTATCACCGCCATCATCATCATCTCCATCATCATATTCACCATCATCACCATCTTCACCGTCATTATAATCAGCATCATCACCACCATCATCACCTTCACCATCACCATCATAATCACCATTACCACAATCACCTACACCACCACTATCACCATCACCGTATTCCCCATCATCATAATCCCCATCATCACCATCATCTCCATCACCATCATCACCATCATCACCACCATCATCCTAATCACCACCATCATCATCATCACCATCATCACCGACATTATAATCAGCATCTTTACCACCATCATCATAATCACCTACACCACCATCATCTCCACCACCACTATAACCATCATCATCATCTCCATCATCATATTCACCATCATCACCATCTTCATCGTCATTATAATCAGCATCATCACCACCATCATCACCTTCACCATCACCATCATAATCATCATTACCGCAATCACCTACACCACCACCATCACCATCACCGTATTCACCATCATCCTAATCACCACCATCATCATAATCACAAACATCATCATAATCACCTATGCCACCATCATCACCATCATCCTAATCACCACCATCATCATTATCACCATCATCACCGACATTATAATCAGCATCTTTACCACCATCATCATAATCACCTACACCACCATCATCACCATGACCATTCCCGTCATCACAATCACCAATATCATCATGATCAACACCACCATTACCATCACTAACACCATCATCACAATCACCATCATCACCACCATCATAATCACCTACACCACCATCATCACCATCATCATAATCACCAACATCATCATCATCATCGATATCACCATCATCACCACCATCACCATCACGATCATCACAATCACCATCAACACATCATCATCACCACCATCATCATAATCACCATCACCATCACCATCATCATAATAGCATTGTCAAAAACCACCTAAACCAACATCATCAACAGCACCATTATCACCACCATCATCACCAACATCACTATCATCATAATGCCATCATCAAAATCACCTAAACCAACATCATCAACAGAACCATCATCACCACCATCATCACCAACATCACCATCATCATTATCACCAACATCATCTTAATCACCTACACCACCATCATCAACAGCACCACTATCACCACCACCATCATCATCACCATTATCACCACCATCACCGTCATTGTAATCAGCATCTTACTACCATCATCACAATTACCTAAACCACCATCATCTGCATCACCATCACCATCATCATAATCAGCAACATCATCCTCATCACCTATACCGCCATCACCACCATCATCCTCATCACCACCATCATCACTGATATTAAACTCAGCATCTTTACCACCACCATCATAATCACCTACACCACCATCATCACCATCATCATAATTACCACCAACATCATCATCATCATCGATATCACCATCATCACCACCATCACCATCACCACCATCATCCTAATCACCATCATCACCGTCATTATAACCAGCATCATCACCATCATCAAAATCACCTACACCATCACAATCACCATCACTATCACTATCATCTTAATCACCATCACCACCATCACCACCATCATCATAATCACCACCAACACCACCATCACCTTCATCATAATCACCACCATCACCGTCATCTTAATCAGAATCATCACCACCTTCACCATAATCAGCTACACCACCATCATCACTGTCACACCACCATCATCATGATCACTATCATCACCACCATCATCACCACAATCACCTACACCACCATCATCACCATCACCATAATCAGCATCGCCGTCACAATCATCATTCTCATCATCATAATCACCTATACCACCATCACCACCATCACCACAACCATCACCATCATAATCACCATCACCACCATCATCACCACCATCACCATCACCATCACCATCGCCATCGCCATCGCCATCGCCATCGTCATTATCCTGCAGACACCCGTGGTAGCAACCCACCTGGGAACCAGATTGGTGCCCACCCAGTCCGCCGATATATATGTATTTGGTGCTGACGTTTCTGTCAGGGACCAGGGACCTCCTCGGAAATAAAACGAGGAGGTCCATTAGATCGTGCCTGCTTGGAATGGCCCTAGTGGTGTGCCTCTGAAGAAAAAGAATTTGAGACAAGCGATGGGGGGAGGGTCGCTTTTGAGATTAGGCGAGAAGAGCCCATTTTTACTGAGAATTTGTCACGACCCTGTGTTTCCATCATTGGTCCAGTGCTGAGTACACTTTCACCTGCTGACATGAGCCAGCTAGAATTTACACGTCCCCCTCAGTCTACTCACTCACTGCTGTCCTTCTCTCTGCTCTGCTGAAATGCATGCCTTTGTCATATGTTTCTGTGCCCGGCTAGGGGGCAGTGCTTACCAGGTGCTACAGAAATGTGGGAGTCCATAAAGGACGGGTTACAGCCACATTTGGTCACAAAGGACCCTCGAGAAAGCTCCATTCAAGGATCCCTTTTCAACCCTTTTGCCAGCCCCCTGCCTTGGCCACAGAATAATAGCTGCACTTTACTCAATAGCTACTCGGAGCCAAGAATGTGAGCTTTATTAGCTCTAATGCGCACAATGGCCCCCCAAATAAGTGGAGTGGAGCCAATGCAGCAAGCATGCACGCACAGCTCGTAGGTTCCAGCAGCCACAGCGGATCCAAGGCTGCTGACCCTGGGAGATTATGATTTCTGCACCATCCCTTGACGAGACAGGAAAAGGACTTATTTTAAAACGAGATTCCTATATACACAAATGGCCATCCCTGAATACGAAGAAAGAGCAAGGCAGCCGTGGGGAACCGCTGGGCGCCCTCTCTCTCGACCCGACCCCAGCACCTGCTCCAACCCCCCCTTCCACGACCTCCTTAATGCGGGTTACGTGTTGTGTAGCGACACGAAACGGCCCTTCGCCTGTGTCGGCGATTCCAGGCCCACATCTCTCTCTCCTCCCCAGCAGCAAACAGCGATGCCTGACTTGACAGTGGTGACAAGCAGATTCATTAGCCAGCGTTTGCGGAATACTTGATGCTGCCGTCGCCTCGTTTACTTATTTATTTATTTTTTCCCTCCCTGGGTCTCCAGCAGAGAGCAGGGAAAAAAAAAAAAACATGATGAACTCTGCCTGGCGTTTTGATTAAATTATCCTTGTCCCATTGTGTGATTTATAACTTGTGGGGCCGCAGCCCTTCAGCACATCTCTGTTCCCGTGGATATTCCACTATTGTGTGCATTTCCATTTGATTTCACATATGCATGCATTTAAAGGGAGATCCCTTTAATCGATGGCACATAAAGCTATAATCACCCTGATGGCTGGGTTTGCTCCTAAATAAATTTAGGAACTATCTTCCCGCATACCCCATGCAGCCGGAAGTTAAAAATCATAATATCTGAAATCCTTCCCTTTGTCTCTTAAGAGGCTTATTCTAATTTAGCTCGTATTTATCTCATTTTGTCATAATTCGTTTGATCCTTTCATCTCGGCCTTATTTTTTTTGTTGGGCTTAATTTATCTCCCCCGATAAAAGCATGAGAGTCATTAGGGGAAAAAATTCCCACCGCAGGTAATGCTGAGAAGTTAATAGGCCCCAATAAATTATCTTTATTTTTTTCGGAAGCTCGACTCAAAGATACACACGATGAGAAATGGGAAAATACTTTCCTGCAGGCACAGAAAACAGACTAGATGGGCTATTAGGGTTTCCTGATAACAGGCGGGTGAAAGGGTTGTGTGCCATTGTTGAAATCCAGCATGATGCTTTAGGATTTTCTCTGTGTGTGTGTGTGTGTGTTGTCGGTTCTCATTTCTCTCTGTGTCGCAAAAGCACATTTTGTTAACATTAATTATCCATGGGGTTTGCAGTTTGACCCCGGCAATTGCAGCTCTCCGTTGATATCCTGCGTCTCCCGTGGAATTCAATCAGAAACTGAATTTTTAAATTGAATTTCCACAGTTTTTAACTCCAGCGGTCAGTCGACACGCGAGGCTTTTGGATGGAAACGGTCGGGTACGTATCTGTTTCTCTCATTGGTCATTTCGCAGAGAGATGAGTTGGTTGGTCCTCGAGGATTTTCTGGAGATGGTCACCGGGCATGTTTTCGCGTCTTCGTGAGAATTCAGAGCATTTCATTAAATCTGGCATGTTTTAATATTGTTAAGTTATCTTTCTCGATGGTCGGAGTCTGTCGTCTTGAGCCGGCGGGAGGCCTTTTTCTCTTGGGCTCTTCTCCAGGCAGGCCGTCGAAAGAGAGACGCCCAGGCAACAGGTAGACCCTGGTGAAAGACATCAAGAGCGCGTCTTGCTAAAAATTTGAATGGGATTGAAATTCTCCATCCTGCAAGACAGTTGCAACAGAGGCTCAGCTCTGGGGAGCTCTGGCGCTGGAATAGCCCATCCCAGGTCTCGCAGATGAAGAAGGGAGAAGCATCTCCTCTACCTGCTGTACCTCCAGCCACTGAGGAGGGGCATGGCCTTCTGCAGACGGGGTCCTTTAGGGTCGCCACGTTGGCTTCCACGGATCCAGAATCAGTGCCTGCTCTCAGGCTGCTCCAAGTCTGCCATTTCCCTTAGTAAATAAACCTCGTCGGCCCTGACTTGTAGTCAACGCCAAGGTCGAGGGTGTTGGTAAGGCCGCATGTGGGGGGTATAGATAGTAAAAAAGTGTGGAGGGGCATCAATCGAAGCAAACAAGACGCGCTGGGGATGGAAGGGATGGTTCCCGTGCACAGGCTTTGGGGTCTAGTCTCAGTCGACAGGTGTTTCTGCTGCGTGCTGCTTTGTAGCTCACGTCGGATGGGCCTCTTCCTTTGCGTCTTCGCTTCTGTCAGAAAGGACTTCAGCTGCGCCTTACCGTTTCCCCACCGTCCCCCTGCAGGAGCTGATGCCCAGCGAGACGAAGCTGCTTCTGAAAGGACTAAAGGAAGAGGGTGGGTCCACGCCGTGAGCGTGTCAGATGTTAAATTTGGAGGCCCAGCCTTCTATTTCGAGACCCACGACCCCGTAGCCGCGCTGTAGGATCGAGCTCTTCAAGATCATGGCAACGCACATTTTTAAATAATTTTTTAATGCCACGTCACCATTCTATCTCATTATAGAAATACATAATGTCAAAAAATATATATATATATATAAAAGCACCAAAACGCCCCAAAAGAAAAAATAATTCTCCTTTACTGCCTAAAGATAACTACCTTTTACATTTGCTTATATAGATATACTGTCCTCGACGGTTAGAATATATATTATGTGTTTTTTTTCTTTTTTTTTTTATCATTCTTTACTGTTAAAAGTACATATTATGGGGTTTTTACCGCAATATTTGCATGCTCTGCGGAATATGCATTTTTCGATGGAGAGAGAGAATATCAACAGTTCCCTTTTCCATGAAATATTTTTCATTTTTTTTCACAGTGATTGATGAAAATATATGCATTCACTACAAATAATTAATCCAGCCGTCTAATGCTAAGTATTTAGATAATTAAAGCATCATTTTCATCAACTACGTAGTAATGTATGTCCTCAATGCAAACCCCACTGGTTCTTAAATAAAAGAAATTATAAAATGGAATAGGTCATGGCTTTCTCTTTTCTGGGTGGAAAAACCTACGTGGGTGTCTCTGCCAGGAAGGAGAAATAAGAAACGTGCAAGGCCTCACATCGCGCCGAGCTTGAATTGGGATAAATAGCTCTGCTCTCTGAGTCTCGTTCCGGCTTCCAAACCTGCGATGTGTTAACAAATAAATGCTCGAGCCCTGACCCTCGTGAATTAGAGCCATAGCTACGCCTTTTATCTTCTCTCATTACGTCATGGACGTTTGGATGAAGTGCGTGTGCAGAAGCGGATTTAAGGCGTTCCCACTCTGCTTTTCTTGGGAACATTTAAAAGGGTAAAAACCCCTCAGGATGATGCGGGTGCGTGTCTGTCATAGGAAATTATGCACACGTGCAATTAAGGCCTCTGCTCCGGCTTGGAGGTCTGACTTGGCAATGCTAACGAGGCGAAATGACTCGATTCCAGGGAAGAAATTAGGAAACGTACCATGTTAGTGAAAGCCAGACACAGGAAGGCCGAGGGGACATGGAAGTTAAATGGGGGAAATATCAATATTTTGCTAGAAGAAGGAAAAGCGTCCAAGGGAAGCCCCAGTTTAAAAAGAGAGCTTGAAAATTAAGTGATTTTGCCCACTTTTCGTGCATCTGATGGTGGATTTTGAGACACTAAATAAACACGAAACTGAAGTCCCGTGATCACGTCAGGTTGAGACGGGAAATCAGGTTGTCGTGAGCTGTCATTCTGTCTGGTGCCTTCTTGTGTTTTGGGGTGGAGTTTCGTGGCCAGGATCATGGCAGCTTCTTTTCCCAAAATGAGGCTGGTCATTCTAACTCAGCAGCAGCTACGCTGGGGAAGGCCCCCGTGTCTTTCTCGCGGGGAGTTACGGCCCGTGGTGATGACAGTTCTGTAGGGGCCACCAGTAAAATTTAAAAATAAATAAATAAATAAATAAATAAATAAAACTTAAAAAATGAATAAATAAATAAAATTTAAAAATAAATAAATAAATAAAATTCAAAAATAAATAAATAAATAAATAAAATTTAAAAATAAATATAAACAAATAAAATTTAAAAATAAATAAATGAATAAAATTTAAAAATAATTAAATAAATAAATAAAATTAAAAAATAAATAAATAAAATTTAAAAATAAATAAATAAACAAATAAAATTTAAAAATAAATAAATAAATAAAATTTAAAAATAAATAAATAAATAAGCAAATTTAAAGATAAATAAATAAATAAATAAAATGTAAAAATAAATAAATAAAATTTAAAAATAAATAACTAAATGAATAAAATCTAAAAACAAATAAATAAATAAAACTTAAAAATAAATAAATGAATAAAATTTAAAAATAAATAAATAAATAAAACTTAAAAAATAAATAATAAATAAAACTTAAATTAAATAAATAAATACATAAAATTTAAAAATAAATAAATAAATAAAATCTAAAAATAAATAAATAAATAAAATTTAAAGATAAATAAATAAAATTTAAAAATAAATAAATAAATGAATAAAATTTAAAAATAAATAAATAAATAAATAAAAAATAAATAAATAAAAGGAGAAAGGTGGCCCTTGTCTGTCTGAGTTTGAAGCATGAGTTGCCCTCCGCGTGCACGTCGATGTGGGTTCGTAATCGTGATGAATGAGTTGGTCGTATGTAACCTGACTCTGAAGCGACCTAACAATTTTGGGGTTTACAAAAGTCTGGGGCCCACGTTTAAGGGGGGCATGCAGGAGGTCCCCGTCTGCTGCAGGAGAACACAGGATCATGGATGTGGTTGCAGGGGCTGCGGCCTCTGATCTTTGCGGGGTTGACCATGTGCAGGAACGGAGATGGGGTCGACACCTTGAAGGACCATTGCCGCGTGGCCCCCAATAGCCCAGACAAGCTACCAGCCTGTGGATGGACGGAAGGAGAAAGTCAAGGAGGAAGAGAGAGAGTTGGAGACAGAGGGAGAAAAAGAAAAATAGTGTGAGCATAGCCTGGGGTCTTCATAAAGAAAGCAACCCTGCCCTTTGTGACAACACGGAAAACTAGAAGATGTCATGCTAAGGGAAATAAGCCGGAGAAAAATACGTCATAAAATCTCCGTTTTGGGTAGAATCTAAAATAAAAAATTGAATTCATCGAAGCCAAAAGGAAAACGGTGGTCGTCGGGGGCTGGGGGTGGAGTGGGGAGAGAAGACAGAGTCCCAAAGGGATGGTTTGATGGATGACGTCCGGATGGTCCTGTTCTGACCTTGAACCCTGTGCCCTCCGCAAAGCCTCATTGAAGCTCCGACATCCCATCGCTTGGGAAGAGGACGGCTTCCCCGGTGGAGAGTCAGTCCCCTTCTTTGACCTTCCGTTCACGAGTCCAGGTGTGGCTCCAGGGAAGCGTCCTTTTCAGAAGCGACGTCACCTTGGGGACCCCGAGGAACACGGCTGCCGCAGAGAGGAGTCTAGAGGCGCGTCCGCAGGGCATCGAGACAGGTCTTCACGGACGGGTTTTGCTCGTCGCACCTGTGCAGAAGGCCAACCTGCCCTTCCCCCCACCCCCCAAAAAAGTCCGTGGCCGCTTCAAAGCAGGAAAACCAAACTGGTGACCAGGACCTTGTTCGTCTTTTGGGGAGACCTCATGAGCTCAACGGACGGACCGTAATCCATCCGGAGTCTATTTAGGTCCCGACGATTCCAGCTCCGGCCTTTATGAATATATCGGGTCTTCGAGAAGAGGGGAGTCATATGCATTTATTTATTTATTCATTTATTCATTTATTCATTCATTTATTTATTTAGTAAGACACAGGCATTAAGTCGCTGTAAGTGTCTCCCCTAAGTCAAAGACTTTCATATTTCAGAACCGTGACCAGGCCCGGATGTCATCCTGACGTCTCGTTTCCCTCTGTTTCTCGGCAACTGTGGCTTTGGGGTTGGTAAAGAAGTTACCAGTGTGGGATTCGGTCTAGAGCATCATGGACCAACAGCATGTGCTGCCCTCCTTTTTCCCTGGACCAGATGCCCTTTTCCCAGCGACTGTCGGGTTCAGACCGAGGCCGGCTCGCCTGGGAGCCCTCCCCGCCACCCAAGTGCATCCTCAGCGGGGGATGGGGTCCTGACAATGGCTCGATCTTTGAACCGACTTCAGAGGTATTGGCAGCTCACGCTAAGCGACATAAATCAAATTATGTCATTCGTGTGTGGGGTGTAAACACGAAAGCAACGAACGGACACAACAAACACACCAAAGCTCCAAGACGCAGGTGACAGTTTAGTGGCGAGCAGTGGGAAAAGGGGACGGGGACGTAGATGAGGGTCCAGGGGGTCAGATATTGGGTGACCGAAGGAGATTTCACTTTTGGGGGAACATGCCGTGCGTGCAATACATCATAGATAAATGCATTATCAAATTATACACTTGAAACCTAGATAACTTTATTAGCCAGTGTCACTTGAACAAGTTTAATTGAAAAAGGGTAAGATTTCTCCAGAAACCAAAAGGAATCTCTAATCTGACTCCTAATCCATTTAGCTCAACCAAATCGTGCACTTTTGAACGGCACGTAGTTCTGTTTTTCATGAGAACGTGAGAAAGGTCAGAGAAAAACCCGCAAAAGAGAGAGGTTTGCCTGATTGCACCCCAGTGACGTTTGGATAACCGTCGCACAAATTCAGGAAAAAACCCCACACACAGATGAGACGATGGCACTTATCTCAGGACGTGCAAGAAATGGGTATCATCGAGGCTTGGCCACCTGCCTGGGCGGACAACTCTTTAGCCTTTTGACTGTGAAAAAAGACTGCGAGGTCCAGCTTGACTTCTCTGCCACCCAGGCACCACCCAGACTTCCCTGGATGGTGGACTCCATGGTCAACGGGCTACGGTGAGGACCCCTGGCAGACCGGAGCGTGACCCTGGGGCTGCTGACACATTTAAGGGAAGGCGGCTGCGTCCCTGCAGGCCCATTTCGGCCTTCTACGGTGTGGTCCCCCTCGTTGGTGCCA
Source organism: Cynopterus sphinx (assembly GCA_030015415.1). Classification (NCBI taxonomy): domain Eukaryota; kingdom Metazoa; phylum Chordata; class Mammalia; order Chiroptera; family Pteropodidae; genus Cynopterus; species Cynopterus sphinx. The sequence goes on along the minus strand of CM057388.1, from coordinate 1,541,858 downwards.
ACACGAGGCCCTTCGTACATGCCCCTCCATCTTCACTGCCAACAGGAAAGGGGGCACGTCCGATGGCACCACACAGAACCAACCCCCAATCCCGAGAATGAAAAACGGAGACTCGCACTTTCGAAGAGGCAGCCATGAGGCGGTCCGCTGTTTGGGGCCACTCGAGGGTGGCCGTGTTGTCCGGGGCTGTGTCACCCGCAGCAGGTGGGGAGAAGTAGCATGGACCAGGGTTAGGCCAGCTATGTTTGGTCCAACGAGGCCTGCCGTTAGGCGCAGTGTTGGTGCTAGGATAGAAATAGAAGCATCTAGAAATCGGTTAGGGACATGGACAAGGAGTGGCTGAGAAGTCCAACCTCCAGCCCTGGGGAAGATGTCTCATTCGCTCTCCCAGAGTCGGAGCTGAACGAGAGACTCCCAAGAGCATCTTCTTCCAAAGAACATCCCTGATACCTTTTCCCTTCACCCCACGTGCGCAGGCTGTAACTGGTAAAGGCTCATGTGCCGCTCGCCTCCTTTGTAAAAATATCATTATTGGACCTTTTTTAATATCGGAGGTTCCCGGGGGCTGGATGTGTCCCCGAGATGATAGGAATTTTCCATAAAACCGGTGCCGCGAACTTTAGGGACGTCATAAACACAAAAGGGTGCTGCAGATCCGCAGCTGTTCACCTAATTGCAGTTATATAAGCATGTTTGGGTGCGTATGTGTAAGTAGAAATGCCTTATATATATAGTTGTGCATAGACTGATGTGCTCATGCATGCCTGCAGATGTGTGTGTGTTGGTATATACTATATAGGTGCATGAGTATACCTAAAAACACACAAAAATATTATAAAAACCATGAAATGTGTGAAATATAAATTTATATTTATGTTACTTATATTTGCATTTTTTAATATGTAAATGGATTAAGGTAATAAATGCTGATATACGTAGAAAGTATATATACTATGTGTAGTATAAGCTTAAATATATATATATATATATACACTTGTATAAATATGTTACTATATTTATATAAAATGTAAGACAGAAGCAAAGAACATTCCTGTATTTTCAAGTTAAAAAATAAAAAATATTTTTAAAAACCCGGAGGTCAAAGAAAAAAAAGATACTGACATTTATGTAGATTGAAAGACAACATATCAATCAATACCTGGGTGATTCAGCGAAATAGCATTGAGAATTGAGAAAAAGGATTAAATCAGAAAACTGACACTCCACCTTAGCAAAGCTGAAAAAGGAAGAGGAAATTAAACCAAAGGGCGTTGAAGAAACGAAGTGACAAAAATACATTCAGAGAATAATATTTTAGAAAACGTAAAAGCTGAGATATCAAGGTTGTTACGTGTTATTTTTGAAAGTTTACTAGAATTGATAAACATTTTAAAAAGAGTGATTAAGAAAAAAAAACAGAAAACAAAAATTACTAATGACGGGACTAATAAAGGGATACCAGAAGTTAAGGTGATGACTAGGCTAAAGCACGAATAACTTTACGATAATGAATGCAAAAAATTTAGAGAAAATCGTACACCTGAAACTTACTGGATTTTGTTAACCAATGTCACCATAAAAATAAAGATCAAATAAAATAAAATAAAATAAAGATAAAATAAATAAAATAAAATGAAATAAATAAATAAAATAAAATAAATAAAATAGAATAAAATAAAATAAATAAAATAAAATAAAATAAATAAAATAAATAAAATAAAATAAAATAAATAAAATAAAATAAATAAAATAAAATAAATAAAATAAAATAAAATAAAATAAAATAAAATAAAATAAATAAAATAAAATAAATAAAATAAAATAAATAAAATAAAATAAATAAAATAAAATAAATAAAATAAAATAAAATAAATAAAATAAAATAAATAAAATAAATAAAATAAATAAATAAAATAAAATAAAATAAATAAAATAAAATAAAATAAAGTAAAATAAAATAAATAAATAAAATAAAATAAAATAAATAAAAGAAAAGAAATAAAAGAAAAGAAAAGAAAAGAAATAAAATAAAATAAATAAAATAAAATAAAATAAAGTAAAATAAATAAAATAAAATAAAATAATAAAATAAAACTATACCGACTGACAATGCCAAATAATTGGTAAAGACTGGACTTGTCGTGCATGCTGGGGAGATAAAAAAGGGACAACCTCTTTAGACAGCAATTTGGCCTTTTCCGCAAAGCTGACATAACACTGACCTTGCCATTCACCGAATCCTACACAAGAAGCAGAACTGTCGGTGCAGAAGCACGCTCACACATGTTCCTGGAGCTTGCATCGCAGCAGCTCGACCCTGGAGACGACCCAGACGGTTCACATCTGGAGAGAAGATAAATCAGCTGCGTCTGCGTGCTCGAGGCGGCAGCAGCGTATGCAGTAAAAAGACGACTCGTCTATCGGCGCACGCAGAGCTACGATGGATCTCAGAAATGTTGCATCGAGTGTTTTAAAACCCGTGACAGAACAGTGTAGCATCATCTAGTTCACGGGAAAAGGAAGAACTGGGCAACGGGACCCAGCCAGGCTTGCTTCTTCCAGGTCGAGAGTCGCTGATGGCGTTTCCACGACCTACAGGGACTTTGTCCCACAGTGGAAACGTCTCGTGCCTGTTTAGGGTAGTTGCCACAGGAATGTAGACAATCAACCCCCAAAACCTCCAATGGAGTACGTAAAATCCGTGTTTTTGTGTGCGCGACTGAAAACGCATCTTTCGCTCTAACACTCGATGCCTTTTACGAGAGCCCCCGAAAGGAAACGACCTCTGGCCAAACACAAGGCAATAAAACAAAAAAAGGGCAAAAAGGCTGTAGGAACGATTTAAGTCTAGCATAAGCTGCATTTAGGACGCGGACGGAAATAGAGTGTAGCACCTGCGAAGCACCCTGAGGATGAGGATGAGAATGTTTCTACAAACAGGGAAAGATGACGCTGAAAAGATTCCCGGCCTGAATCCTCCTGATATCCCTGGGGAACTGTCTCTTCCTTGTTGAATTCTGTTTTTTTCTCCAAATAATGTGTGAAACCTACTGCGTTATCTCTTGGCATGCTCGAGGAGGGGTGTTTTTAGGGGTCAGGATCAGAGGTAGAGAAGAGGCCTGTGGTTAACAAGGAGCCAAAAGGTAGAGCGAAGGGAACGGGAACTGCGGCGAGCAAGCTTTGTTCCCAGACTCGCATTTTCCCATCATATTCCAATTTTACGCCAGCGGGGTGAGCTTCCCACGTTGCCTCGTGTTGTAATCGGTGCCAACACAAGCCACATAGGGTCAGTGGCTTCGCGTGCATCTGCGATGACAAGTGGGATGTGGCCCGGCCTTTCGGGGTGAGCCGGGTTGTTGAGACACCAGGACCCCTGGGTGCCTGCCAAGTGGGGGCTGCCAAGTGAGTAACAGACCCGTTGAGCAGGGCCGAACGGAACAGCAAAAGGGATTCGTTCCTCTTACGAAGGTCAGAGAAAAGTCTATGGAGAGCAGAGGCGGGTGCAGCAGCGCAAAGATCACTCAAGTTCAAAAAGAAGGTCTATCAGGAGCCTCGGCCCAGAGGGCTTGGCTGCGAAGGCGTCGCAAAGCCTTTTTGTCCCTGTCGGATGTGCCGACGTTTTCAGGTCGGGCCTCTACTGAGCGTCTACGTCGGGGAAAAAAGAAAAAAAAAATCCACGTTCATGCATTTCCATGGAATGAGTCGGCTGGAAAAATAAGGAACCGTCATTGATTTCCGCTCGATCGCAGGATTCCCGAGGTTCACACGCACTCGGGGGGGGGCACAGTAACGCTGCATCCTTCCTGCAGAGTCACCTTTCTCTCCCCGAATCGTCGTGATTATTTAGGATGTGTCCACCAAACGGAAAGGTCATGTTTTCCTCTCGGCTGCGGTGATTTTTGTAGGGAAGAGAGCCTCCCGTTCGGCTAACGACTGTGCCATATTGTGCCCCGCATTTCCGTCCGATGACAGCTCATGGGACACTCCTTTCCATCAGACACGCCTGCGTGTGTAGCCACTCGTGTTTATGGAAAGAATCGCTAAGTCACCCGTGGGCATCCTAACGCGTGCGGTGCTCCCGTTGGGTTTTAAGACCGAAAAATATATTTTTTATAAATTTTTTTTTTGTCGCATCGTTAGGAAAATAAGCTAAAAGTCGCTGTTTCTGAGGCCGAGTTCTAGGGCTCAGACTGAGCAATCTCACGATGGTCACGCAGTAGGGTCTCTCCCCCGTCTCTCTCTTTTTCTTAACACGAGGAATAAAATATGTTGAGCGATTGCCAGACGAGTGCTATTTTTCTTTGTGTTTTTCTAAACGAATTTGCAATTATTCTCGATCACTCGGGGCCATCGCCGTCGTGGGGAACGGCCCGTCGTGGCCCGTGCTCGTCAACATGAGAGAAATCTAGTTTGAACCGTTGCGGTAACCCATGTGATTGAAACTGAAGTTCTTCCAGCATCGTCGTGGAGGCCATGCACAGCTCTCACTATTGCAAATCATTATTATTATTATTATTATTATTATTATTATTATTATTATTTTTAAATATATACAGGCGTTTCGGGAAAACACTGGGACCGTGTCGTTCGCATCAGGGGGCTTTGCTGCTGCTCATCAACCGCGTCTCTTCTTCTCCCCCACGAAGAGGCCTCTCCTTCTGGCCAGGATAATTGACTTTCCGAAGGAGGCGATCTTCACTAGGCGTCCACATATGGGCTGAAAACCCCAGAAACGCTGGGGTGTTCAAAGGCCTCCCCGTGTTTCCCTCCCGTCAAGGCCAATCTCTCCCATCGGGCACTCGGACGCGCGTGAACGTGTCCAAAACGACGCGATCAGACGCCGCGTGAAAGATGCTGCCTCGTCTAACCTTGCTGGCACCTTGAGAAATGTCAAAAAAACCCAAAAACCATAATTCCCTCTCATTTAGGAATCCCATCTGCCAGTGCTTAAAATAAAGACCGGGGATTCCTGGGTTCAGAGGGCATCGGAGAGCTTTTTCCCGCCTTCGGAGAAAGCCTTTCTGGCTTCGGTTTGTTCGAAAACTAAATGAAAACGGAAAGAAAATACAAACTTGGGCCCAATGATGAAATCTGTGCGATTGGACAGCGATGGTTTCAGACTTTATAAGCCCAAGGGACCTTTATGGGTGGTTTTATAGTGGAGCAGAGGGCGAACGTTGTATTCATCGGGGCCTTTTTAGGACTGTGTAGACAGGCGAGCGTCGCTCACAATTATCATTTTATCCTCAGTAAAGGGGGGGGTTTAGAATACTTTTCAATTCATATTATTTCCGAGAGCCGGTGAGCTCAGTTCCGACAGAGGGGGTTCCAGCTGCCTCTGGCCTTAGTGGAAAAGGCTATTTATTGGCTTTTGCAGATTTGGTTTCAAAAGCCGCATCAGCGGAAGCTACACATCAACCAGGCGAGCGTTGGGGGTTTATTTGACACAGTTCGATCCGGGGCTATTAATTTCGTGGAAATATATTGATAAGGGATGTGCTCTCGCTGACCCTGATGGGTTCAGAAACCCTCATCGATGCTGAGTCACTGGTTGGTCACACGGGCCTCAGAAGATGGATTTCGCTAGAAGCAACAGGCCTTAAAGCATCCTTTATGTTTAGGACACGACACACGGCGCTCACAGGTGCGGGGCCCAGTCGTCTCCATCACTGAGTGACAAAAGAAGAACCAGGCACCCCACGTCAGAACAGCGAGACCCCTTAAATAAAAATATATGGATATTTTTAATATCAATAAAATATATATATATATGGGGATATTTCAGAAAAGACATAATTGGGGCTAAACGTTGAAAACACGTTTCCTTTTGCCTCGATTCATTCACCTTGTATTTTCTTTTTTTTTTTCTCAGGGAAGTTCTCCCGCGGCCTCATTTTCCGTTTCTTAGATTTGCGCTGTGTCTCGGGTTCGCGATGCTCGAAGTTTCGGCGACTGCTCAAGGCGGTGGCCTGAGTCCCACACATCCCACCCCATATCGCAGAGCAATACGACAGGTGCACGGGGCGGGCGACAATGTCCGGTGATGGGAGAGAAGCTGTCCCCTCACCCCTGTCCCCAGGGCCCCCAATCCAAGTTATCGAAACTTCCCATTGCTTTCAACTCGGCCCTTTTCTCTGTCCTCACTGGATTGCGGGAAGGACAGTTGAGAGATCTCCGAGAACAGCTTGCACCGGGATTAATTAATTCTCCTTGGATCGAGGGATCCTAATTCTTCACGGCGTGTGAGGGTTGAGTGATGAAGCGCATCTCGTGTTTGCCTCTTCAGATCCAGGGTCTGTTCTCTCTCCCTCTGTCCCTGGAGGCTGGACTGTGGGAATCACACCAGTGGGTCCCTCTCCAAGCGGGAAGCCAGCTCGGAGATGACAATAGGGCGTCTCTGTTGGATCCCGAGTGGCGACGTGAGCTTTACGAGGTTTCCCAGATGCCCGCGTCGCAGCCATTCCCCCACCCAAGGCTGCCTCTTCTAGGCCCCTATGGTCTTCTCCTTTTCTGTATCTCTTTGGACCTAGGGTTGGCGACGACAGCCCTGCTCTTATTTGACTCTGTACGTCTTTTATCTATGTGCCTTTGGGTATTTCTTTTTTTATAAAAGGCCACCAGCTCTTCGTTGAGAAATAAGCAGGGAGATATGGAAGACGATTCAGCTCTGGACCTGCAGATTTTGCAGATTGTTCCTTAAAGTTTGCATATTGTTCCCTAAAGTTGAACACCAGCTGTGAAGGATATTTTAAAGCTGTGTGCAGGAGTTATAGAAACTCGTTGGCAGCGGGATTTAGAATTATTTATTATTGTGGTAACGTTGCATGTTTGCTACCTTTTTTTAAAAATATACATTCCCTGTCCCTGTATTTCTGAACAGAATTCCAATTAATTCCCCAATTAGTTACGATGGCCAAGAGCTCTCCGAATCGCTGACGCCGTGACCTGCAACTTGGGGGTGGCGTGTGTCAGGTTTTACCGAGAGAAACGTGGCTGTACATTGATATGATCCAATATTTAAAAGGATTAAGATATTGGCATCGCCAGCCTTCGCATTCAAGGTCAGATACTCGCGAGAACGCAGAGATCAGGGCAAAGGTTACTAGAAAGAAGCCAAGGGTAGCGATCGCACTAGAATGAATTTCCAGGGAAATGAGTCAAGCCGCGATGTTACAGCTACGGAATGAAAAATGCAGACCTCCCTATTTGGTGAGTCAATTAAGACTGACATTCGGGATTATTACAATAAAAAAGAGACCAAACGTATCCGCTATCGAATTAAAACCCACGCAACAGCATCTAAACACTGTTGCTAAGGGAAATCGTATAAAATGCAGCCGAAGAAGTGGTTTTAAGGCTTAAAGGAACGTAAACTAATATATTCGTGTAAGGAAAAGCATGATTAGTTTTGGGATCAAAAGATTGGGGAACATTTGTGGAATTAAAATGCCGGCTAAAGGGGTTAGTGGAGGGACTTGGGAGGGTTCGGGAGAAAAATCCCTTTCCAATGGTAAAAAGTCCGGATGACGAATTTCAACGTTGTCTCATATGCTTTTCCTGATTTCTCTAATGTTTTCGATTAGACCCTGATGGTAACACGTGATTGGGACCCAGCTGTACGCGCAAAAGCCCAGATCCTGGCCGACCAGGAATGAGTACCAGCATTTCGGATTCGGGCCTTTGACAAGCCTTGGGGCAGGTCAGACACTGCGACTGTCTTTCATCTAGGTCGCGACTGTCCATCTTTTTTATTTTTTGGGGGGCAGGTTAGATGGTAAATACGTTTGGCTTTTTTGTGAAGCATCGATGGTAGAGAAGAGACAGCCATACATGATAACGTGCCAACACATGGGTATCGCTGCGTGTCAATAAAACTTTATTTATGAAAACAGTCGTGAGCCGGATTTGGCCCCTGGACCTTACTTCGCAGAATCCCGGTGCAAAAAGAAAAAAAATCAGTATGCCAGCATTATTTTATTTATATAAGGACGGGAGGTGGGATGGGGATTGTTTTTTAATTAAAGGGGATTGGAACTTGAGTCCCACTGACCAGCAAAACGAGCACAGAGCACTGCAGAGGGGGCTTTCGTATTTTAGACAATGTTCAGGTAGTCTAGGCCTAGGGTCCCTAATTTCCGACGAACGCTTTCCAGTTCTCACCAACCTGCCTTCTGAAATCAGCAAGGCCTTAAGCCCTACGCTGAAGTCCATTTGAAAACCCGATTCTGTCCCTCTAAAGACTCGCATTTTCTTCGCATTCAGAGGAGAAAGTGTTGATTAATTGTTTGGAAAAAAGACTGTTATCGTAATGATGATTATGGGAATGGGTGGGGTGGTCTATAGGTGATGATGAAGACAGAGGTGATGATGGTGGTGCTAATTATCATGCTGCTGCTGCTCGTTATATAAATGATGATGATGATGATGATGATCGTGATGATGGTGATGATGATGGCGATGGCGAGAAAATGATAACGATGTTAGTGATGATGGTGATGGTAAGACGACGACGATGATGGTGATGGTGATGATGATGATGGTGATGATGAGACAATAATGATGATGGTGATGTTGATGATGATGATGGTGGAGATGATGGTGATGGTGATGGTGGAGATAACGGTGATGTTGGTAGTGATGATGGTGATGGTAAGACGATGATGATGATGATGATGATGGTGGTGGTGGTGATTATGATGTGATGATGATGATGGTGGAGATGATGGTGATGGTGATGGTGGAGATAACGGTGATGATGGTAGTGATGATGGTGATGGTAAGATGATGATGATGATGATGGTGGTGGTGGTGGTAGTGATGATGAGACAATAATGATGATGGTGATGGTAATGATGATGATGGTGGAGATGATGGTGATGGTGCTGATTATGATGTGATGATGATGATGGTGATGTTGAGGATGAGGATGGTGGAGATAACGGTGATGGTGGTAGTGATGATGGTGATGGTAAGACGATGATGATGATGATGATGATGGTGAAGATGATGGAGATGGTGGTGATCATGATGTGATGATGATGATGGTGATGTTGAGGATGAGGATGGTGGAGATAACGGTGATGGTGGTAGTGATGATGGTGATGGTAAGACGATGATGATGATGATGGTGATGGTGGTGGTGGTGATGATGAGACAATAATGATGATGGTGATGGTGGAGATGATGGTGATGATGGTAGTGATGATGGTGATGGTAAGACGATGATGATGACGATGGTGATGATGGTGGTGGTGGTACTGATGATGAGACAATAATGATAATGGTGATGATGAAGATGATGGGGATGGTGCTGATTACGATGTGATGATGGTGATGATGATGGTGGTGGAGATGATGGAGATGGTGCTGATTATGATGTGATGATGATGATGGTGATGTTGATGATGAGGATGGTGGAGATAATGGTGATGTTGGTAGTGATGATGGTGATGGTAAGACAATGATGATGAGGATGATGATGGTGGTGGTGGTGGTGGTGGTGGAGATGATGGTGGTGGTGGCGGTGGTGGTGCTGGTGATGATGAGACAATAATGATAATGGTGATGATGAAGATGATGGGGATGGTGCTGATTATGATGCGATGATGGTGATGGTGGTGGTGACGGCGATTTGGCAGGGGACTCTCCCTACGTAAAAAGTGAGAGAGGAGACGACGTGGGCAAAACTTAACGGGCGGGAGATTCTCAAACGCTGTCGACTGGAGGGGAGACCCCCTTTCACCGGTAAAGATTGCTTCGCACCCGAGAGGAGGATGCCCTGTTAACCACTCTTCTGTTCCTGTGTGTTCGGGTCGCTTGTCTCTGTGAGTGTTATTTATGATCCCCGGAGGGTGGCTGGGGAAAGTTTGCGCTCCCCCCTGAAGACCTTTCTTCCGCAAACGCGTTCCCTGGTGTTTCGAAGCCAACGGTTCCTCTGAAGGGCAGGATCTCACGGTGTTTTTTGGGTGAATTCCTGAGAACTCGGGCAGATCCCGCGCCGACAGCACCCACCGAGAGGCCTCCTTATGCTCTCGTAATAATTCCTTTATATCTCAAACGTGCGCAGAATACCTTGTTCCGCAAGAAAAAGTGACATCCCCATCACAGAGACTGTTCATATGTCCAAAGAAATGGCTCCTTTTCCTCATGATCGGGGTCTCCTTAGACTCTGGGTGTCCATTGGCTGCGTCTTGTATTTTTTCAGCATCAACATCCGATCAGACAGCAACACCCCCAGTCGCTGAAGCCTCATCACGCCTGGAACATCACTGACTATTTATTTATCTAAGAAAAACCTTTTTTTTGCTTTAACGTTCTCTAATTCACAAGCTCGAACTGCAATTGGAACAAAAATTCATAGTTATCATCGAGCCCTGGATTTCTGTCCTGCGTACGGCTTCTGGTTTCTTTCTTTTTTTTTTTTTTTATATTATAAATACAATTCTGGAATTTTCCTTAAAATCGGCTATGCTTTAAAAGCAATCGTTAGTATACAGAAGAGGGTGTTAAAGCGAATCATCAGATCGCTAGAGCCTCTAGGTCGCAAGTCCGTCCGGGAGCGCGTGGCGCTTTGTCACCAGGAAACGCAAAAGGAGGTTTAATCCTCTCGGAATTAATCCCTCCGGATTCCTATTCACCGCAGCCTGGAGTGCGGGATCGTTCACGTGGCCCAGAAGGTTCTCATGACCATCGTCCGTCCACCCTGTTTATACCTGGAAACATAGCGCAACAGCCCCCCAGTGACATGGGGACAAATCACGGTAGTAAAAAGCGCAACAGTGTGGACGCGTCGCGGCGGCGGCTTATGTGCCTCAAGGTGGCCATAGACGGGGTCTATGACCTCACGACGTGTGTCGTCTTTCTGGAGAGCCATTCTCTGTCACCCCAGGTGGATGTGCAAGTTCGTAATCCGAACCTGACCGCGGGAGGACTAGACGGTGCAGGGGAAGAAGGGGGAGTGCGCCTCAGCCGCGGGGCTGACGACGACGGGCCCGTTTCAGCCTCGCAGCGGGTGCTACAAACACCTTCCTCCCTGAAGGAGCCACGGATGGAAGGAAATGTCAAGAAGCTGACTTTATTCGTTACGTACATGACAGATGTCATGCCCCGTGCGTCCTACATGTGAGCACCCCTCCCAGTTCCCTGTGGACTTAGGCCAGGTGCTTCCCATGACACCAAAGCCCTCTCGCGCTCACGGAGACTAAACAGCAGCGGGCGCACCCGGCCTGGCTCCCTGCCTCCGGCAGATGGGCTCTTGGTGTGACCCGACGGAGAGGAAAAGGTGCCCTTCCCGGGAGGAATTTTGACATTTAGCAACGTCGACATCCGACGGGACGCCAGCGGCCTGTGCGTGGCCCAGCGGGACTTCGGTTTGTGCGCGTTCACGGAGGTGGAAAGAGGTGACCTCGGGGTCCGCGCACGGTCACCGCCGACCTGCCATTTAGGTTAATTAAAGGAGCGACTCGTCGTTCGCCAAATGTAGAGGCGACGCGGGCTCCAGAACAAGGACAGGACAAGGAGGTGAGGCACCACGTCCCTGTCCCTTTAGCTTTAACTGGGATGATCTGGGAGCTGCAATGTCTGCTTCTCGTCCGGCCGCAGGTTCACAACGGCCCTGGACATTTTGCACAGATTGTAAATGTTTTTTTTTCTTCAAGAGCGGATAGTGGGTGCGTATCAATTCGCATTTTCTTATAAAAACCCATATATATATATTTTTTTCACTTTTATGACCGTGCGCGTTCTCTCGTTCTGTAGGGCCTGTTGGGATTTTCGGTTCCAGCGTCTCCGAGGGACCTCGCCGCCGGCAGGATGATAGCGATGTCCTCTGCGGGGGATGCAGGGCGCGGGCAGTCAGCCACCCCCTTTCCCCGGATGGTATCTGGGGTGCAGAAAGCACCTCCTTTGGCGGTGCCCGCTGCCTTTTTTTATAGGGCCGTGATTCATCTCCTGAAGCCCGAAGGCCTCACGTGGCGGTGTCCGAGGTGGAGCTGCAGAAAACGGCACCGTGAGGATGACCCTTGGACCCTGGCCTTCCCGGGATCCACCGCTGTGCGACAGACAGGATGCTGGGTGTGCCAGCCCCCGGGGGTCTAGGGCGGTCTGTCAGGGTGTCTCACGCGGTCTTTGTGCAAAACACCTGAGTTTCGTCCAGGTTCTGTCTTCGTGGGCCCAGAGTCCCACATCGTTGGCAGGAGCCAGTCCCTCTGGGTGTCGTGTGTCCGAGGCAGAGCTCTGTGTCCCCCTTCAATCCCCTCGAATCTTTCGTCCCTTCGGGTCTTGACAAAATGCAGGACACAACGCGGGGTCGTTTCGGGGCGGGGACGAAAATAACCGTGTCCCTAATGCGTCCCTACGTGTTGCCCAGAGAAAGGAGCAAGAGGGGGCTGGCCTGGCATCGCCGCGAGGCTTCCGAGGGGGGAAAAAGAGGCGGCTAGAGCGCGCCCATCAATAATTCAGCATCTTCCTCTGCTCACGTCGCCGTTAATCAGGCCTTTCCCGTGTTCCAGAGGCGCCCGCCGGGCTATGGGAATCAGCTCTGGAAGCAACGGATGCAAATAGTGGTTTTGCTCCTTTAATCAAACACGCACCCTCCCTCGTCCGTGTTCAATAAAACATGCAACGTCTCCCCTGCCCTCTCCCCCGTGGCCCCCGCGTGCTTTGATGATGTCCCCCGTGTCCTGTTTCTTATTCCGGTGACAGGCTCGGAGCGACGAACGCAATGAGGCCCGCACAGACGTGAATGAGGACGAGGAGGCCCGACTCGGCTGGGGCCGTGCGCCAGCAGAGGAGAGGGCCTGTCCTCGTCTCCGTGTCGCCAGGATCGAGCTGGGGACCACGCGCGGCGTTTGCCGCGAGGCGAGGACGCCACGTTGCGAGGGAGCAGGGTGGCAGCTCCTTGCGGCGGCTCCACGGGGCAGCAGCGGGGGAAAGGACAGTCTCACGAGTCGGCCCAAACGGCGAGAATGGGATTTTGTCTAAACATCTGGCCGAGCCCTGGGGGAGCTTCTCCGTGTGGCGGAAAAGCAGCAGCAGCAGCGTCCCTTTCCGTTTCCAATTCCCCGGCGACACAGAAAGGACGAGAGGCACGTTATGGCTGTGGCCCGTTAAGGGGAATAGATAGAGGCTGAGTGGGGGTCAGCATTTCTAGGGCCCCCCTTCGGGGTCCAGCACGGAAACCTATAACCACGCAGACAGCACGTTCGCTTACGGGACAAAAAGGGCCGTGGAGCGAGTGACATTGCTCAATAGGCGGTCGTAGGTGGCCGGAACGTTCCGGCCTCATTTCAACACCCAGAATGGAAAGCGGATGAGAAGGTGGAAACCAATAGGAGCGGTCACACCACACGAGGACATTTTTTTTAAGTAATTTTGCCATTTGGAAGAGGGATGATAAAAGGAGGTAATTCCTCGTAAAGGGGTGACGCGTGCACAGGGGACGTCAGACCCCCGTGTCTTGTCCAGCAGAGCCGTGCTTTTAGGGGTGACACCTTAACGGGAAACAACCGGATCCAAGACCAGCTACCGAGTCAAAGGCCCCACTTCTCTCTCACTCGTCCCAAAATCTCCCAAAAGGGGGCAGAAGGGACCCGTCGCTCCATTTTTCTATTTTTTATTTATTTATTTTATAACGACGCGTCTCTGAAGGATGCTGAGCCACGTCGTAGAAGGCGTGGCGACGGCCTACGAAACGGGCGGATTTGGTAAAATTGAGGCTTATAAATACAGACGTTTATTTGCGTTTCTATATTTGCAGGGCGTGTGTCCCACGCACCCCAAACACTCCCGTCCTGAGCCGCGCGGAATACGTCTGCGTGTGCGTCTGTGTGCGTCGTAGCAGCGTGTGCATCCTTTGCCTGTAAAAGCAGTTTTTTAAAGGAAAAAGCAGAGTCCGGCCTCTGCTTTTCTCCCTCCGGGCCTGCCTGCCAAGACGCTGTCCCAGAAGGGGTCCCCCCACAATTAAGCAGACCAGGAGGCCTCTTTTGAGCTCCCACAAGGAAACCAGTAGGCGGAGAGGGAGCTACCAGTTTGAACCCGCCCCTGCCACCTGCTCAGTGAAGACCCCAACGACCTGAGCCTCCTCCCACCGTCATGAGAATGTGACACGCGCGCGCCCCGAAGTAAGTTCCTGAGCGTCATGATTGATGACAGGCCGAGTTCTGTGAGCGAAAGGATGGACCGCGGGGGCCTGTCCATCTTCGGGGTCAGCCCAGGAGGGCCCACCCCTCGCAGAAGAGGGACCGCCCGCAGCAAACGGGGGTGACAGCCCCAAAGGCCTTGCTGCCGGGCCTCGTGAGCCACGCTTCTCGGGCTGGCGTCTGGAAGTGGGATTTCCCTTCTAAGAATAAAGTTTTTTTT
>CM057388.1:1512500-1522500 GCA_030015415.1 Cynopterus sphinx | reverse complement strand
TAATAAAATCAGTATCTATTACAGATCATATAGATTGATGTATGTAATCATCAAATATTTTAACCTTTTGGGTGAAAATGTGTTTATTGTAATAAAATTATAAGTTTAAGATGATTTCTTACGTACGTGTACTAGAATATGTATTATTACAGGATAAATGTAATATATGGATGTATATAAATATGTAGAAGGAATTATTCTGTGATGTCTACCATTCTGTGTTCATAAATCTCATTTATTATAAATAAAATCAGTATCGATTACAGATCATATAGATTGATATATGTAATCATCAAATATTTTAACCTTTTGCGTGAAAATGTGTTTATTGTACTAAAATTATAAATTTAAAATGATTTATTTCGTACGTGTACGAGAATATATATTATCACAGAATAAATGTAATATATGGAGGTATATAAATATATAGAAGGAATTATTCTGTGATGTCTACCATTCTGTTTATAAATCTCATTTATTATAATAAAATTAGCGTCTATTACAGATCATATAGATTGATATATGTAATCATCAAAGATTTTAACCTTTTGGGTGAAAATGTGTGTTTATTGCAATAAAATTATAAATTTAAGATGATTTCTTACGTACGTGTACGAGAATATGTATTATTACAGAATAAATGTAATATATGGATGCATGTACCTATGTAGAATTACTTAGTATGTCATGTGATGTCTACTCTTTTACGTTTATAAATCTCATTTATTATAAATAATAAAATTAGTATTTATTATGGATCATAAATTGATATATGTAATCATCAAATATTTTAACCTTTTGCGTGAAAATGTGTTTATTGTAATAAAATTATAAATTTAAAATGATTTCTTACGTACGTGTACGAGAATATGTATTATTACAGAATAAATGCAATATATGGATGCATGTACCTATGTAGAATTACTTAGTATGTCATGTGATGTCTACCATTTTACGTTTATAAATCTCATTTATTATAAATAATAAAATCAGTATCGATTACAGATCATATAGATTGTTATATGTGATTATCAAATAGTTTAACCTTTTGCATGAAAATGTGTCTATTGTAATAAAATTATAAATTTAAGATGATTTATTTCATACGTGTATGAGAATATATATTATTACAGGATAAATGTAATATATGGATGCATGTACATATGTAGGAATTATTCTGTGACGTCTACCATTCTGTGTTCATAAATCTCATTTATTGTAAGTAATAAAGTTAGTATCTATTACAGATCGTACAAATTGTTATATGTAATCATCAAATATCTTAACCTTTTGCGTGAAAATGTATGTTTATTGTAATAAAATTGTAAATTTAAAATGATTTCTTACGTACGTGTACGAGAATATGTATTTTTACGGAAGAAATGTAATATATGGATGCATGTACCTATGTAGAAGGAAATACTTAGTATGTCATGTGATGTCTACTCTTTTACGTTTATAAATCTCATTTATTATAAATAATAAAGTTAGTATTTATTATGAATCATAAATTGATATATATAATCATCAAATATTTTAACATTTTGGGTGAAAATGTGTCTATTGTAATAAAATTATAAATTTAAGATGATTTCTTACATACGTGTACGAGAATATATATTATTACAGGATAAATGTAATATATGGATGCGTGTACCTATGTAGAAGGAATTATTCTGTGATGTCTACCATTCTGTTTATAAATCTCATTTATTAAAATAAAATTAGCGTCTATTACAGATCATATAGATTGATATATGTAATCATCAAATATTTTAACCTTTTGCGTGAAAATGTGTTTATTGTAATAAAATTATAAATTTAAGATGATTTCTTACGTACGTGTATGAGAATATATATTATCACAGAATAAATGAAATATATAGATGCATGTAAATATGTAAGAATTATTGTGTGATGTCTACCATTTTGTGTTCATAAATCTCATTTATTATAAATAATAAAATCAGTATCTACTACAGATCATATAGATCGATATATGTAATCATCAAAGATTTTAACATTTTGGGTGAAAATGTGTTTGTTGTAATAAAGTGATAAATATTTCAAAGTGATCTAGCATGATTGTGAGACGTGAGGCCCGGCCAGGTGCAGGCGGAGGGAGCACCTGCCCCTCCGGGCTCCCCAGGGCGGTCACTGTCCCCGGCACCTGTCGAGCCGCTGTCGCCTGGAGACCTGCTCGGAGGCGGCGCCGTCTTGGGAAGCTTTAAGGCGTCGTCATGTCCCACTCAGGGCGAAACACCGAGGCTTCGAGAAAGAGCGAGCTGCGGGGAGGGGAGACGGGGCGACCCAGGTCATTTTCATGATTTTAAACAGAACCCGCAGCCTCTGCAGACGGACGGACGGACGGACGGACGGACCCGCGGGCGCGAAAGCAGGTGCGCGACGCCATAGAAAATACCGTGATATTTTATTATTAAAAATGCCGCTGAAAAGTTTATACATATGTGTCCAGCCATATATATCGTCTATCATTACTTAAGGCAAAAATCAAACAACCCAAAACCAAAAAAACCCCAAAAACCAAACCCAAAAACTGCGAAAGAAACAACCCCAAGGAACCGGTAAACCCTGCGTGCCTGTGAAGGTCAAGGATAAAAGCCTAAGAAAGTGTATTTTTTTTGTTGTTGTTGTTTTTGTTTGTTTGTGTGTTTTTTTTTTTACTTATTTTTTTTTCCTCCTTTTTTTAAAATTTTTTCCTAGATAGCAAGTATATTTTCCTTCTCCTAGAACTCCGGGAAGACTCTAGGCCTTCTTTCCGCGTAGAAATAAGAGGTGGTGGAAGGTGTAGGAGACGGCTCTGGAGCGTCATCCTCTGTAAAAGCTAAAGGGATTCACTGAACAAGAACTCGGGGAGGGGGGTGTTTTTTTTTGGGTGTTTTTTTTTGTGTTTTTTTCCTTAATCCAAATGTCACAAGCCTGATACATGACGGTGCATATTGCTAGCAGAAGACGACGGGGGACACGAGAGAAATACCGGGGTTCACACGACAGACGGCCGGGACCGACCCCGACGGCAGGCAGCCCCTCCTCGGCCGCGCGACGGACACAGTCTGCTTGGCGGGAGCCCGGCTGGCGAACGGGACGGGGGGTGGCAGGAAAGGGGGGGGTGACACTGGCTTTTAGGGGACGAGGGAAGGGTAGGGGACGACGGACAAGGCAGCCACGGCGCCGCCGGCGGCAGAAGCGCCTCCTCCCTCACGGTGTGCCAAGTGCGGGTTCGGCGAGTCCACACACACACACAGACACACGTCCATGCAGGGCATCGGCCGGTGGCCCGTGTCGGGGGGACAGGGAGGGAGAGACACGGCTGCGTTGGGCGTGTCGGGGAGCGGGCTCTCCCGGGAGGGCCTTCTCGAGCCCGGACCCAGAGGGCTTTTCTGCTTCAGGGGACGGGTTCGGGGTGCGAGGCTGAGGCCCGGGGCAGGGCCGCACGGGGTGGTGCCCGCCCTGCCAAGGACGCCGGGGGGTCTCCACGAGGAAGACAAAGATATTTTTTTATTTTTTAATCCAATATCTTTGGCTGCTCTTCGCTGGGAGCCCCTGGTCCTGTTGTTTCCTTCCACGGGACGACGCCGAAAGCATCATTTTTTCCTTTTTCTGGACGATGAAAGGGACAACGAGGACAAGACAAAGTGGGGGAAAGGACCGTGTCTGGTCCCCCAGGCCGCCAGTGGGCGACAGGCGGACGCTTTCCATATGGGATGGCGACCCCCCGCCCCCCAGAAAGCCCAGGCCTGACCCCTACTGAGCGGGCCGCCCCTCTCTCTGTCGGTGTCTTTCCTCTGTGTCCCGTTCCCTGATGCGGGACAGACCCACGGGCCCACGGAGAGCGACGTTTTCCGACCGAGCGTACGTCTCATCCCACAGGTCGTGCGATCCCGCTTCACTGAGAAGTGAGGGACTCGCTGCCGAGACGCACACAGCGACAGGGAAGACGCACGTCCCCCTCCTTCCTGGCGCTGCGCTACGCCCAGCGCATCCCGCCCCGTCCAGAGCCTTCTGCAGCCGCCGGGGAAACTGAGGCGCGTTGGGCCGGGCCCCCGCCGGAGGCCGGCTCTCTCTCTCTCCTCTTCTGGGCAGGACCCCGGGGTGACGGGCGGCGCTTCCCAGGCCTCCTCCGGGACGCAGAGGGCGGCGATGCCTTTCTGCGGCCCCCGGGGCCTCTGCCACGCGCGTGTCTCTCGTCCCCCGGGGCTCCCCGCGGGCGTGTTTGCGACTCCGTGAAGGCAGGACACACAGAGAGAAATAATAAAAATAATAAAAAAACAACAGGGAACAGGAAAGGACAGGCCCCTAGAAGCACAGTCTCGTAGGAAATGCCGCTGCATGCGCGTGGGCACCGTGGAAAGGCGGGGGACGGCCCGGGCACACAGGCGGGGCGGGGCCCCCCGTGGGGCGTCGCGTCCCGCTACCGAGGCCCGTGTCCTCGTGAAGCACACGGGACTGAGGACGGTCCCTCCCCCCGAGTCCTGGAGGGGACAGGGGCGCTGCCACCAAGGCCGACAGAGGTTTCTCTACGCGCAGACCACGGCCTCGCTCTGGGGACAGCGAAACCCCGATCGAAGCCGATTCCTTTTGTCCCCCCTCGTGTGGGTGTGTGTGGGTGTGACTGTGTGTGGGTGTGTGAGTGCACAGCTATATACATCTCTTTTTCCGTTGTTTTTCTGGGTTTTTTCGTACAAAGTTTCTCCGACGTCGTCCGGGGCCTGGCCGAAGAGGTCCTCCCTCGCTCAGGACGGCTTCGGACGCGACGGCACAGTCCGTTCCGTTTTTTTTCCGTCTTTGCGCCTCGTGCCGTGTCGCTCGGCGGTGTCGCCGACCGGGGCGGGCGCACCCGCCGGGCCTCGCCGAGCCCACAGCCGCCGCCGTCGGCACTCGAGGGGCGCCGTCGGTCGGTCGTAGGGCACGTCGAGGACCTTCCTGTTTTTATTTTATTCGTTTTATTTATTTATTTATTTATTTTGAGATTTCTGTTTAAAAGAAAGAAAGAAAAAAGGAAAAAAAAAAAGAAGAAGACAGGACGTGTCCCCGGCGAAGTCCCAGAAGGGGCGGCCCCCATGGGAACACGCCCAGGCCCGGGACAGGGCGGTGACCTCGTCTCGGTGGTCAATGCCCGCTGGGGTGGGGGTAAGGGGGGGGGGTGTATGCGGTGGTGACATTCCAGGGGCGTCGCGGCAGCAACAGGTCCTTTTCGCCTTTCGCGGGGTCAGAGGTCGCGCCAAGGCCACGGAGACGCACGGAGACGCGGGGGAAGCGTCCCCGGGGACCGACGTCGCTCCCTCTGCCGTCTTCTTTCTCTCATCCACGGCGTGGCCGTCGCAGGGACAGGGCGAGGGCGAGGGGGCCGCGGAGGAGCTATACCCGGGTGGTCGAGTGTCCGTGCGGGAGATTCGTACTGTTCTGGCCCCCGCTGAAGGTGTTGAACGTGTGCAAGGGCTGCATGCCCGTCAGCGTGTTCGGGATCATGGTGATGGTGTTGGGGGTCATGAGCGGGATGTCGTCCGGGGAGCGCCGCAGCGTGAGCGTGTAGTCGGGCGGGCAGGTGAGCCGCAGCGTGTCGTGCGCCGGCAGGGACTCGCACTCGTGGTCGCGCTCCAGCTGCTTCATCTGCAGCGACAGGAGCTCCTCGTTCTGGATGTGGGCGATGTCGTTGGTCGTGTTCCTCTGGGGGCTGGGGCGCCGGTGCGTCTCGTGGCGCCGCTTGTCCTTCTTGTAGTAGAGCGCGGCGAAGGCCAGGATGTTGAGGAAGAGCAGGGACGCGCCCACGGCGATGGTGACGCTCAGCTCGGTGGAGTAGTCCCGCTTGGTCTCGATGAGCACGGTGGTGTCCTCGGGCCCCGTCCTGTGCGGGTCCTTGGCGTGCTTGGGGCTGTTGGCCGGCGTGATGGCGGGCCGCTTGGTGGTGGGCCAGATCTTGGCCGGGGACCGCCGGGTCCCGTAGGGGAAGGACGTCATGTCGGGGGGCGGGACCTTGGTGGTGGTCGACACGTACTGGAAGATCTCGTTCAGGTTGTGCAGGTGAGGGACGAGCTCCAGCCAGAAGGCCACCTTGGTGGCCCGGTAGTGATCCCGCACGCGCGGCTTCAGGCCGATGTGCAGGTACAGCTGGTCCTTCGGGTTGTACTTGGACCAGGCCACCTCCTCGAAGCGGTTGGGCTTCGTGTGGATGAACTTGGTGTCCTGAGGGACGGGCTGGTTCGGGTCGCTGCGGACAGAGGGAAGGAAGACAGAGAGAGAGAAGGAGGTCACACGCGCGTCCGTGCTCCGCGAGGGGGTCTCAGAACGGGACACGGGGACCCGCTTCTTAAGCGCGGGGGGGAGGTCGCTCGTCGGCCGAAGCAGCAACAGGTCCGCTCGGAGCCACGACGTCCCCACTCACCTGTCTTCACAGCCTCACCGGGGACCGTGCCCACGGGAACGTGTGACCTGTCGGCGCGACCGTGTACGGACGTACGTGGCACACGAGGGACAGGGTCGCCTCCCCGCGGACGCGGAAAACGCACCCACCTCCGCGCTCGCGCGTTCCTGCGACCGAAGCCGCGGCACGATGGGTGCGCACACTTCGTGCGTTTATCCACACGAAGAAGGCATTTAAGGATGTGGCCACGATGGCAGGCCCGTGACGAAGGGGTCCCGCCCGCCTGCTTCCTCGTGGGGAGGGAAAGAAGATGCCACGCGAACCCGCGTGGCTCCGGATAAAGAAGAGAAAGAACGTCTCAGCGCTGCTTAAAAACAGAATTTAGACTGGTAGGAGTTTGGGGCCGCAGGAGGCCGGGT
Source organism: Cynopterus sphinx (assembly GCA_030015415.1). NCBI lineage: Eukaryota > Metazoa > Chordata > Mammalia > Chiroptera > Pteropodidae > Cynopterus > Cynopterus sphinx. Next base: position 1,515,699 of record CM057388.1, on the reverse strand, counting down.
TTCAGCAGAAAGTTCCGTCACACGAGGAGAGAAAAAGAAAAAATCTGCTTTTTATTATTATTATTTTTTTTCCCAAAAGTGCATTTTTAGGAAACGCGTTGTGCTCGGGGAGTGGCCGCACCTCGTGGTCCGTCGCCTCGAGTTGTGTCTAAATGAAAGACTTGAAGGATCCTTATTGCCCTGGGATGGGCCGCGAAGACGCGGATCGTTGACCTTTCATGGTCTGATCGGCGGGAGGTCGGGAGGACGGGCCGTGGCGCGCGTCGGGTTCGTCCGATTCCACCGACTCGGGCCCGGGGGCTGCGTGGGCCTCGCGTTTGCTGGGACTCACCGCCGCCCGCGGCCTGTTTGAATGCCCATGAGCAGGACGCAAGAGGATGTGATGACGGATTACGGGGAGAGGGAGACACAGGCACAGCTTTTCTCCCCCAAGGGCCTCAACCTATACCTCGATTCACCTTCCCCAGCCCCCAACACGGACAAGTTCCACTGCCACGTATTTCAATTCCCACGTATAGACACATTTTTTGAGAAATCCTCTCGGCAGTGAAGGGGAAACTGTGTTTCTAAGGTTTCGCGGCTCGATTTCTCGGCCGGCGCCAGGGAAAGATACGATTTCCCTTAAATGAGGCGCTGATTTCCGCTCCCTTTTGGGGGCGCAGGGCCCTCCCTGTCCCGAAAGCAGAGCCGGAGGCGACTCTTCGTGACTGGACCTCCGGGGAGAAACCTCGCACGCGCCACGGGACTCGCGGGTCCGGGGAAATCTGTGCGGCAGACCGGGGTGGTCACTCCGCAGAATGCTTCGGGCCCAGAAAGGTCGTTTTCAGATCCGGGCTCACTCGCGCTGCCCCCTCTGCTCGCCGAGGGGGAAGACCGATTCGTCGGAGGACGCCAGCCAACCCTACGGCACGGACGGCTTTGCGGCGGGCTCCGGGCCGAAGGGCGTCCACCGTGCCCAGCCCCAGCCGTCGAGAACGAAGAAAAAGGCCGGGATAAAGGCCGGCTTCGCTGCGGACCACGGATGCTGTCGGCTCAGGAGCCGCGACGGGGCGAACGTGCCATCTCTGTCTGCATCCTCCCGGCGTCCGAGGCCTCTGCGACAGAACGCAGAACGGGGCTTGCCTCCGGCCCTTGTCCCTGCCGCGTCTTCTAGAGAGAGAGACCCCGTTCTGCGGGGTTTAGGCCCCCGTTTCCCCCAGAAAGCAAACCGAACCGGTTTCCGATCGCCGAGCCCCCGGCTGCCTCGGGCTGCGGACCCGCGTCCAGTCCTTCCTCCCTGTTCCCGAGGAGGTTGGACGGGGCGCACGCGGTCCCCCTGCAGCACGGTGTGGGACTAAGTGCTCACTCTTCGCATTTCGCAACAGTCCCTTCTGCGTCAGCCTGGTTGCTTCACCCCCATCGAATGGTTTGGCCTATGTTGCCCGTCACCCCTGCTCCCCCTGGGCTGCAGAGGAAAAGGAGATCCGCTCCCGACGCGCACCCCAGGCCCCCGGCACCTCCATCTCTCTCCCCGAGTGCCATCCCTACCCGGACCGGCGGATGCCCGTCCGACGGGGGCTGTCCTTCCGCCTGCTCTTCGCTGCTTCGCCCCCCGCCCCAGCTGCACGCCGGAAGCCAGACGCATTGCGGACACACAGCGTGAGCAGACGCGGCCAGCGGTGTAAATCGAGGCTGATTCGTAGGCCCGCACTTCGGGCGGTCTTCGGGAACCGGGGAAGGGGCACGTGAGAGCGCTCCGCCGCAGCACGGCGGGCTGAGTTCGATCCTGGCTCGGGCCTGGACACGGGGAAGGTGGGCACCCGGTGCCTAACCACCTCATGAGAACTACGTCCTTCACCTGTTTCCTCCCATTCCTTTCAACGAAGAGAGAATCGCAGCTGCGGGGTCTCCAGTGGGCAGGAGAGATGTTAATGGCCCAGTTTGTTTTTCACGTTTTCTTGAGATGCCTCCGTTCATTCCAATCGAGGACAAGCCATCCCGGCTCTCGGTTACAGAAAACGGCACGAAGTCTGTCGCCAAAACCCGTGGTTTGAGCCAAAGCGAGTGGGGGGATGTGGCGCTCAGATCTTAAGAGGGACGTGTTTGGAGGGTCTGAACGGCCGCGATTTGGCCAATGCCACGTCACTCTTTTTGCTCTGAAAGGACGCGGGGTCGCAAGTGGCCCCCTCACCACGTGGCCAGAGAAGGTGGACACCTGCAGGGAGAGCAGCCTGTGGGGACAGGGGCCGGCACTGCGGTGGCGTGGTGGGAAGACAAGCCACGGAGAAGCTTCCAGACAACCTGCAGGCACCGGGAAGAAGCATAGAGATGCTCCCCGACAGAGTTCTGCCCCCAGGACAGCCCTTCATGGACCAGACAAGTCCTCCAGCTCCAAGTGGGTACCCCGGCCACACACGTCCACTCAGGACACAGGCTGCCCGCTTGCTAGGACCACAGAAACTCCGGAAGTGCCGCCCCGTAAAGAATATTCCGAACCCTATAAAGTAAGGGAGCGGCTAACGCCCTTGGCACAGAGACCCTTGGCACAGAGACCCTACTACTCCGGCGCTGGCGGGCGGCAGCATGGCCGGACAGGCCCAAGCCCACCTCCTGGCACGCCACGGGAAGATGTCCCTCCCCCCGGAGCCGTGAGCATCTCCGTTTCCGTCATTTCCAACTCAGCACCAGAGGCTCGAGGCTAACGACAGGAGCACACGCAGGCAGGAAGGCGCGCTCCCTCGTTAATTAACACCGCGAGGCGGAGAGACGAGGGAACAGGAAAGACGCCACCGTGCGCAGCCGCTCACGACGTGGGGGCTCGCTGCCCTCGCGGTTGGCGGGGAATCTGCTCGGGGGGGGCTGGTGGGCCCGCTGTGTGCGCTGCCTGTGTGTTTCCCGTCCGTGTAGCCACAGAGCTTTCTCTGAGATATTTTTAAAGAAATACATTAATTTACATCTATATGTGTGCACCATTTACATAGATGTGTACATTAGTATGTGTGCGCACGTGCGCGTTCACGTATCGCTCCATAGGGACGTCTATATCTATTACCCACATGTCCATCATCTATCATCTATCATCCATCCACCCATCCATCCATCCACCCACCCACCCACCCACCTACCCACCTACCTACCTACCTACCTGCCTACCTACCTACGTACCTACCTACTCACCTATCCATCCATCCATCCACCCACCCACCCACCTACCTACTTA
>CM057388.1:1507500-1510000 GCA_030015415.1 Cynopterus sphinx | reverse complement strand
CTTGGAGAAGTTGCAACTGAAGAGCTCCGTGGGGCCGATCATGGGGATCCCGAAGACGTAGGGGACTTCGTCGCCGTGGGCCGAGTCGGCCCAGCTGGGCTTCATCTCACTCTGGCAGTGGTGGTAGAAGGCGTAGAAGTAGGTGGGCGAGCCGTACTGGGCGTGCAGGTCCGCCGTGGCCACGGCGGGGGCCACCCACTGGTGGTCCGTGAACAGGGCCACCAGCGTCTTCCGCCGCGTCTCGGGGTTCTCCTTGTCGGCCCAGTCCGTGTACATGAACTTGATGGTCTCCCGCAAGGTGTCTTTCCCCTCGGGGTAGCCGTAGAGGTTGTCCACGAAGTTGGACACGGAGAAGTCGAAGTCGTTGGGCGTCACGCCGTCCTCGTTGTCCACGATGCCGTCCACGAACTTCAGGCCCTCGCCCTGGTTGACGCCCAGCATGATGTCGTAGTTCAGGAACTCGCCCTGCTCCATGAGGATCTGCGGGTCGTCCGGGATGACGTCGCCGTCGATGACGGGGCCGAAGGAGATGTGGTAGGTGGCCGGCGTGATGGCCTGCTGGATGAGCTCCTTGGCGCTCTTGCCGCGGAGGCACTCCACCATGTCCGTCGTGTCCAGCATGTTGCAGCCCACTTTGTCGGCCAGAACCCGCGTGTACTTGGCGGGTTGGTAGTTCACGGCCCAGCTGGACAGGGCGGTCCCGCTCTGGATGATCGCCTTCTGGAACAGACCTGCAGGTGCAGAGTTGGGGACATGCAAATGAAAGGCCCGGAGACAGAAAAGCAGCTTGTCCGGGGCGAAGAAGGCTCCGATTGTGTCGCCGCCGGGCCTGTGGATCTCTGCCCTCGGCGGCGGCTTTCAGCTCGCTCGGCGTCCCTTTCTCTCCTGTTCCTCCCGTTTTTTTCCCCCTACATCCCCCCCACCTCCTGCACATCGCTTTTATGGGGCGCTCTCTCTTTCTCCCTCTCTCTCTGACTCACACACACACCCCACAAACAGGGCCCCAAAAATTACCCCGTAGACGCCCTGGTCGAAACAGTCACCCTTTTCCTCCGACTTCCACGATTTGGGATACGATCTCTGCTTGTCCACCCGCCCCCCCCGATGCTATACTCAAAAGCCTGCCACAGTCACCACGTCCTCCACGTCCCTAAAAAGATGCCGCGCGTCCAGGGGAAGGTCAAAGACCATTTCGCCTCCTGGGAAAAAAAAAGAGCAGGTGGCAGCACGTCCTCCCCGGGAAAAGACGAATGGAGCGAACTCCGTTTCGGAGCATACGGACGCGGGGGGCTGGGCTTCCATGTCCACCCCCCAGAAATGGGAGGGGTTTCAAGTCTGCGATGAAATGAATGGGATTCGCGGGCCCGAAAGGAAGCCTCACTTGAAGGCCCCACTAAAATGGAGTTTTTTTAAAAAAAAAAAATAAAATAAAATAGGCCCCGTCCATTCCCAAAATGGCATCCATTCGGATCCCGGGTGCTGGGAGCCCCTTTTCGTCTTCACTCGCGTGTGTCGGCCACGTCTGAGGTAGCAGACAGAGTGGGTGTGTGTGTGTGTGAAATGTCCTATATCATCTCGAAAAAGTGGAAAAGGGGCCGCATCAAAAATAAGAGGATGTGGACACAGGACAGTTGGCAGGTAGGGGTCCTAGGGGTCACGGGTCCAGCACAGGGATGGAGACCGTCATTACCTTCCGAATAGTGGGACAAGGTCAAGAGACTGACGCACGAGGCCCCGGCCCCCGAGCCGAAGATGGTCACCCGCTTCGGGTCGCCGCCGAAGGCCCCGACGTTCTCCTCCACCCAGCGCAGGGCTTGGATCTGGTCCAGCAGCCCGTAGTTGCCCTTGGCCGCCTGGTCGCCGGTGCTCAGGAACCCTACGAGAGAACACAGGATGGTTTGGGTCGCGGACCATCGAAAGCACATCGACGTCACCGCGGATCGACGTCCACCCCGTCCCCTCTTTCCCACTCGTGAGCAGCGACACGAGAACATCCCTCCGTACTCTCAGCCGAAAGCCAGCAGCGCATCCGAAAATCCGCGACGACGACCCCGAAAGAGCACGAGCTGGTGCACGTCAGCTTGAAAAGACGGAGGAAATTGTAAATCGAGACACGAGACTTGGCTCAAGCGGGTTGAAATTCTTCAATTTCTCCTTAAAATAGCTGCCGATCAGGCAATCAGGGCGCGGATCATCGGGAAGGGATGCGGTTCCCAGCGTCCACCGCCTCTCCTGCTCCTCTGGGGTCGCAGAGGACGGGGACCTGCCCCCCGAAGTCCTTCAGGGAGAGAGACACGCTCCGCTCTGCGACTCAGATTTGACATGTTAAACAGTTTCCGAGGTGCCCCCCTCGGTTGATTTAGCTGCACAAACGTTCATCCCGCTTTACGCCCAAAACCTGGACGGGATGAGCCTTCTAAACAACAAAAGAAACGGAGTCTCAAGGCGCTCTCCCCATTTGCCATTTTTATTTGCCTCTTTTCCTCACCCCAAAGACCCC
>CM057388.1:1492500-1502500 GCA_030015415.1 Cynopterus sphinx | reverse complement strand
AAACGGACATCAGCGGCACAAAGGAGCTGTCGCCTCACACCTGTCAGGACGGCCACCATCAGCCGGTCAGCAAGCGCGCGCGGGCGAGGACGTGGAAGCTTCTCGATTCACAGCCTCGGACTCGGAAATGTCTCCGGAGGGGCCGATGACTTGCGTTGCATTGGGGGTGTCAGCGCCTTTGGGTTTTAGCTGTTCGATAGCTCGTCACCCCCCCCCCCTGAGCCCACAACCCCCCGGGCCTGAGATATTCGTTTCTTCGAATTCGTCTCCACGCCATGGTGTCCCCTGATGTGTAAGGGAGAGTGACAAGACCCCTGGAAATGAAAACGCGACACCTTTTGACCGGGAAGTTCTATTTGTATGATCGCGTTCTTAAATAAAAAAAACAAAACAAAACAAAAACTTTATGAAAATGTATAAAAAGAGCCGTTTACATTTTGTTCACAATTCGTATCACACACACACACACGAGCAAGTCAGGCCCTGTGGGGCTTCCAAGGACATTCCCGGGGTCCGGCGTCCCCATCTCTGGCCTTGCCCTACGTATGTCCTTTAGCCTACCAATCTGTCACAGGCACTTGTTAACTGCTCCTTGCATTTCCATCTCTCTGTGTCTTCTTATAGGCAACGTCCTGCATCTAGAATGTTCTCTGCAGGGCTGCTAGGAGCCTGCGGACTGCCTTGGTCCTCCTGTACACACCACCTGGGACCTTGACTCGCTCGGCAAGCACAGCACCACCTGCAAGCCGACCCCACCCATGGCCGCCCTGGTCCAACCCCTTACGGCGGGGGAAACGATCTTTCATCTTTTCCCCTAATCCAACCTGGTCCCTGTTCTCAATGTCTTCACGTCCTCATGCAGAAAATGGCTTTAGGGGAATTTCCATGGGACTAAGCTTTCGGCACAAAGGGTATGAGCTTGGAAGGAAGGTCGGGAGCAGGGTGCCTGCTTTCAGGGGATTCCGTCCGTCGCTCCTGAACTCTGATGCCTCAGCCGTGTTCCTGGAGATTTCCAGGCCCCTATTTGTCGTCCCCTGTGGGGTTCAGCAGGACCGACTGGACGAAGCACATGCGAAGCCCTGAGCCTGGCCTCTGAAGACAGGACATGGCTCCCATCAGGGACAACTAATTGTCGCTCTACTTAGATTCTGACTTCCCGACTACGCAGAAGAGAGGTCGCACACCTGCAGGCATCTGTGAGGGGAACGGGGTGAAGGTCACGCGTCTTTATTTTTCCAGTCCATTAGGCGTTCCCAGTGCGTTTCAAATATAAAGAGAAAGGCGAGTTAAAAAGAAAAAACAAAAAACAGAACTGCATGCTGGGAAAGTGAGGGAAATGCGTATTCCGCCAACACTTCTTTTGAACACACGGTGACCCAAGCACTTAGGAAAGAGTTTACATCCCAAAGCAATGCTTATTTTCAGCAAAAAAAAAAAAAAAAAAAAAAAATAAAATAAAATATAAAATAAAATAAAATAAAATAAAATAAAATATAAAATAAAATAAAATAAAATAAAATAAAATAAAATAAAATAAAATAAAATATAAAATAAAATAAAATAAAATAAAATAAAATAAAATAAAATAAAATAAAATAAAATAAAATAAAATAAAATTACTGAAGGAAGAAGACATTCTTCGGACGCGAGGGACAGCATGCCGGCTCCCTGCCTCCTTCAGCGACCACCTGTCACGCAGCCTGTTCACCACGCGCCTAAGAAGAGCGTCTTTGTGGAGTCTCTGCTGTTTTTCTTCCCAAACATGGCTAAGCTCACACGCCCGCGACTCTCAGGCCTGGGGACCTTGAACCCCAGCGCGTATGTGGGACGCCTTTGTCTCGAGTAAGAAAAATGCTTACTCAAGGCGGGCTTGATGATCATGCCGATTATACAGAAAAAAAAAGGCCCATAGTGTGGTTTTGGTTAATTAATTGACCTTCAGATAGAGTCGCGGCGAGTTATTGTTTTTAAGCGGGGAGAGTGTCCCCTGAAGCTTCTGTAGACGAGAGGCGTGTCCAACAGGACCGTGCGTAGTGAATTAAACGGGGGTGGGTGGCTGAAGCGGGAAACGGGTGGGTACGTGCTCACCCATCTGCGCATCCGTATATCCGTTTAGGTTTATGCATGTATCTCTGCGTCATCTGGGCATTATCTATCTATCTATCCGTTATCGATTACCTTTCTGTCATCCATCCATCCATCCATCCACCCACCCTCCCACCCATCCATCCATCCACCCACCCACCCATCCATCCATCCATCCACGCACCCACCCACTCATCCATCCACCCACCCACCCACCCACCCATCCATCCACCCACCCATCCACCCATCCATTCCTCCATCGTCCACTGATCCATCTGTTCACCCACCCATTTGTCCTTCCATCCACTCATCCACCAACCTATCCACCCACCCATCTACCCATCCACCTACCTATCCATCCATCCATCCATCCATCCATCCATCCATCCATCCACCCACCCACCCACCCACCCATCCACCCACCCACCCACCCACCTATCCATCCACCCACCCACCCACACACCCATCCATCCATCCATAGATCCATCCATCCATCCATCCACCCACCCAGCCACCCACCCAGCCACCCACCCATCCATCCATCCATCCACCCACCCATCCACCCATCCATTCCTCCATCGTCCACTGATCCATCCGTTCACCCACCCATTTGTCCTTCCATCCACTCATCCACCAACCTATCCACCCACCCATCTACCCATCCACCTACCTATCCATCCATCCATCCATCCATCCATCCATCCATCCATCCATCCATCCATCGATCCATCCATCCAATCATCCACCCTCCCATCTATCCATTTATCCATCCATCCATCCACCCACCCGCCCACCCACCCACCAACCCATCCATCCATCCATCCATCCATCCTCCACCCATCCATCCATCCATCCATCCATCCACCCACCCACCCATCCATCCATCCATCCATCCATCCATCCATCCATCCATCCATCCATCCATCGATCCATCCATCCATCCATTCATCCACCCACCCACCCACCCACTCATCCATCTATCTATCTATCTATCTATCTATCTATCTATCTATCTATCTATCTATCTATCTATCTATCCATCTATCCATCCATCATCCACGCAGGTCTGTCCGTCTACGGATCTAGCACCTCCACATCTGCACATTCATCTGTCAGGACGCAGCCTGGCACAGACGAATGTCGTTATCGCAGCAACAGTTTCAAGGTTGCCAACGTGACAGACAAGGGCAGAAAGTGCTAAAAATAGGGTTCTCGGCGGGGAGGGGGGGCAGCGTGCTGGGTCCCTTCCCAGAGCTGTGTCTCGAGACTCCCAGCTGCGTCTCAGTGTCTGAGGCTGCACCCACCGGAGACGGAGGAGGCGCTGAGTACCTCCGGGGGCAGGTGTTCCTGGGTCCTTTATACACGGTCATCACGGCAGCTCTGCGCCGGGCAGTGTGTCACCTGTGCGAGCGGCGACCGTTCTCTCTCCGCCCTGGGGGTCTTTGGAGCTGCAGGGGGGAAGCTGGACAGTCTCAGACTGGGGGTCGGGGACACATCCGCATAACCTTGAATTGTCAAGAGAAACGGAAACGCGTGGCCTCCGCGAACCAGAAGCCGGGTCTGCCATAGAGAGCAGCACGTGGCAGGTGCGGCCTTGACCCTGGAAGGGCGACCTTCGCACCAAAGGGGGCATTTCTCTCGTTCGAGAGTGGGGTCAGTCGTAACCCACGACGGGCAGAGCCCGATTTCCAGTGTCATGGGCGGATCCTCTAGTGGGGGCAGGAAAGAGAAACCGTCTCTGCTCGCCCCCACCTCGCATCAGCATCACTGCCCTTTGCAGAGAGGCAGGAAGGACAGAAAGAGAAACTCTGCAATGGATTCTCTCTCTTTCCCTCTCTCTGCTTCATCTGCCACACGTTGGGGCCAAACATATACGCGGCTGAAAGTCTCTGTCCCTGTTGCGCCTCTGGTGGGATCTGATGTCTTTTTCTTTGGGGGAAGAATATGCGGGGTACGACGTTGTCGAGCCGCCTCAAACGGTGCAGAACCTGAGTCAAAATCAAACTAAAAGTCACAGGAAGGTAGACATATGAGACCAGGCCCGTGCGCCTGGGTGTGCGCGGCACATCTTGAGCGTTTGAGCCTTGGGGTCCCTAAGAAGCGCTACTGAGTCCACTGGGTCAGACGTGTCGCCTGTAGTTGAGGCCAAGGCCGCCCCCTTTCCCCATCCCCCCGTGAAATGGACTCGTATGGGAACATCCGAGTCCCCGTTGTTTTTGGGATTAGGAGCTGGGGCCAGTGGGGGACGGGATGGCATCACCAGGGCGGAGCCCTCAGAAAATGGGAACAGCGCCCTGATGTAGGGGACCCCAGAGAGCCCCCTCCCCTCTCCCACCACACGCGGACACGGACACGACGACAAGGAGCCACCCTCTCTGCCACAGCATCCTCCCCGGAGCCCAACTCTGCCAGAACCCCGAGCTAGAAGCTTCCAGAACCGCGAGGAGTCGTGGCTGTGGCTGCTGCGCCACCCCGTCTACGGAATTCTGTCTTTGCAGCCCAAACAGGCAAGGCGACCACCACAGCTAGGACATCGTGTGACCCTGCGCTCCTCCCAGCAAGGGCAAGGCCCTGTGGAGTGAGGTAATAGGACTAAACGGCTAAGATTGTCCCCCCCTGGAGTGCCCTTTGGTTGTCATTTTGCAGTCGACACATTTGCATCTGTAAAGCCACTGTGAGACGCATCCACCTGCAGGATGGATGAAGAATGGGGGTGAAAGGAAGCGCCTTCCCCCAAGACGGATTTACAAATCAACCAACCCCCCCTACCCCCGCCCCAACACCCGGTAAGACCAGGGGCCTGCCAGGGGGTCCCTCTGTCTACAGAGATTCGCCAGATCTGGAATCAGAGCTAAGTTTCAGCAGGATGACTCTGGAAAGAAAAAAGAAAAAAAGAAAAGAAAAGAAAAGAAAAAAACAACAAAAAGAAGGTAGAACGTTCAGTTTCCAAGAAAGACCGCATCCCATTGAACACATAATTTTTTCGGGGCTAAATTTCTCCTTTTTCATATTTAAATGCTTTCAAGGCGAGGACTACATCGAAAATAAAATTATTTTTATTTAATTGAGCATCGCATTTCACACGCCTTTGCACAAACCACCCTGTAATTGACAAAGGGCTTTTTTCCCACCCATTTTCTTATTTTGTTTGGGCTCAGGAAACCAATATTCCTGCTTTCCCTGGGTATGTCCGTGGCCAAGCTCATGTAGCATTTTAAAAACGGCGGGAAACGGCAAACAACGGATCAGTAACAACCTCATTCTGGGCGCTGATATAATAATAATAATAAAATAATAATAATAATAATATAAAATAATAATAATATAAAATAATAATAATAAAATAATAATAATAAAAATAATAATAATAAAAATAATAAAAACAATAAATAAAAATAAAAAAATAATAATAATATAATAATAAAAATAAAATAATAATAATAAAATAAAATAATAATAATATAATAAAATAATAATAATAATATAATAATAAAATAATAATAAAATAAAATAATAATAATAAAATAATAAAAATGATGATAATAACAATAATAAAATAATAATAATAACAATAAAATAATAATAATAAAATAATAAAATAACAATAAAATAATAATAATAAAATAATAAAATGATAATAATAACAATAAAATAATAATAATAAAAATAAAATAATAATAATAATAATAATAATAATATAATATAATAATGATAATAATAATAATAATAATAATAATAATACCTTCCTCCTCCCGTCCAGAGTGGCCTCCCTGGCAAAGCGGATTAAAGTAATTTTTTTTCCTCTCCCCTCCCTGTCAACACTAAGCTTCTAGAAATCATTTAAGGCCCAAGGGTGCTTCAACCTCTGGATTAGACAGCCTTAATTTTTATTTTTTGGGGTCGGGTGTTGGCCTACATCGTTTTCATAAAATAAAACGGTCCAAGCAGTTGTAAGGAGCGACAGAGAATGGGGCCCGCGCGTCTAGGAAGCAAAGGAAAATGAGGCCGCTGCCTTTTCTGTAATAAAAATGCTTTTTTCCCCCTTTTCTGACGTCCCTTAGGAACACCAGGCAGGTATTCCCGTGCTTCCCGAAGTCCAGCCCTGGAGCTCTTCCTCGGCGAGGCGTCTGGTAGTCGCTGGCCCCAAACTGTTTTGAGCTTTAAGAGTCCCTTTTTGTAACCAGCGGGTTTTTGAGGGTCGGGATGCATGCGTGGCTGGCTACATAAGTGTCCTTAGGAGGGTCGCCATTGTCCCTCTGTGGCCAGCCAATGAGGAGGGTCATTCCAGTGGCCTTTCGGGGTCTTCGTGCTTCTACTGCTTCCTTGTTAGACATATACACACCACATGTGTGTGTGTATGTGGATCTATATATGCACATCCACACGTAATAATATCATTTTTAATTACATTTATCGGGGTGACATTTTTTAAAATTTTTAATTTTTTGAATTTTTTATTGTAATTTAATTTGCAGGTGCCCTTTATCATGTGACATCTGCATATTCTATTGTGTGTTCACCACCCAAAGGCCACTTTCCTGCAGCTACTATATATTTGATGTCCTTTACCCATTTCACCCTCTCCCTACCCCCTTTTAACCGTCTACCTACCCTCTCCTCCCCAATCCCCTACCCTCTCTGGTAACCACTCATCCATGGTCCATGCCCACGAGCCTCTGTTTGTCCTGCTCCTTTGTTGCTTTTAGGTTTAAATCCCACCTATAGTGATGTCACGTGCTTTTCAGCTTTTTCTGTCTGGCTTATTTCGCTCAGCGTGAGTATCTCGAGGCCCATCCATGTGGTCACAAATGGCCAAATGGCAGGATTTCATCCCTTCTCATGGCCGAGTCATACCCCATCGTATATATGGACCACAGCTGCTTTAGCCAGTCATCTATCACAGGACACTTCGGTTGCTTCCATGTCCTGGCCACTGTGACTGATGCTGCTATGAGCATCGGGGTGCGAACATCTATAGAATATGGCTTTTCAAGTCTTCGGGGTCAATACCCAGGAGAGGGATTGCTGGATCATAGGGGAGATCAATTCTTAGTTTTTTTAAGGAACCTCCATACTGTTTTCCATTGTGGCTGTGCCAATTTGCAGTCCCATCAGCAGTGAATGAGGGTTCCTATCTCTCCGCATCCTCTCCGGCATTGGTCACGACTTGTCCTGCAGGTTCTAGCTCTTCTAACAGGTGTGAGATGGCCTCTCCTTGTGGTTGTGATCTCCATTTCCCTAAGAGCTAGCCATGTTGAGCATCTTTTCATATATTTGCTGGCCATGTGTATGCCCTGTAGGGAGAAGTGTTCCAGGCGGGTAGCGCTGAGGCTGTCTCCGCAGGGGGACGCTGAGAAAACCACACAACATCATCTCCAAAGGAAAGGAGATGGCGTGTGAGATGGGCTTCAGGCCGTTCGGTCAGCGCTGAGGTGCTTGACCGTCTTAGCAGAGCTCAGAGGAGCCACGAAAAGGCACGACAGAGATTGCGGCCGCGTCGCTGCCGCCGACTTTGCATTCACGGGACTTTCCGTAGCAGATCCGGGCAGCTCGTGGGAGCAGATTGTCTGTGGCGATGCCGGGTGAGCCCACAAAGTTCCCAGGGAGGAAAAAAAAATCAAGGATTAAGTTGGGAGCTCAGCCTAAACCGAATATTTTTTTTTTTATATAATTTTTTCCTCCCTAACAGATGGGCAGTGTAGGCCTGAATTGATGTTGTTCTTGGCCTTCTCCCAAGATGTTCCAAGAGGGTGGAGAGGCAGGTAAAGGTGAATTTGTATTAATTCTGGAAACTCAAATTCGAACTCTCCGATAAGGGGGTGGCTCTCGACGTGAGGTGGGGACCCACCTGCTTGATGATGCTCCCACCACCTGAATCTCATACGATGCTTCTCTGGGCCTTCAGGGGCGCCTGTTGCACGGGCTCCAGCTTTAAAAGTCCCCATGCACATCTCACACCCAGACATCCTCCTGTCCACTCGTGCCCATCTTCAGCTCCCCTCAAACGGTCCAAACCGGCTTCTTTCTCATTTCCAGGCCCACGGTGGAATCATGGGTTCAGTTTCGGTCCTAGATGCCCAGGTTGAAACGTCTCAGTTCCTCTTTAGGCCCTGGCTTCTCTTCTCGAAACCCCACGACGCAGTGAACAGACGGGGCGGGCTGATTCTCACCCCGAAAGCATCGGGTGCGTTCATTTGTCATTTTCTGTGCCCACGACAAGGATCTGCACGCCCAGCCCCCCAGGATCCCGCCGCCCCCATTCCGAACTTTCCCGAATGCCCACGTTTTCAAGTCCTCACGCTCAGTCTTCCTTAAAATCTCTCTTCCTCGGAGCTCTTTAATATAGATGTGTTGTTTAAATAAGATTAAGCTCCTGGGGTTTAGTTTCGGAGCCGGATACACGACCTTCTCTTCACACCTGCTATTTGCTTATTTCCCCCCCTTTTGTTTAATCAAGTGAGTTCTACAAACTGCATTTTTCATACTCAATTTAGGTCCATTTCATGCTTTCACGAAATCTATGTAAATAGATAAAAACACACCCTGTTAACAGAGCACACTTGGCCCTGTCTCTGTTTGAAACAGTGACTCCTCAGGGGCGGCTCAGGAAGGGGACAGGCACTGAGGGACCGGATGGCAGAGGGGATTCAATTGGGCACGGGGTCCACGCATTGGACACACTGCGCGTGCGTTATCCTCATTTCTCCCCCAAGAGATGACGCGCAGGGACCCTTGTGCAATGTCATTCACCTGCCGTGCGACCACGAACGAAGCCAGAGGGTGGGTGGCACGCATCCTAAGGGCAGAGATTTGGGACCAGAGGTCCGTCCCGTCCATCCGTCCCGGAGCCCTGCTCCAGCCCCTGGGCCCCTTCCCTTCCATCCGCAAGGATGTGAAATGCATAGGGAGCTCACAAAAGTGAGATGCAAATCCCTTTTTCACAAACGTCACCTTCGACTTGTCATAAAGGTCACGACTTTCTTCTTCTCCCTTCCCTGAGCTCCTGAGGAATGTGCGGGGTGGGAAATGCAAGGCTTGTCAACTGTGGAGCACTGTTTTAGAGATCGCTTTGAAACACAACATAAACAAGGGTTGTTAAGGATGTGCTGGATGCTAACTTCTGCTGGAGAGAGGCCTTGTCATATATCCTAACGTATATATATATATATTTAATATATATATTATATATATTTTATATATATTATATATATATTTATATATTTTATTATATATTATATATATATTTTATATATTTTATTATATATATATATTTTATATATTTACATATATATATTTTATATATCTATTTATATATATATTTTATTATATATATTTTATTATATATTATATATATATTTTATATATATTTATATATATTTTATTATATACATATTTTATATATATATTTATATATATTATATATATATTATATATATTTATATATATTTTATTATATATATATTTTATATATATTTATATATTTATATATATTATATATATTATATATATTTATATATATTTTATTATATATATTATATATATTTATATATATATTTTATTATATATATATTTTATATATATTTATATATATATTTTTATTATATATATATTTTATATATATATTTATATATATTTTATTATATATATTTTATATATATATTTATATATATTTTATTATATATATTATATATATATTTATATATTTATATATTTATATATATTTTATTATATATATATTTTATATATTTATCTACTGCACTGATAGAAAACACAGACGAGAAACAGTAGCTATCGATATTGGTAAATCACATTCTCTCTTACCCATGTAAACCAAGACAATTTTAAAAATCATTAAAATGAATGACCACATGTAACAACGTATCTGGATAAAGTCTCCACCTAAAAAAGACAACGC
>CM057388.1:1440000-1482500 GCA_030015415.1 Cynopterus sphinx | reverse complement strand
GTTTGCAGGAGGCGGTTGGCTGACCTGGTTGGGCCGGAGAGGTGTCCGGGAGCCGGTCGGGAGGTTGGGGCTGACGAGGGCGCGAGGGAGATCAGGGAGGGAGCATGGGAGGTGCTCAGACTCCCTCCATCCCGCACCCTCTGCTTTCCCATGTCGCAGGCGTCAATGAGCCCGTGGGGCCGCCCCTGAGCCCTTCACATCTGCCCCCCACCCCCATGGAGCTACGTCGTAAATGCCAAACACGCGCTGGACGTTGCCCGCAGAGCAGAAAAGAAAATTGAAAAACTTCTAAAGACATCATTAAAAATGTCGCTTTTCCCGCGGGAGGAAATCCCTGTTTTGGGAATGTCTTGGTTTTCCAGGCTTGGCCCCGGTTTCCCGACACAATGAACCGGACCTAAGCGGCGTCGCTCGAACGCTGGTGCAGCTCTAGAACTTTCTGCGAACCGTCTTTTCTTTCTGAGACGGAGGGGGGGAGAGGCGGAGGGAAGACAGACCCTCAGGCACCAGCGACGCCGGGTTTATTTATGGCCCGATTCGCCCGCAGCTTCCTCCCCGCTAGGGACCACGGTGAGGTCGAGGCCTGGCCCCTCGTCTTCCCCCGTTCTGTTCCCGAATCCCCGAGGAGTCCTCGCATCTATTTTTCCGACTTTGCAGCAATTTCACAATCGGCCGGATGGACCGAGGACATGAGAAAGGCAGAGCAGCGTGGGCCGCGTCCGTGGCGGACGCAGGGCCCTGACCTTGAGCCCACTCAGACCTGCTCTTCCTCGTCTGTGTGTCGGGAGGACGGGGGTGCAGAGCAGCACGTGGCTTAGGGGGTTTGCAGGCTCCTCCACGTCTCCCCAACCTTTCCAGTTAAAACCAGCACAAGCTGGGTGGAGCCCAGCACCTGGCAGCGGAGGGGCCGGCAGCGGACGCGGCAGGAGGAGTCTGCCGGAGGAGGGGGGATGGATGGAGGCCGGCGGGAGTGGATTCTAGGGGGGACGGGCACGCAGGAGCTGGGAGGCTGACTCTGCTGGGAAGTGTTTGACGAGGAGGAGATGGAAGTCGGAGGAACGAAGAGACAGGCCACGAGGCAACCGCACAACCGGCTCAGAACGGTCCTGCCTTGCGTGAGGACGAGCCGACTCCCCACGACCGCAGGGCAGGAGGGACGCTCAGGACGGCGTGGAGGCTGAGGGCGTGAGGCGGGGCTCCTATTCCTTCTTCCCTGGGAGGCCCCAGGATTTGCTGTTCTGGCCTCTGCGGAGGGCGCGCGGGGGCCCCGTGGCCTGCAGCTCGCCAAGGCGCGGTCTAGGCCCGCACCACGGAGCTCCCGGGACAGCAAAGGGTCAGCGTCCGGCCCGAAAACGCGAACACTGAGCTTCCTTTCCCCCCCCAACGATTGGGGACGTTTCAAGAGAAAAATCCTGTTTAGAGATGGCAAGGCCCTTAGGGCACAGATGGAGAAATTCCCTTCGGACAAGCGTCCCGAAGCGGCGCCTTTTATGCCCCGTGGGCGGCGGATCCATCACTCTATTGAGGAGAAATTTTGCCATTTAGTTTCAGCTAAAACGTAGCTAATCATAAAAAAAAAAAAAAGATTCTTTAGGGGGTCAATCTTTTCTGAGCCAGAAGAGGGGAGAAAATAAGGCATTTCTGTGTACCTGGGGGACGGGAGGCGGGATTCAGGCTCCGATTTCATGTCCCCGAGGCAACAAGTGTCTCCGAGACAAAAACCAGCTCCTACAGCGAAGAAGGAGGGAAAGAAAGACCCCCTCGCAGCCACGCGCCTTCGCCCCGCGGCCGTCGTGGACCCTTCTCCAGGAGAGCGCGGAGGCAGGTCCCCGCAAAGCGGGGCGCCAGGCCGGGGAGCGTGGGAGGGGAGCCCCGGGATGAAGACGCGGGGAGGTGGGCCCGCGAGTGAGGCTTTTAAAGGTCACACGGCGCGAGTGTCCAAGAGGGTAAGCGGGAGTTGAACCCGCCGGACGTGACCCGAGAGGTCCCCACGTCGTCGGGGAAGGGCACGATAACCCCAGGGTCGACCTGTGGTTCTCACGGGGCGTCCTTCCAGCACGTTCTACGCTGGGCCGCAATACGAGGCCTCCCTACCTGGGGGTTCAGGTGGGTGATGAATCTGCTGTAACCGTCGGGGCCGCCCCCCTGTGTGACCAGACGCTTTTAACGGGGGCACAGGTGACAGGTCCCAAAAGGAGTCCATGAGCCTAGCAGGTCCCTCCACAGCGCACAGGTCAGAGGATTAAAGGGAGAGAGAGTTTCGGTGATTCCTAGACGGATGGTTTCAGCACCTGCATTGTCTCCAAATGCGGCAAATAGGCTTCCAGATCTTTCTATTTCCGCCCCCACGTAGAACGTGTGTGTCCCTTAGACAGATATGGCTGAGATGGAAGCATCTGGAGACCTGAACTCCGGGGCCAAGGCCAGAATCTCTCGTTGAACGACCGACAAGCACGTAAGGGAGCGCGTCACGAGTCACCCCCGAGGGGCCACCCGGGTCCACAACGGGGGCCAGACTGGGTCACGCTTTGCTAAGGACTTTCCTGCCGCTCCGTGGGCCCCTTCACTCGTCTCAAACACGAGAGAAACTTGATTCCAGAAGCACTTCAGGCCAAGTTTTTCTCTCCGCGATGGAGGGGGGAACACAAGGAAAAGTGTGTCACCGTGAGATGCCGTGACATGGCCGTCGACAAGGGTAACTCCCATTCCAGGACTCGCCCAAAGTTCAGGACAAACCACAAAAAGGGAGTGATTACATTCATCGAAGTGACAGGAGTCGGTGTCATCGCCACAGCCATCGGGGTTATTACTTATATCTACGCATCCGGGCACCTGTCTGCGTCTATCAACCAACCCATCACCTGCTCACTGGTTAGTCCCTGCAGTCACCTATGCACCTACGTGTACATCTGTGTATGTCCCTGCATGTCTGTCTGTCCGTCCGTCCATTCACCCACCCATCAGTGCAGTCACCTATCTTTGTGTCATGTATCTGTCCATCCACGCGTCCATGCAACTACCCATCTACCCACCCATCATCTACCTATCCATTCTCTCTCTCTCTCTCTATCAATCATCCATCCATCCATCCATCCACCCACCCACCCACCCACCCACCCACCCACCCATCTATCTATCTATCTATCTATCTATCTATCTATCTATCTATCTATCTATCTATCCATCCATCCATCCATCCATCCATCTATCATCTATCATCTATCATTTGTCTGTCTATCTACCTACCTACCTATTTATGTATCTATCATCCATCCATCCATCATCCATTTCATCTGTCGATCTACATATTCTTGTTTCTATCTATCTATCTGTCATCTATCATTCTCATTTATCTACCTACATATCTATTTATTCATCCATCCATCCATCCACCCATCCATCCATTATCCATCGCATCTATTGATCTATCTTTGCTTCTCTATCACCTATTTATCTAGCTTTCTATCCATCATCCATCCATCCATCCATCCATCCATCCATCCATCCATCATCCATTTCACCTGTTGATCTAGGTATTCTTGTTTCTATGACCTATCTCATCTATCTTTCCATGTACCTACCCATTTATCCATCTAACCATCCATCCATCCATCCTTCCATGCATAGATTCATCCATCCATCCATCATCCATCCAGCTGTCTATCCCTGTCTCTGTCAGTTATCTCATCTATCTTTACATATACTCATAAGTCCACGTGCCCATCCATCTGTGTGTCTATCACTATCATCTATCCATCCATCCATCCAGCCAGCCAGCCAGCCAGCCAGTCAGCCATCTATCTAATCTATCATCTATCTTTATCTCTATATGTATATATCATCTATACCTTAACACCTATCTTCATATCATCTGTTTGTCTTAATGTCTGTCATTCATCTATCGTCTATCTATCTATCTATCTATCCATCTATCTATCTTTATCTATCATCTATCATTCTCATTTATCTACCTACATCTCCATCCATCCATCCATCCATTCATTCATCCATCCACCCACCCACCCACTTAAACCATTCACTCATCCACCTATCTATTCATCCATCCATCTACCTATGCACCATGCATCCATCCATTATCCATGCATCTTTCTTACTTTCTTTCTATCTGTCTGTCTGTCCGTTCGTCCGTCCATCCATCCATCCATCAATCTATTAATCTATCCATCCATCTATCCATTTATCTATCCTGTCTATCATCTATTTATCTATCATCTATCTATCTATCCATCCATCCATCCATCCATCCATCCATCCATCCATCCATCCATTATCCATGTTCTTTCTTACTTTCTATCTATCATTAAATGGAGGCATTAAGTGGAGATTGGGCAAGAAAATGTAGACTGAGACTGCCTGAACAATGATTAACACTACATTCTCCCAAGGTCTTTCCTAAAGGTCATTAAGTGGACAAAAGCGCGTGCGCACGCTCTCTCTCTCTCTCTCTCTCTCTCTCTCTCTCTCTCACACACACACACACACACACACACACACACACACACACACACTTTTATATACATTAGATAATATATATATAGCGCTACCTGGAGTCTAACGACTCTATACCCTTCTCAGACCCTATTACATGCTCCACATATCATCAGCATAACCTTAAACACACTTTTCCAAAATCATTCCGGTCCCTCAATTTATAATCAAACCCGAGCCCAGGTGCCGTCTGGGCTGCTGCTAGACGCTGCCGTCTCATCACTCCGCACACGGCCCCTGCACCTCGTCTCCTTCCTCCTCTCACTCACTCAGTCAGTCATGCTTTATTTAAGATGTGCCCGAGGCGGATGCCCGCGCCCTTTCCCGACACAGAAAGGCAGGGTCGGAACGCCCAAGGGAGAGAGGATGCGTCGCCAGTTTATGGAATCGGGCTGCGTTTCATCAGGTGTCGCCCCGGGCAGAGCCACGGGGCAACCTGGGAAGCTCCCTGAGCCAACTTGTTTGCGTGCGATGCTGAGGTTCCTATGAGCAGGTACGAATAATCCCCCCCCAAAAAGAAGGATGGTGATGGCTTCTTAGCTCTTCTTACTGTTTATTCACGGGTCTTGAACCCAGATCCATCACACACACACACACACAGACCTTTGCACCCCCAGAGCCGCCAGGAAACAGATGGCGCGAACCGTTCCCTGAATTTCGAAAAGTCCGACTTCTATTGTTCGCCTCCTCTAACCTTTAAAGCCCCAAGGACAGCACGAAGGGGTTCCCAGCGATGCTCAAACTCCCAGAGTCACGGGCTTTGCGCGGCACGAGAGGGGCTTCGAGCTTTGGGCTCGGGACGGGGCCGAGGCCACAGACAGCTCTGCTTCTGTGTACCCCGGTCCTGCCAGGATGGACACGTCCTTTAAAAATCACGGTTTTTCTCCTTCGCGTCCCCGGCACCTGCGCGATTTCATGCTCTCCATGCAATTCGTAGCTCCACCTCACTCCCTGCTTTAGATGGACCCCATGCGGTCACACCACGGAAACTATGGGGCACAGGACCAGAGTGGACAAAAGAAAGAGGTTCAGATCCTCCGTTAAACCCTCAATAGGAATTATCCCGGCGTTCGGGGCTCATGACCCTCCAGGACATTTTTTGATGCTTTCCTGTGATTTGCTTACTTTGGGATGATTTCTATTTCCACCTCCAGGTATGGCCCACCTCGCAAGGGAAAGATGAGCTGGCATTTTATAGCAGACAGGGGCGCCTCTGGACACCTGCGCTAACCGGCACCGTGTGTCAAACCGGTTCCCGCGACGTGATCACGTGTCACCGAGATCGGGAGGAGGTGGGGATCCTACTCATTCACAGGAGTCCCGATCCGCAACAGGCATCTCACAAGAGGGCGAACGCATACAAGGAAGCGTTGTCATCGCAACCTTGTCGGTAAGCGCCCCCCGTGGGAGGTCGATTATGTCGCATCCGCGACACGGACCGTCACGCAACGTGTTCACAGAGGACTTTGCTCCTGCAACCTTCCCTCGCACGCACGAGGCAAGACTTTTAGGGAACGAGGCAAGTTGTCGATCAAAATAACGGAATCACCCTTTTCTGAAAAGATGCTGAGAACCATCGTGTTTAAACGCATAACTGTGTGCGGGTGTGCGGTGCATTCGATACCAAAAATAACTAAATAAATAAAAATAAAACCTAGAAAATATACAAAAAACGGTGACGGTGGAGCTTATATGGTCTGTGTCAAGTTTTTCAGGATAATTTGCACATTTGAGGACTAAATACGTTTTACATTTTTAAAGCACCTGTAAAATGACGCCCTAATGGGAGTCAGAAAGAGCGCATTTTGGAAACACCCAAGGGACGCCCCGTGCTGGTTGAGGAGGGAGAAGAATTTATCCTTCTCGCGCCGCGATCTCGTACACGTCTGAGAAAAACGATCCAGACCGTGTGCGAGGAACCTGGCAAGTTCTCTTCCGTCAGCACGTTCCAGACACATAACGCCTCACGCCAAAATGAGGGCAATTTCAATGAAAATAGCATCCCAGGAAGGGAGGCTTTTAGAAAGCAAGCAAGTGTTCATTTTTTTTTTTAAAAAAAAAGAAAAATAAATATCATTTCTTATCCTTCCCATCCAGAGCACGGTCTAAGGTCCAAGACTTAGTTTCTAATTTGGTGGGAATGGGCTATCAAGTGGGTGGACCGGACGGATACTCTCCCCTGGGGTGTGTTCCACAGCGTCTGGGGTCATGTCAACACCATTTCCTTCCGAAAACGATGGAAATGTTCACACCGGTCACAAATATCAGCGTTTCGGAGGAAAACATCACCATCTAGACATGTACCATGACACGGGAGGATCGATCGTCTCTGGAAAAATGAGTTAAAAATGGTGAGTCATGATTTTCGTGGCTCTGGGAACCCGACGTGTTTCCGAAGACTCACAGCTTGGACATGCAAAGCTCCCGAAGCTCCGGCCTGGACACCTGTTGTCACCCCGTGACCGGAGCCTGACTTCGAAACCAGTTCTTATAGAGAAGTGAATTATAAGAATCGCGCCAGAATCTCAGCTCTGGTTTTCAATAGGTGTAGACAGGCCCTCGCAGACACGCTAGATCCTCGCGTTCCGGACGACCCAGCACAGGCTGGATGATGCTCAAAACCGATATTTGCACACCCCACCCATTTCCGATCTAAAAATCAGAATGTTAACGTGTTTTATATGAGGTTCCATGACATTTTCTGGCAGGTTCCATTCCGTAAGAGTCCGCAGAGCCATGCGCATAAGACGCCACGGGAGTTTCCAAAGAGGAAGCTCATTCGGATTCGCTAAAATGTCAACGTCGATCTGAAATCCCACGAGGGCCGGGAAGGGAACTACTTTGTCACGCGGGCCGACACGCATGGGTCATTTCAGATTTTCCGTGTTTTATCTTTTCGTGAGCCTCTGAGGTATCTATCCCCAGGAGGATTTGTCACCTGGAAATTGTAGAATATCGAGAAAAAAAAATCTGTTCTGTGGAACTGCTCAGGGATCGGGCTTATCTCACTGATGGGGACCTGCACGCGAGCACAGTGAGTCTCCGAGACACGTGATAAAGCGAAGAAACGAGGAAGCTTGCACGGCTGGGCTCTCACTTCCTCCCGTGCCACCTGCTGGCTGCACCTGCTTCCTGTTCCGATCAACACCAGGCCACCCCCAACTCCATGTCCTCGTAGAGACGCGTCAGGAGCTCATGGTGTCTCGATGGTCAGAGACAGAGCCCACCTGGATTAGCCAATAAAATACTCTGAACCACTCGATATTCAGTATTGAGATATATATTTTTCTATAAAAGAGAAAATCAGAAAGACCGATGGGATAGACTATTGCTTGAGGCCAGGGGACAAGGGCCTCTCTGTTCAGAGCACTTGGAGATTGGATGGGTCACTCGGGGCAGCACCTTGTGAGACAGAAAGGTCCCAAGGTCATTGCTGTAGAATAGGGGGCAGAAGAGACCACCCCAAAAGACGCTACGAGGCCTAATTTTCCTCGTCACCTCCATGCAACTGGTCTCCCCCCTCGCACCATCCTCTCTTCCGTGACTTGGGCCGAAGATGGCATCTGAGCCCCAATTATAAGGCAGCTCTTGCAGCTACTCATGTTAAACATGAGTAATAGTTACATGTTCATAATAAACGTCTTAGTTGCTTTTCCCTTGTTAATGTATCTTTTTTATTATTATTATTTTTTTCCCACAAAGGCCCCGGCCAAGACCAGAGAAGCAGAACAAAGACACTCATTCTTCTCCCCACACACCCATTTGAAGACTCAAGACAAAGCACATTCTGAGCTACTGGGAAACTCTGCCGAGATCACGTAAACACGAGACTTAACAGCATTTCTAGAGCCGTGGGTTCGCCCACGCCTTTTGAAGAATTAAACATCACTGCGTGCCGTGGGCATTCGTTTTCTGGAAAAGGAAAAGCATAGAACACGCAAAGGCGGCGGAGCCGAACACGTACTGGAGCGTATGTGCATCGAAGCATAAATGAAGTTTATAGGACGTGATATCGTTTTTCTTTTTTAACCTCCCCTTAGTCCTCGAACAAATACCTTAAAAACGAAATTTTACGGCAAGACCAGTGCAAGTCACTAACTGCCTTTCATGTGCAAACCCTGGGATTGTTAGGTGAGATGTTAAAGTCACAGGCTCTTGGGCACTCGGCTCTGCTCAGTAAGCGAACAGGAAGCAGGCCCAGGCCCTTAAGACTTGCAGAATCCACTCCTTTCCCTAATCTTTGACTCCTGGAGTCTACACGCCATTGGCAAAATCACGCCCAGATGCCACCATGTTCACGCCCTTGCTCCCGCTGGACTCCGAGCATCTTTACGGCTACGAGTCTTCATACACTCGTTGCCCTTTTCTCATCAGGTCGTGCTGTTTTCCTCTGAGGACCGTGTGTGGGCAAACGCTGCCTGGGGCGCGGAGATGCAGAAGGACAGGAGATTCGGAGGTGGGTGTCGAGGCGTCGGGAATGGGAGACTCAGACGTGGAGGGAGAGCAAGGCGACGTTTGGGTGCGCAAGGAAGAGCGACGACAGAGGCAGAGCCCGGCATGCAAAGTCACCTTATATGGCGACTGCAAGTGTATCCCGTATGAAAAGGTACACGGAGGCATGTTCAAAACCCTGAGACTTTATTTATTTGAACAAAAATGGGTTCGAATCAGGATGCATCCACTGTGGCAGACAGAAGGGAGCTCTGACTCGTTGTACAAAAAGAAAAACAAGATTTAAAGGCAGAAGGGAGTGGGCACGGAGGAGTTAAACTGGCAAAAAAAAACTAAAAACAACGACGAAAAAAATCAGAAAAGCAGGTGGTTATTGAACAGTCACTTTTTTGGGGGGAACACAGGGCTGTGGGCTGGCAGGCGTCCTAACTGGTGCTCGTCAGGCCATTCCTGCTGGGCTGGTTGAAGACTCCGTTTCTGGGAGAATCGAAAATGCCATCACGGGAGGTCTCAGGCTGCTGCCGTGGAGCTCACCGGAAAGCGACTCCGTTTTGGGTCTCCCGTCTTGTTTTTTAACCAATATAAATCGTTATTTTATGATGCAAAGCTCCTGAGAGGACAGTCGTTATACTGTGATGTAGGATGGAGCAGTTTATTCGCGCCCGAGGAAGTCTAAAAAGATGAAAATTAAGAACGGGCTGCCCCCGAGAAGGGAAGCAGGGACGTGAGGTCGAATCGGGAAACGAACGCCTCCAAAAAAGAATATATATACAGTCCAGCCATTTTTTAATTTTTTTTTTAAAGATGTGGGTCTTCTCTCTAAAATGCAAGATGCCACGCACCGTCCTAAGGCTGAGCAACTCCAAGAGGAAGAGAGAATGTTCTAAATAAGGCCTCCAGTGATAATAGGTAAAATATATGAAAATGGGAGAATTTCACTATTTTCTTGATGCAATCAGTAGCTGATTTTTGCAGAACACCCTTTAGATCTAAGTCGGTCACCCATAGGAGCATGAGGACAATCGAAGAACCTGTAGGATGAGCTGAAGTGCTGGGCATGGCCCTTCTTAAGAACATGCCATAAATTGGGTATTTGCTTCTTCCTGAAAACTCGTACGTTGGAATCTATTCCCGCCGCGTGACGGTGTGAAGAAGTGGGCAGACTGACAGGTGACATAGGTCACGAGGGTGCCGCCCTCCTGAATGAGATTAGCGTCCTCATGAAAGAGGCCGCAGAGGGCTCTCGCCCCCGCTCCACCACAGGCGGGGACCACGAGGAGGAGACGGTCTGGAAGGGGGCTCCTGCCAGACGCACCTGTCAGCACCTCGATCTGGGACTTCCACCCTCCGGGCTCGGGAAGATCAAGGTCTCTTGCTCACAAGCCGCCCCGCGGGCGGTGTGGTTCCAGCAGCCTGCGTGGACGGACCGTGTGTGACCCCGAGTGAATGATGGGGTCCGGGTGAGAGGAGACGCAGGAAGAGCGCCTGTCACAGGCACGGGGCCAGCGACCGACGCGGTGTCGGGGCAGGTGACAGTCAGCGCTCGCCGCACGTGGAACCTCTGACCTCTCTGTGCACCTCTCGCCTTATTCTGGGGTGGCCACACGTCTGGGTTGTGCCAGTCCATGGCGTGGTTTGCGTCGGCGTCAGAGCTACAGAGTGAGGACTGAAAGAAAGTCCGCTGTGGCATCCCTTTTTATCTATCCATCTATCATCTATTATCTATCTATCTATCTATCTATCTATCTATCTATCTATCTATCTATCTATCACCTATCTATCTATCATGTACTTATCATCTATGTATCTCTATCATCTAAATATCTATCTATCTATCATCATCATCATCTATCTATCATCTATCAATCTATCTATCCATCTATCCATCCATCTATCTATCTATCACCTATCACCTATTTATCCATCTATCCATCTATCTATCTATCATGTATCTATCTATCTATCTATCTAATCATCTATCTATCATGTACTTATCATCTATGTATCTTTATCATCTAAATATCTATCTATCTATCACCATCATCATCATCTATCCATCCATCCATCCATCTATCTATCTATCTATCTATCCATCCATCCATCCATCCATCCATCCGTCCATCCATCCACCCATCTTTCCGGGCGGATGCTGGTGGGAGGCGGTGTTTGGAACTGTCCACTGGGGGAGGTGCTGAAAGCACAGCTGGGAGGGGGAGCGTGGCAGCGCAGCTTGCTTGCCTGCCCCCCTCCTCCTCCCACAGGCTATACCTGCATCAGATGAAGTGACACAGCAGAAGCAGGTTAAGTCGCCGACCTGAACTCGAGCTCTTCGTTGTAGAGAGGACATCTCGTTTTGAAGTGCGTGTCGAGGTGCCCGGAGCGCTGACCTGCGCCAGGCAGGGGGGCGCATCGGCTGGGTCGGCCCTTCCGATAGTGTCCCTCAGCGTGAACGGCAGGTGGAAGTCTCCGTGTCGTCCGAGCCCCATAAAGAATATATCCGGGAAGCGGCTCCGAGTACCTGCGTCACCAGACTTCGCTTCTGACGTCTTTTTCAGTTCACGGAACGGAATGCCTCACCCGCGGCAAGGAGCCCTGCGGAGGATGTGTCCCTCCGTGACGGGAACACAGGCCCCACGCCAGGCTCCCTCGCACACGCTCCCGATCGTTGATCAACCTTCTCCTCCACCCCTGAAATGTTACGGCTTCGCACGGCGCTCCGAGAAGCCGCATCCACCAACAGTCGCTCTCACTGCCGTCCTCCAAAGGGTAGCGCGCGGCACGCGCTGGACTCGTATGGATCTTTTCAGAGTGTTGTCACAACACAGCACGGAGTCGAGCACGAGGCGTGGAGTCCTACGCCAGCGCCCGAGGGAAATGCTCACACGCAGTTAAATGACTCGTGCGGATTTTCCACTCCCGCGGCTTCGCGTTTTAGGGCGCGCACTGGATGTTTCTTTAAAAACTGTTTGGCTTGTGTGCCTCACGGGCACACGGGTGCTCACAGAGGGAGTGCGATGTGTGTTACGGCGACGACGTTTGAGCCAACGAGCATGATTATGACACTGGGGTGCGGTGCTTCACCATCCACCGCATCGCTGCGTTATTATTCATCAATAAATCGACTTCACACCGAACACAAACACACGCACACTTGAATGTCAACTGAAACCTGCACTCCGAAGATGCTTCCGGAATAAAAGCGCGGCAGTCACACACAACCTGTGCAATCTGAAAAGGACCCCTTGGAAGCTCTTTCAAGGATAAAGGAGAACGCACGTCACCGACGACAACGTCCAGCAAAGGCTCCGCTGTTTCTCCGCCACCACGCAGAGTCGAGTCCTTTGGGAAACTGGACCCGGCACCCTCTGGATATTAGGGAAAGATTCTCCCGAAACTAGATGGCCCGCAAACTCGGAGGGCAAAAGCCGCCTCGTCAGACAGCCCACGCTCGGAGGGAGATGAAAAAACCCGTCGCATCGCTCCCCTTTTTCCTATTCCCGTAAAACACAGGCTCGCGCCCCGTTTCTCATCCGACCCCGACTGCACGCAGCAGGCCGATGGCGGCGAATGCAATCGAGATCCCTGTCAAGCCGGAGGTAAATTCAGTCTCCCGTCGGGGGCGACGTTGGGAGGGAACGCGACTGACAGAATGAGGCCACGCGCTCGTGGGGCGGGGGGGAGACACTGGATGCCACGGGCGAAGGGGGAGGGTGATGCCGCTCGGGTCCCTTTCGCATTCCTGACCCAGGACGAAACACTAACTCGGAGAGCAAAAGCAGGTGGAGGACTCGTTTCGAAATCTTCCCGAACGGGTGTCGGCCCGCAGAATGTTCTCTGAAGTGTCGTCCCGCGAGGCCTTTGTCGGTTGTCGTGTTTCTGACCAACCCTCTGAGTGCGGACATGCTTTATGACCCCACCCCTGGGTGGGGGTCTTCTCGCAGTGTGTTCCAACCTGGTTTCGGTTTGGCATAATTTTTTAAAAATTTTTTAATGGGTTGGACACGTGTCTGCAGCAAAACCTAAGGAAGGACGAAGAAATTCAGCAAAAAAAACGCTGAGTCATTCTCTTTCCCTTCCCCTCGGGGGGGGCATAAAGCCGCCTGGTCACTCTGTGTCGCTCGGGGGACTTGACTCTCCGGCGCGGGGAAAGGGTTAGGTTTTATCTGCATCTGCAGGGCCAGGCCTCGGGGACTCGCGTGGGACGGAAACGGGTGCCGAGGCGGGCTCCCTGTCCTTCCAGGCTCCCCGTGTGCTCTCAGCAGCGCGTCGCGCAGCATCCGTCTTGCTCTTGGACTTCCTGTGGCTCCCCGGGGCCTGAGCACAGCGGGACGGACGGAATCAGCCCTGCCGCCACCACACAAGGTCCCTCAAGACGCCTCCCTTCGCCGTCTACCCAACGCCTCAAGTCCTTGGACTTGCAGCCCTGAGAGCTGACGTCCACTCAACCCGGGCTGCACGTCGAGGAGCATTTCGTCCCCTGCTCAACTCCAGACCATGTACCGGGCACCTCGCCCTTGGGGCTGCGAGCCGAGTCTGCGAGAACAGAAGCCACCAGCTAAGGGACCGATCCATTTTTTAAAAAATTTCAATGAATGAATCAGTGAATCGTTTGAAAGGAAACTAAACAGAGACTCATGGACATGAACAACAGACGAGTGGTTGCCAGAGCGAAGGGGAGGAGGGAGAGGAAGACGGGGTCAAAGAGGTCAAATATGTGGTGACAGAAGGACATCTAACCATGGGAGGTGAGCACACAACGCAGTGTCTATCTATCCTCTATCTATCTATCGATCTATCAATAATATCTGTCTATCTATCTATCTATCCATCTATCCATCCATCCATCCATCCATCTATCTATCTATCTATCGTGTATCTATCTATCAATCATCTATCTATATCTATCTATCTATCGATCAATCTATTGATCTATCTATCTATCTATGTATCTATCTATCTATCAATAATATCTATCGATCTATCCTCTATCTATCGATCTATCAATAATTATCTATCTATCCATCCATCCATCCATCTATTATCTATCTATCTATCTATCTATCTATGTATCTATCTATCTATCTATCTATCTATTGATCTATCAATAATATCTATCTATCTATCTATTTATCTATCTATCATCTATCCATCCATCCATCCATCTATTTTTTATCTATGATCAATGTATCTACTATCATCTATTTTTCATCCATCCATCCATCCATCCATCTATCTATCTATCAATCTATCTATCATCATCTATCCATCCATTCATCCATCCATCTATCATCTATCTATCTACCTACCTACCTACCTACCTACCTATCACCTATCCATATCTATATCTATATCTATATCTATATCTATATCTATATCTATATCTATATCTATATCTATATCTATATCTATATCATCCACATCCATAACCATATCATCTATCTATCTATACGTACACATGCCTTACTGTTGAATCGTACACCTGCAACTTCCTGGGTTTCATTAACCAACGTCAGCATAATCAAAAATAACAAGTCAGTCAATAAAGAAATTTGCAAAATATAAAAAAAAAATAAATTTCCATTCTGGGGAAAATAAAATAAGATAAAAGGAAACTGGGAAAACAAACCCTCCCTCAGTATTCTTATCCCGACTCTGGGTTCCCGGTGCTCTTCTCTCCGGACACTGCGTTTTTCCTGAAAAGCACGGGAATGGGAAGTGACATTCTAAACGAACACTAAACAGGAGAAAAGACACTGAGTGGGACGGCGAACTTCCTCCTCCTCCTCCCTCCGGCAAATGCACGGTCTCAACGCGGCCGCGGGCGTTTCCAGTCCCCCCGTACGTCCTGTTTTCCGCTTGTTTGTGCCCAGTGGATCTGCTTGGGCCGTTTTCGACGGGGACGGGCTCCGGGAAATGCTGTCCCAAAACACGGCACCGTGGCACGCGGAGGACTCGAGGCTGGGCGTCTTGAGAAAGTGGGGGAAGCGAGAAGTTCCCCTTGACCTCTTCCCGCGACCCCTTCTCCCCCCGAGATGCGGCCTCCTTAGACCCAGGGGAACGGAACGGCCTCATGCCCGAGAAATGTCCTAACAAACGGGCCTCGCTAAGGGTCCCCCCAGTTCTCCACCGCGTCCTCACACACCCCAGCCTGTCACATGTCTGCACGACAGCCTTCTCTTCGTCCAACCCGGAATGAAAACACTCAAGTCCCACGGTTTCTTTCTGTCTTCGTGGACGGTGATGTCCATCCACCCAGATGCATGAACTCATTCGTACGGCGCATTTTCCCTTCGAATGGGTTGAGATGGTGTGTATATACACGGTTAGGCCAGAGCCACTGTCCTACGGAAAAGTTAATGCTAAACAAATCCATGTGTTTTTCTCTTGTTCGTCTGTTGATTTAGTTGTAAGACCTAACCCGAGTCTTTGGAGGGTCAAATAAAAGGGTTTCCTCCCTTCTAACTGTGTGTGTTGGCAGGTAAACCACGTATAGACGCACAATTTCAACCCATTTGAAGGGAAATTCTGCCGCACGAATGAGTTCATGCATCTGGGTAGACATCACCATCCCGGAAGAGGTCGTGAAGTTTGGGTTCCCAACAACCCACAAAGAATACTGCCTGGTTTTAAAAAACGTGTCTTTTTTAATCGCCAAATCATCCTGGATCCTTTAGGGTCCAGAGCCTGGGAGGCACGCAGAGGTGACAAGGGAACGTGCCGTTCTTGGTTTAGTGCGGTCACCACCACGGAGCGTGCCATGAGGACCCTCATCCACTCAGATGCTCCAGCTTTTGTGGACGTCTCCTGTGGACCCATCCCCCACCTACAGCCAGGACTGCCCTCCAGAGCCGACTCGGGCGTGGGTGTCAGCTCAGGGACCACGTGGAGTGATTGCACACGACGGGCAAGATCAAGAGCGAAGATGAGCGGCTGTCCCGAACGCCTCTCCGGGCACCAGTATGGATGCTGGGAGAATATGGTCCTCCCACTGGCCTCGCGGGCACTTCTTCCTCCAGGAATCAAGGCATCGCCTCCTGGATCCTCGTCCACGTCTCCCGGATCCTCGTCCACGTCTCCCGGGTCCTCGTCCACGTCTCCCGGATCCTCGTCCACGTCTCCCGGATCCTCGTCCATGTCTCCTGGATC
The DNA here is from genome assembly GCA_030015415.1 of Cynopterus sphinx. Lineage (NCBI taxonomy): Eukaryota > Metazoa > Chordata > Mammalia > Chiroptera > Pteropodidae > Cynopterus > Cynopterus sphinx. The sequence goes on along the minus strand of CM057388.1, from coordinate 1,466,393 downwards.
CTCGTCCACGTCTCCTGGGTCCTCGTCCACGTCTCCCGGATCCTCGTCCACGTCTCCCGGATCCTCGTCCACGTCTCCCGGATCCTCGTCCACGTCTCCCGGGTCCTCGTCCACGTCTCCCGGGTCCTCGTCCACGTCTCCTGGATCCTCGTCCACGTCAGTCCTGGGTTTCGGGGCTTGATTCCTTATGCATTCGCGTCCTCGGCTGTCCGTACCCGTCTTCTTCCATCTCCCAAGCAGTTGATGAGATTCTCTCCTTGCAGGGGTTTTATTCTTTCTGTTCCCCGGATCTAAGAGTCAGAGCCCTCATCCCGAACACAACAGAAGCTCCCTTCTTACCTTGCACGCTCACTTGGCATGACCCGTCAGCACCTCACAAGGCACGTGTCTCTCCCCCACCGGGAAGCCTCTGCTTTCGGCTGTGGCTTTCGTCCTGTAGGAGGTGAGGCCGGGCCCTGACTCAGCCTTCGATCAGGCAGGAATTAGGACACCGACAACGCGGCGGGAACATTCGAGACGAAAGGCCTGTCCTGAATGACCTTCAATATGGCAAAGAGCCCGCGACCTAGCTCGGGGTCACCTTCTCCCCACGCGGGGATCCTTGTCGCACCCTCTCAACTGCCGTTGGTCCAGCTACGGATGACGCTGCACAGATCGGGGTGAAGACGCTACGGGGGGATCATGAACCGTTCCTGGGAATAACTATGAAGGGCTCTGTAGGCCGCCGAAGAGTCTCAGTTCAGTTCTCTCAAATATTAGGCAAATCACCCCATAATCTGCGTTGGGTCACGGCTGCCTAGACATCCGAGCTGTGAGTCTCGTTCAGCAGATCAGAATACCCCAGGAGAGAGGTGTTCTCCTTCTCCAGGTAGAGAACCCGTGGGTGGGACAGGGACGCAACCTAAAGCATCCTCCAGCGGACCAGCCCCGCGAGAGTGCAGAACCCCAGACCCGCCAACGCCTCTCTCCTTGCTCTGCAGACCAGCCGCCGAGCTGCGGGTCCACGGTGCAGGATCCTCAGCCTCATCCTAACAGACCGCGTCGGCCGGGTCTCACCAAAAGCCTGACGTCGCCTTTGCACGCTCTGCCACCGTCCCCCCCCCCTTGGCGTCGGCGGCCAGGGTACCCGCAGCCACGTGTGTGTGAGCATCGGCCCCGTCCGCTCCGAAGGGGAAGCCGCTTCTGGCGAGAAGCATCACGCCGCCACGGGTCCGGGGACGATGCCCCCTCCATTTTTGCTTCCGAGAAAATGCTTTCGGAGGGTGGATGTGTCCATTCGGCGAAGGGCGAGGGCCCACGGGTGGTGGTGATGCCAACAGTTGAGACCTCTCTGTCCGTGCCCTTCGTCTGGCAAAGGGATGAGGCGCTTCTTGAACGGATGCCATCCCCACTCCCCACTCCCTTGTTTGGGCATCATCTGCTCGGCAACACTCGACAGACTTCGGAGGACATTAAGACGGACTATGGGGCCGTAAACGCCGCCTCCCCACTGTCCGCGCAACCTGCTCCGCCCTGGGTCGCAGGGGTGAGCATAGGAACCGAATCACGGTGCGTGCCTGGCAGCAGGGACCGTGCTAGAAGGACACGGTGGCTAGAAGTGTCTGACGTGCGCACAGAGCGTGAGCGCTGACGCCACGCACTGCGACGGCCGTCGTTGCCTCGTCGCCTGAAACAGGACGCGGCCCGTGGGACCGGGAGTGGGAAGTTCACGGAGTCAATGGGGGGTTCAGTCCACGATCGTCCGTCCACGTTAAAAAGCGATTTGGCAGAGCATCAACGTTCGTGGGGGATTCATAAAGTCAAGGTGGGCGTCCGTCCACGGAATCGACGACGGCTCGTCCGCAGGAACCTTGAATATGGGATTCTCATCCCTGCGTCTTCACCCACACGAGTGGGCGACGCGCTGAAGCACCCAGCGTGGAAGCACCCAGAAGGAGTCCTCACGGCTGCCGACCCCCACGGTTGACCTTAACTCAGCATCAGGCTGAGGAAAGTCGCAAAACCTCCCTCGGGTCGGAGAGAGGGGGACGTCACGTCGGTGTGAGGCGGCCCCGTCCGCAAGGGCTTTCTCGCTCCCTGGCCCGCTTCGTGCCGAGCTCCACGGCGACGTCACGTCACGTCGCAGGGCAGGGCAGGGCGCGGGATCTATTCCGGCCTGTCCCCCCATGGCTGCAGGTGCGGCGTGACTCCGAGGGAGGGGAAGGATGGCCGGCTTTTCGGGGACGATCTTACCTACTCCCTACAGCAATGACAGCCACATTGGGAGGCGCAGCTCGAAGTAAAAAACCCTAGAAACGAGGTCCGAATTGAGTGAGAGCATTAGGTTTGTGCTTCTGACCTCTGACCTCACGAGGGCGGCTAAACATTTCTGAATTTTAGCGCTTCATTTGTCGGGTTAGAGTTTATCTCACAGCAAGTTCCTAAGAACCCTATAAAACACGGTTGGTTGAAAATCCTGAGAAAGCGGGAAAACTGAACACCGGGATGAGGGTAAATGCTGCCAACCCAGCGGGCACAAGATGATTTTCACGTCCGTCTTCATCACATAGGGACTTGGAGGGATGTCAGCTGCTGTCACGCCCCAGAGAATCAGCTCAGAGCAGAAATGAAAGCGATCGGGGTTCGAGCATCCTCTGGAGCGCCCACGAACCGACGAGGCCCAATGACCGTCTGGAAAAGGAGCCAAGACGGCGGTGCGCCGGAAGCAATGCCAAGGAGGACGTTAAACTCACACAAAAGCAACAAAAACAGTTAAAAATGAATATGGATCTCCTGGATGGAGCAGGCGCCCCCGAGCCCCGTCCTGTGTGCCCCCCTATGTCGTATAGGACGACCCGTCGGACCAGGGCCATACACACCCGTCCTTTCCCAAATCCTCGCCGCCTCCTCTGCCACTACCGGTGGCAGCTATGGACGGCGCGGGCAGGAACCGCGTGGGCCACAAGGGAACGGACACCAATGACACGTTTGCTAAGACCCCCTGCGCCGGCAGGGGTGGCCAGGATGCCCTTTGCGCGGCTGCGCTGAGAGGCCAGACTGGCCAACCCTCTTGACCTTGCCATCCCAGCATCTAAAAATGGGGTACGAGACCCCACGGCTCCTCAGAGAGACTCGACGACCGCTCTTCCCGCGGCACGATGTCAGGGCCAGGGCTTGCGAACAGCCTAGACGCCCACCATGGCAGCCTGTGAACGAGTCGCAGGCGTCCACGCACCAGCACGTCACGGACTTTTCCCGAAAATGGGGTGTGGTCATGTGTCAAGACAGGCAAGTCCTGATTTCATGTGGTTCGGCATGAAAAATAAGGTCATCGATGGTGTATTGATTGGATGGGCCTTGAAATGCTGTGTAGACGCCTGTATTTCCAGAAAGTTCCTCTAGTCAAAAAAAATAAAAAAAAAAAAAAAAAGAAGAAAAACAGAGATTTCTGGGAGAAGGGAGCAAAAGGCATGTAGGGGAACGGGTTTTGGGGATGCTGGGTTTCTTGTCCACGGGCACAATGACTTTTTTCAGAAATAAAAACACCCCCCGGGGCCCGTTGGATGAAGACGAGCTGAGATCTGAATATCTGGGACACATCTGGGGGGTTAGGGGGCAGCAGAAGGCACGGGTCTGAGAAATAATGTGAAAAAAAGGACTAGTTCGTCAGCCTTCGACGCAATCTCGGGAAACGGGAGAAGAGAGAAGACATTCCCGTCCCGGAGGCTCAGAGGAGAGGGAAACCAAACCAACACGAGCCTCCTCTCCTTCCCCAAATCACGCTGACCGACGTCGTTAGGGGAAATTTAAATTTCTTCTGCAGGATAAAGGGGATCGGGGGCTTGAAATGATGAAGGATGTTTTACGAGATGGATTTATCAGGATTTACGCAAAGGTGTGGGCGCCACGGGCCTCCTCGTAGGGTCTGGGGGAGACTCAGGGGTTACACGATCGTTTAGGAAGACGGAGCATATTTTTCGTCTCGTGCCCCATAAATTGCTTGAAAAAGATGAAAAGGGCTTCACGGTTAAAGGAAAAACCTGCTATTTTCCTAGGTCTTAGTCGAACCTTCATGGCTTCGTTGCAAATTAAAGACACGTTAGGGCCACACTCCGATCCGAGCAGCAAGGACTCCCAAAGTGCAAAATCACTATCTTCCCTCGTCTTCCCCCCTCCCGGAGCTCACCGCACCCAGGCACGGCGCCCACGGCAGACACTTCGCTGAGGCCGCAGCTGAGACGTCCCTCGGGGGGCACGCCTGTTGGCCGAAGGACACGGGGACCGGCCACGGAAAACCCTGGAACGCGCCAAGGACCGGCTACGGGTTACCGCGTCACGTCGGAGCTTCTTGCGGTCGCAATGCTCCTCGAGGTCAGAAAGGATTGCGTGTTCCCCCAAGACACGGTCTCTGCTGTGACAACGCTCCAGGTCCAGTTCCGAGAGACGACGTTCCCCGAACGGGCTGTCCCTCCCCGTTATCCCCCGGCTTGGGACGACGGCAGGATCGGGGCCCTGGAGGCTGAGCTGGCGAGATCCAGCCAAACGAGTAAACGACGAGAAAAACAGAAAGTTTGGGGCTCCTCAGGCCTCTCCTTCTGTGAAATCTTGTGTCGGAGAAAACCCCTTTTGCGACTCACGGAGCTTTCTACTGCCAGCCCGAGTCTGTCCTGCTGTGGAACCGCCTCCCCCGTCCTCCGAGATGGTCGGGATGCTGACTTCTTATATTTTTTTTCCGTGAAAATGTGCTTTTCCTGCTCCCTTCTGGGTCTCAAAACAACAAACCAACAAGACAGGCCCCTTTCGGGACTGCTTGGCCGTATTTAGGCCGCTTCAGCGTGGGACACAGCAGCAGATCACCTCGAATCTCCATATTTTCATTTTATTTTTATTTCACGAACGATTCAGGGCTTTCGAGATCCTGAGGATGCTGAGGGGACTTCAATCTCAGTCTCCACGGCCTCGAGGAAAGAAACAGAAAAACAGAAAAATCTCTCCGTGCCCCCTGGCCCCTCTGTTTACATGAAAACAGGCCCTTTTGGGGGGAAATGCTCTGAGTGTGTGTTTTGTCCCTCCTGATAATAGAGAGAGGGACAATTTCAGAAAACTCCTTCCGTGTTCCCACTTGCCTGTGGCATGCAAATATTTTTTAAAAAATCTGTCCGATAGCATTGCCTCTTGTCTTTCTCACGAACAGGAGGAGTATCAGCAAACAGCCCTAAAAATCCACTTCCAACCCTAAAAATCCACGTCACTGAAACCGTCTCCGACGAATATTTAAAACTGGGGCTTGAATATTTAAAACTCTTATAATCAATCAAGCTTCCGACCGACAGCGTGCCAAATTCCACTTTTTTCCACGATTTAAAAAAAATGCTAGCAAAACGGGCAAAGCGAGCGCCTGTCTGCGGCGCAATCCAGATTCAGTGTTTGCAAATATTTTTATCTGCTTAAAGGATCCGGCCTTGTTCTAGAGTTCACCTTACGTGGTTGGAGGCTGGAAACAGTCACCGTTGTTCCATGTCCGTTCCATGTTACTTTTTGCCGCGTAAAAAGGGGCCACGGATCCTTTTATGGAATCTGCGGAGCTTCCCGGCTCCCCTGGGAAATCCGGTATCGTCTGCAGGGAGTTTTGATTATAACTCGGGGAAGGGACGGTGTGGAGGTCCCACTGACGAGCTCGGGGGGATGGGGGTCCAGAAGGCTTCTCGTTACCCTACAGGGAAGAGGATGCCCCCGCCCTACACACACAGAAAGAGAATCATCTAACCCAAAATGCCAGCGGGAGCCCGGTTCCCAAACCCCACCGTCGGTTTGCGTCGATGCGGCTCAAACCTATAACGCGATGGAACAGAAAAAGGACACCGAGTGCGCTCTTCTCGCCGCTGCACGAAGACGTCGATTGCCAGGATCGACCTTTGCCTTGATGGCTGGGCACCTACCGCCCACGGAGAGAGACAGCGTGGCACCCGGACGTCCGCCGAAGGGGGGCCAAGGGCCACTTGGCATCACGCTGAAAGATGGCCTTGCTCCCCCATCACGTGTCCCAAGCACCATCTCGGAGGCCCGTGTCCAGGCACACAGCTGTGTCTCAAGTCGGTCCGGGCTTGAACATCCCAGACTGAGCGGCCTCCAGGCAACGCACACTTGTTTCTCACAGTCCCAGAGGCTGGACGGACGTCCGAGGCCCAGGCACAGGGGAGGGCCTCCTCCCTACTCCGCAGGCGACTGCCTTCTCTCTCTCTGGGGTGTCCTCACGCGGCGGAACAGCTCCTTTACGAGGGCACCGACCCCTCGGGACCTCGTCACCGAAAGGCCCCACGCCTCCGGACACCGTCGCTTCGGGTTGTTTGATGATTCGACGTGTGAACTGGGAGAGGGCGGAAGCGGCCCGTCTGTGACTTGCTCTCGTGGGAAGCAGGTGCTCTACCTGCTGACGGGTGTCCGCACGGATCGCAGCTAAGGCATCGTGGCAGACTGAAGCAGAGCCGTTTCCCAAGACGCCCAGGGCTAGTGAGACAGTCCCACTTAGCGGACTCTTTCCTTGGTTTTCTCCAAGAAGATTTCACCGAGTGGACATTTTACGATGAGGCAAGCAGCCTTGCTTTTAACCACGTCGGAAGGTACCTACCTGCCTTTCTTATCCGTTTTGATCAACTCTCTTTAAAAATAAATAAATAAATAAGCAAACAAACAAACAAACAAATAATTGAATAAATAAATAAACAATTGAATAAATAAATAAATAAATAATTGAATAAATAAATAAATAATTGAATAAGCAAACAAACAAACAAACAATTGAATAAGAAAATAAATAAATAATTGAATAAATGAATAAATAAATAGATAATTGAATAAGTAAATCAATAAATGCACAAACAATTGAATAAGTAAATAAATAAATAAGTAAGTAAATAAACAAATAAATAATTGAATAAACGAATAAATAAATAAACAAATAATTGAATAAGTGAATAAATTAATAAATAATTGAATAAATGAATAAATAAATAGATAATTGAATAAATAAATAAATAAACAATTAAATAAGTAAATAAAAAATAAATAAATAATTGAATGAATGAATAAATAAATAGATAATTGAATAAGCAAATAAATAAATAAACAATTGAATAAGTAAATAAAAAATAAATAAATAATTGAATGAATGAATAAATGAATAGATAATTGAATAAGCAAATAAATAAATAAATACATAAACAATTGAATAAGTAAATAAATAAATAAATAAATAATTGAATAAATGAATAAATAAATAGATAATTGAATAAGTAAATAAATAAATAAATAAACAATTGAATAAGTAAATAAATAAGTAAGTAAGCAAGTAAATAAATAAATAATTGAATAAATGAATGAATGAATGAATGAATGAATGAATGAACGAGCGAATATGAACTAAACAACGCGACTCTGAGTCAGGCACCCCGAGTGCCCGTCTGATTGATCGGTCCCGTCCCAAGCCAAAGTTTAATAGGAAAACAAGCCACTTCACACAATTCTGTCCATTTTTTAAAAAATCTAATAATAGTACGTTAGCTCCTTTGCACTGCTCAGGACGAATGCGTGTCTCAGAACTGAGTCGCACGCATGGGCCTCACGCGTTCATTAAGGTCCCTCGGGGATGGCACCCTTGTCCACGGACAGCTGTGACTCCTTGATGTGTGCGCCTCGATCGTCCGCGCTGCCCGTCCGCGGAACTCGAATTTCCCTGCTACTCAAACACGCTCGGACCCGAAAAAAAAAATAAAATTTTAAGTTGGTTTGCCCCGAGCGTAAGGGAACTGCATTTGGGAAGGGTTCCAAGGACAGGCAAACTCTTCCAAGGGATCGCTCTAAACAGCCTCATCTGCATTCTTAGAAAAAGGAAATAATTTGAATTTCCCAAGGAATTTTCATTGGGGCATAAAATATGCCTTTATGCTTTGACGCTGTGCCAGGATTTCAAACGTAAATTCTCTGCGCGGGGGGCGGATCGATCAGTGGGTCTGTCATCACGAGGACTGTTATTTATTGGGTAATTAATACAGACAAAGAAGCACGGGCAGCGTCTCATTCATTTCTCTCAGTCACTGTGCTAAGGAGCGTTGATTACCGCCATGGGACAGGATTGAACCCAGACACACTTGCGAACAGCTTGCAATAGCTCCGTCCCTCGTCTCTAAGGTCACGGAACGCACACAGCATCATGCAAAGATAACGGAGAGCATTTTGATGAGAAAATTTAAATATCTGCATTTTCAATGCAACCGCGGCGTGAGTGAGTGACGGGCTCTAAGCTGGCTTTCCAGCGGACACGTTAAAACGTCGAACCCTCTCCAGGGCACAAAAAAGAGCCCAAAACTCCGATTTCCTAGGAAACACTCCCATAGCGATGAAAAGTCTGCCGGAACTCGTGCACAGTCAAGAGCGTGAGTCAGTGTTTCACAGAGACAGGTTAACAAAAATCCCTTCTCATCCAGAACTCGAGCAGATGTAATTTTAGGATTTAATTTTCATACATCCTCATTAGAATTCGGGTTGCGCGTGCTGTCTCGTGCAACGATGATGAGCGGTCTCAAATTTCTTTGAAGTCGGACTTGTTAGGCACGAGACTGCCTGTTTCATGCCTGGAAAATAACACCCCCCCCCCCAATTCTCTGGATTCTGAGCTGCCCTTCGGAGAATACGGTGCGAACACGATATTTTTGCATCATCCCGGTGAATGGGTTCCTCCCACCTTCTTGTTTTTGTTCGAATGAGAGTAAATCAGACATTTACAGAGACGGGGTCCCTCGAACCAGGCCCCGGACTGGAAACTAATTAAACTTTGCATGATGAAAGGCATCTCGAAATTGGAGCTAAATCGTACTTAGAGATTACAGCGCCAGAACGGATAAAAAATAAAAAAAAATAAAGTGATTTGCTAAGTAGCTGGCTTTTTTCCATTCTGGAAGGATCTGCTCTATCGGGAGGTAAAAGTCACACCTCAGGCGACCTTGCAGCGGTGCAATCTGGCAAATCCCCCCTTGCATTTCCCTCTTTCCCTCTGTGGGATTCGCCCCCAGGACGATTAAGAAACACAATGAAGTTCAGGCTTGCGTTTGCCCTAAAGGAAGAGGCCATTCGCCCGAGAGCCAATTTGTTACGATAATTCGGATGCCGTGACTAGTCGGGGACAAAGGTGACTGAGCGTGTAAAGGAGCAGAAAGTCGCTAGGTAAGACGCAGCCGACATAACAGTTCGTGGAAAGAGAGAGTAAAACATCAGACACAGACGAGGACCTAAGTTGCCGAAGAATAATCAAAGGACTTGAAAAAAAATTCAGAATCTCTGCTGGGAGGGAGAAGATGACATCGCAGAAGTCCACACGGAAATTCTGCATCAGAGGATTAGAGGAACGAAAAACAAACAAAAAAACAAAATGAATATGTCCATTTAAGGGTAGATTAGATCAAGCTTAAGAGAAATTGCGTGACCCTGAGGCGGGATGAGAGAGAAAACGACCCAGAAGGTATTCTGGAAAGATTTAAAAAAAAAAAAAAAAAAAAAAACAGAGACTATAGAAAAGAGAAATCGGAAAATAAAAAAAAAATGAGAATTTCCAAAATACGCGTACTCAGAATATGCAGGAGATGAAGATTTCCGTCAACGAGACCAAGAAAGAGCGACGAGAGACAAACCCGCCCGTCCGTGACTGAGATAACGGCGACATAGGACGCAGAGTTTAAAATGACTAGGGAGGATACGTTCGAGAACATGCAAACCTGAAAAACCTCACAAGCAGGAAAATGATAAGGAGGAACCAAAGGTCAGTCCAGGAGAAAATACGAAACAGTGTCATGAACTTAATGCATTGGTTTAACCGCACATTAGACACAGAGGACGAGAGAATTAGTGATGGAGAATATAGATCGGGAGGGGAAAATCCAGAATGGAGCCTAAAAATAAAATTGGATAAAGATACAAAAAAATAAAAAATAAATAAAAGGATGTAGATAGGGTCACGGGGACACCATTCTGAGCTACAAGCCAGTAGGCTACTCACCGAAGAGAAGAAAGACATTACAGCTGTGATGCTTGGAGAGGTAGTGACTAAGCATCCCCCGACCCTAAGACACACCAGGTTAAAGTGGAAAATGATCAAACAATTCTAAGGAGAGACCCGCAAAGAACCCCCTCTTGAGCGTCGCATCCCATCAAATCAGCAGACACTCCAGGGCGCGTAGCGTTCAAAAGAGCGAGCGGATTCAGATCTAGACGGCGAATTTATTCCTAAAAGGTGTGACTCTGACGCCGACGGCTACGGCCTTTCCAGCGAGGAGCCCGAGAAAAGGAGGATGATGTAGGCGACGGATAAAAAAACGGCAAATTCAAATTCAGCGAGAGCATCCTCCAGGGAGGGGGTGTCACGAGGACATCTTTAGCGAAGCTGAGGCTTTCAGCGCGGCTCACGAGCTCTGGAGATGGATTTGAGCTCGTCGTCGGATTTTCTTTTTTTATTTTTTCAGGAGCACGATCACAGGTGAAAAGTCCCAGGTACCAGAAGTCAGGAAGTCGGTGGGAGAAACCCAAATTCATGCCGCCTACATTAAATACGCAGACAGACGTATTCCTCATGAGTTTCCTTTAAAAACGCATTAAAAATCGAAATGCCGGTAATGACAGGCAAGGCGGATGGATGAATATGCCCCTAAAATATACTCATTATGCGGTGTTTTCGCAAAGTGCACATTGTGTGCATTTAAATTCGTGATTCCATTAAAGATCCATATGGAAATTTCTAGCATCCTCCGTGAAAAGGTTACAGGTAACACGTTTTCATACCTAACAGGGCTGAGAAGGGAGAAGCTGAGGAGTGAAAGGATTTAAAACAATTAAACAATTCGCAGGAAAGCAAGAAAGAAGGAGAAAAAATGGAAATGGCGTGCTAATCAAAACACAAACTTGATAGAAGAATTAAACCCAAATATAGCAAATATTAAATATAAGCGTCTCTCCGGGTTAAAGGAAAACGTATCGGACCCTAATCTACTTTGCATACAGAAGACACGGTCAGAACGCGGGTCCGCAGAAAGTCTAGAAAAAAAACAAAACATAATAGAATTATTAACAAAAATATGACATGAAAAAGACACCAAAGCACAAAGATCTAACCAAAATCAAGAAGATCACTTCCTTACGGTCAGAAATTCAATCTGCCACAGAGTCATGAAAAGTCTAAACATCATCCAGCACATGAACGAGTATCTCAAATGCACAAACGTTTCGAAGAATAGAGAGAGAGGAGAAAATCCATAGCCACACGGGAAATTACACAGGCCTGTTTTATCTATCTGTTTGTTTATCTATTTGTCTATCTATTTATCTATTTATTTATCTATTTATCTATCTATTTGTCTATCTATTTATCTATTTATTTATCTATTTACCTATTTAACTATTTATTTATCTATTTATCTATCTATTTATCTATTTACCTATTTAACTATTTATTTATCTATTTATTTATCTATTTATCTATTTACCTATTTATCTATTTATTTATCTATCTATTTATCTATCTATCTATTTATCTATTTATCTATCTATTTATCTATTTATTTATCTATCTATTTATCTATCTATTTATCTATTTATTTATTTATCTATCTATTTATTTATTTATTTATCTATCTATTTATTTATCTATTTATTTATCTATCTATTTATTTATTTATTTATCTATTTATTTATTTATCTATTTATTTATCTATTTATTTATTTATCTATCTATTTATCTATCTATCTATCTATCTATCTATCTATCTATTTATCTATCTATTTATCTATTTGTCTATCTATTTATCTATTTATTTATCTATTTATCTATCTATTTATCTATTTACCTATCTATCTATCTATCTATCTATCTATCTATCTATTTATTTTTAATTAAAACGGCCTTGTGCAACGTGCTCACGGACGTTCCTCCCGGAAGCCTGGCTGTTTCCTAAATACGAACCCCCTCCTTAAGGATGAAGGGTGGCCTCACAGCAAAACAACGGAGGTAAAGCACGACGGGCAGGCAAAAACTATCAAAACATACAGAATCTGTGAACGTAAGTCAACACCGTGAGTTATGAGATGTATTTGGAATATTGCCACCCACTACTACAGGGATGGAAAGCCCACCGACAAGAAAATAAAATGTAACAAAATAAAAAATAAAAATTAAAAATGTAACTAGCAAAAAAAAAATACATGTATATATATATATATATATATATATATATATATATATATATATATATATTTGGAAATCAAATAATCCCCTCTGAAAATTTCATGAGTCAAAGACGACCTCGTAATGGACATGATGAAGCATTTTACCTGGACGACAACAAAAGCGTCTCGCAACCAGCGTGTGGAACGCAGCCAATGTATGGACAGGGTGATCATTAACATGTTAAAAAGTGAGGATGTTTGAAAATTAATGAAAAAGGGTCCTCTGTCAAGAAAATAGCAAAACAACAGGAAGATGGAGAAGGGAATGATGAAGATGAGAGCAGCAATTAATGAAGAATTAAATCGAGATACGGTAGAGGGAAGACTAAAACCAAAAGTTGGTTGGTTGTCAAGAGTCATCAAATAAAGTGATTTAAAAAAAAAAAAAGAGAGAGCATCACGAATGGTGTGATTCTATGTGTAGTGCCCTGGGGGGTCCTAGTCTCCTCGAAGGGATCAATCTGTCGGTGATAGAAGTGTCTAACCTCTCCGCTGCACACCCCAAGCGAAGATAAAATCATATTAAATGTCAACTGTCCTTGAACATTTTTTTAAAAAAAGGAAAAAAAAATAGAAAAAAAAAAAGAAATGGAGAGATTTCTAGAAAAACATCGCACGACAAAAGGGACTCCGAAGTACGTGACAATCGAAGATGCCAGATTCGGTCTTAAAACTCACGTCCCGAAGGAAAGAAAACACGATCATCAAAGTCAACGTTCACACACAAAGATTTTATGAGAAAGAAGAAAATCCCTTTCTTCGATGAAAATGCTCAAGGAAAAACCTTTTGATGGGGAGCGCCCAGGTGGTGAAAGGCTGGAAATTCTGTCTTTCGACCCAGAAGCCAAACACGAGAGGCCCAAACCTGCGTTTCTATCTGACGCTGCACTCGCGGTGGGTCTCGGGGAGAAAAGCAAACCCGAATGAGGACGGAAAAGGAAGTGTCGGAAGGCATGGTTGGGACTCCCGGATGGTAGGAACGCAGAAGCGGAAAATCCCAAACAATGAGCGGGATCATTAATGAAACTCTTAATTAAAAATCAGGTATTTTTTTTCTTTTCTTTTCCCACGGGGGAGATTCTAAAGTTCACATTAAAAAAAAAAAAAAATGCAAAAATTCTCTTAAAGAGGAACAAGTCGGGAAAACTGATTATACGAAAATAGACCTTAAATGAAACCCCAAAAGCAGTACATCCTAAAAGCAAATTATGGCAAAGTCAACAAACTAAAGTCTAACAACTTTAGCTCATGAAAGGAAACCCTTAAAGACGGCAAAAGGCGGCTAAAGGATAAAATACAGGATGAATACATTTTTAAAAAACACTATCACGAACCCAATATCTCAACGGACACTTCGGATAGGACCAAGGGTCCCGCCGGACAAATGGGCAACACACATATGGAAACGCCTCGACCCCACGAAACGGCAAATCGATCGAAAAACACGTGTTTCCCTTTCCACCCGGCCCTAGGTTGGGAACAAGCACGCAGAATTTTGACGCGGCGACATGTTGGGGCAGATTTCCCTTTTCTTGGTGCAAATATCGCTTTCCTGGATCAGAAATCAGCTCCATCTCATGGAAACCAGAACCGAAGACTGGAAGCAGCGACGCTGCGACGGGCCTGCGCCTCGGGAAACCCAGGCTCGTGAGAAGTGCAGGTGTTTTTCCAGGAATGGTCGCTAAGGGCCAAGGTGGCACGGACGAGGCTGGAAAGAAGGCACGTTGCGTGGACGATGGAAGGGCCGAGTCGATTCCGATGGATGCGCGGAGCGGAACACTTTGGAGGGATGAAAAGGAGGGAAAACACGTCTGCATGCCACGCCACGCACACGGGCTTTAAAAATGCCATTGATGCCGGACAAGGGCATGTCAGGAAAAAAATGCAAAGATCCATTCTTTTATAGGAAAAGGTAACTATGAGGACAAGTTAATTATGGGATTCAGGGACGCCTATATCTGTGGGGGAAACGTCAAGGGAACCAGCATGTGTTTCTATGATAAACGTCGGAATAATGGTCCTCATCACCTGGGCAGGGAGGGCCATAACTGGCGTTTCCATAATGACGTGGCGTTCTGTTTTTCGACCCGATGGGTGGACCCAAGAACACGCACGTCGTATTTTCACGTCACACGGAACAGGGAACGATGCCTGAATTTTTCCTGAGGAAAATGCCATGAGGGACACAGCGCACGCCCGGGGCGGTAGGGATGCAAACAGGGGAGAGGCGAAGTGGCCACTCTGTCCGCCCCCTGCGAGATGGTCAGAAAAGTGCGGGGGGAGAAGCCTGTGGCACCCCACAGTTTGCACACGAGCCTGCAAGAGCGGCAGCTGCCGCAGAGTCCCGCATCTCTGCTCTCGCCCCACGAAATAGACGTTCAGAGTTGTTCCTACCACGACGGCATCATCAAACGTTTCAGGACTCAAAGGCACCTCTGGAAACAGAGAGAGAAATTAAAAAGCCAGGATTCCAGGAAAAGCAGACGACCCAGGTTTCAGCACGGGGCAGGCATCAGGCGCCCTCCCTAGGTCCCAGCGACGGCAAAAGGGGGATGAAGGGCGACTCTGCCAGCGAAACAGGACGCTGCATCACGACAACCTGGCAATAGCTGACAATGACCCAGTTTGATAGCCGCGCCTCGTTTTTATTTATTTATTTATCTATTTATCTATTTTTTATCTATCTATCTATCTATCTATCTATCTATCATCTATCTATTTATCTATTTATTTATCTATTTATTTTATTTTATTTATTTTATTTATTTTATTTTATTTATTTTATTTATTTTATTTATTTTATTTTATTTATTTTATTTTATTTATTTTATTTATTTTATTTATTTTATTTTATTTATTTTATTTTATTTATTTTATTTTATTTATTTTATTTTATTTATTTTATTTATGTTTTATTTATGTTTTATTTATTTTATTTTATTTTATATTTTATTTTATTTTATTATTTTATTTTATTTTATTTTATTTATTTTATTTTATTTATTTAATTTATTTTATTTTATTTATTTTATTTTATTTACTTAATTTATTTTATTTTATTTATTTTATTTATGTTTTATTTATTTTATATTTTATTTTATTATTTATTTTTATTTTATTTTATTTTATTTTATTTTATTTTATTTATTTTATTTTATTTTATTTTTTTAATCTGAAGACTCGTGTGACACGGTGGCTGGATGCTTCTGGCTGCTCTGCGCATGGAAAAATGGTTGGCGGCATCTCTGGCGTCCGGCCCCTGGACGCCAAAGTTACGACAGTGACCACTGTCTCCAGACACAGCCAAACGAGCCCTCGGAGGCCACTTGCCCTCGCTTGCGAGCCAACGGCCTGGAATAACCATGTGGTCAAGGGGGGCGATGCGTGGGCTGCGGACTTCTGGAATTGGGGCATGCTTTGCGGGGTGGTGGTGGGGGGCTGTCCTGGGCCCTGTGGGAGGCTCACAGAGCAGCATCCTTGGCCTCCACCTGACGGCTGCCACCTCTCTCTGACAAGGAGAAATGCCTCCCGTCATTGCCGACCTCGAAGGGAGAAGGGACACGGTCCTTCATGGAGGCACGAGCCCATCCGCGTGAGACCCGCGTGAGGCTTGCGGCTGGTTCTGCCGCCATCGGGCCACCAGCCTCGTGCAGGATGTATCAGGGGAGAGTGAGGCGGAGACTGTAAGATGCTGGAGGGTTTCTGGAGAGAGAGAGCCCGATACTGGAGCCAGGGTGGACCCCCTAACGGAAGCATCCTTTGGTCTTCTAGAAAAGGGATGCTGCTGGAGAGGAGGAGCTCGTAAGACCAGGTGAGCGGGACGCAACAGGTGCACGGGAAGCCGGGCATGGATGGGAGAATTCTAGCCACGTCCAACGAACCGCAGCCGGGGGAGGAGCCAGAGCGCCCCATGTCATCCTCGTCTCCAACATGAAATTCGGCTGCAGACGCCTGCCAGGCCCGAAGGACAGTGGCATCAGGTCGTCACTCCGTCGGCCAGGCAGGTTGGCTCCCCCCGCCCCTCATTTCCAGGCCCTTCGTGATGGGGAAAGACACAGTCGTCACCGTCCTTTCTCCCTGGGCGTTGTCCTCCCCCGGCATGTGGTAAGCTGATGGACTGGACATGCCCTGGTTGAAGTAAACAAATCCTATTTAACAGGGAGCTTCATCTCATGAAAGCACTGTCCAGTCTTCCCCTTGGGAAGTTTTGCGTCCCCAGACGCTTCTAGGTAAAGAGGCAGTTTGATACCTATACGAGGTGGCACCCCAAATCGGAGGGACAAACAGACGAGACACGGAGACACCGGAAATCTGGAAGGGGCTGGCATCGAATCTCAGGAAAGAGCGTGACTCAAGAGCGGGGTCCAGATCCAGAAAGATCTGTTAAAACCCCTTGTATCTGACGGGAAGATATTAGAGGAAGAAAAAAATACAGAATCCTTGATCAGAGCGATGGCCAGAGATCGGGGGAGGGGCACGGATAAAGGACACCTGTCCAGGTGCGACCCACGACGAAGCTTTTCAGGTCGCGTGCTGGCAGGTGACCTCGCTGCAAGGGTGGAGCGGGACAGGATGTCCAGGCCGGAGACGCTCTTCGCAGCGGACCCTGCAAGGAACGCGAGGTTCAAGCTCACGAGCTTCGACTCCATCTGTCGGCACCAACCGGACGTGGACACTCGCCCCCTGCTGACACCGTCCCACCCGAGAAACGTCCTCTAGGCGATGTCAACGCCGTGGGAGCATCCCAGAGCACAGCCTGGATGGACTCCATGTCCCACGCCCCTACACAGCCCGCCTCACGCCTAGACGGGGGTACAGCCCGTCACACGCCTACACTGCGTGGTGCGGCCTCCAGCTCCCGAGGCCACAAGGGCTGCCCCACGGGTGACCTTGCGGGAAAACAGCACGAGGCGGCCTCGCGCCCGAGAGGCGACGAGGGCCACGGTGGACACGAGACGCACGAGGCTGCTGTGCAGATGACGAGCCGAGCCACGCGGGACACTCTCTCGCGTGGGAAACTCAACGTATGAAAGTCGGTGGCCTCCCCCGTTTGCAAAAACTGGTCAAGGAGGGTTTGATTCCGGCCCATTCCTCAACCCCGGCCCCGTCGGCGAAGAACACGTGGCCGACACGATGGCTTCCTCGCTTTGATGAAAATAATACACAAGTGAATAGACAAATCTATGGGGGGGGATGTGGTTTTTCCAGAAATTTTGCCACAAATAAGACTTCAAACGTGTTATCTGAAGACGGCGTTGATCCGGCCTCGGCTTCTAGCCATCGCTCCTGTTTGTTTAATCAGGAGGAGTTGGTTCCGCAAAATGGAAGAAAATACCTTTTTTGTCCTTTCCCCTCGTTGCCCACGTGTACCAGGTGCTGGCAGCCTGAGCGTGTGCACGCCCCGAGCTTAGGGGTCAAGGCCGCGGGGTTACGCGTCGGCCTCGAGGACCCGAAGCACGAAGTTCTGCCTCTGACCGACCGTCTCAAGGCCGTCCGTCCCCGGGTTTCGCACCGTGGTCCCCTGAACACCTCGACACAGATCTGGAGCATCGGAGCTGCCCTGATGTTTCTAAAGTCAGAGGACGACGCGATCACGATGAGCTAAGCAGACGGTGATGCGCCATTCGGTGTGGACAGGTCAGTCTCGGCCACAAAAAAGCACGTAAAAGCCAAAGACGCTGCTCTTCACCGCGCCCTTCCCCGCCAGGTCCATGCCCGAGGTTGTCCAGGCTGCAGATGGCACCCTCTCGCCCTCAGCACAGCCTCTTCCCAGAGGGGAGGCGTGGCCCCTGCTCATGGGCCAACAAGGCGCTTCTGGCTCAACCCGCAGGCAGAGGCCGATGGAAACCAGACCCCGCTGGAGGACACGCTGACCCTACACGTGCCATTTCTGTGACAAATTAAATGTGGGCGATCCGGTTCCCTAGAGAGGTGTGGGCGCTGAGTAGTCTACACCCCAGTGCCCAGCCTTGGTGGAGACGTCTGCTCGGGAAGGGGAGGCCCTGGTGTCGCTGGGATCCGGGGCGCGGCAAGGCATCTGGTCCAGAAGAGCAGCCTGTGACACCTGCGGGCCGGACACCTGGACGCAGACGCGTACGTCACTGCCCAAGAGTTGCTGGGGGCGGGCTGGGCACGGCCCGCCAGGCTGCGGTGTTCTGCTGGGGGACCTGGATCCCCACTTCACGGAACGGCAATCCCGAGCAAAACGAGGGAAACGGCACCCAGCCGTTCCGGGCCCATAAAAGACAGTTTCCAGCTCAATTTTCCTCCTTTTTGCTCTCGAGTCACCCCGCTGCCGGACACTGCAACGCCATATGCCTCGTTTCTTGGGAGCTTCCCCCAAATCACCTAACATGAGCCCCATCCTCGGAGTCCTTCCTCCATCCTCCTATGAAAACCCACTTTCCGCCGCCCACAGGGTGCATCTTCCCTCATCACAGTCCGTGAACCCGGTTCTGTCCAGGTCGCATCTGGAGGCCTTTGCTTCAAGAGCCAAGGGGAAAACGAGATAATGACGATGACCTTATGGGGCTTTGTCACCTCACAGAAAGACAATAAAACCTTATTCTTCTCTCAACCTCCCCTTGCGACCCCAATAAAGAGAAGGACAACGACCTCACGGAAACGCGGGGCATCGCGCGAGCCCTCGGACGCCGCGAAGTCGACGTCGAGCACAAAGGACCCGGAGTCTGTCGCCGTCTCCGGAGAAACGGGGGCCCATCCCCGGGGCAGGTCGAGCGCGGGCCGAGGAGGAGAAAACGCGCATCTGTCCGCAGAGTCGACGCGTGTTCTAGAAATTCCGCAAGCAGAGAGGGCGACCCGGGGTGGGGGGGGGGCACGTCACTCAGCCTCCTGTGACCGAGAGCGCAGTTTCTGATAGAAACGGTGACATCCCACTCGCCCCTCCAAGGACAGCCAGACAAGGTGTCAGCGGACAGGACCAACCCCTCCGAGCCGTGCTTTTTGGTAAAGAAAATGGCATCTTGATGCTGCTTTTGTGGACCAAAGGGGACACCGCCAGCGAAGACCTTTACAGCAGGATGAGACGCGACGGCAGAAGCCATCGTCGCCGTCACTCCTGCTCGTTGGGCCTCGATATTTCCGAAGCGAAGGAGGGAGCAGATTTCCTCTTTCGGTTGAAATAAGGAGCAGAAAATATCAAAACCAACAACAACAAAAAAGAAAGCCCCTTGTTCCCTGAATAATTTCGCCATCAGGAAAGCAAGGACGCGGCGCCACGAGAGGCTGGTCGATCGGTTCGGCTTTTAGGGAATTAATGATGTTTTCGGCTTTTAGGGAATTAATGATGTTTTTGGCTTTTAGGGATTTAATGTTTTCGGCTTTTAGGGAATTAATGATGTTTTCGGCTTTTAGGGAATTAATGATGTTTTTGGCTTTTAGGGAATTAATGATACTTTCGGCTTTTAGGGAATTAATGATGTTTTCGGCTTTTAGGGAATTAATGATGTTTTCGGCTTTTAGGGAATTAATGATGTTTTCGGCTTTCAGGGAATTAATGATGTTTTCGGCTTTTAGGGAATTAATGATGTTTTCGGCTTTTAGGGAATTAATGTTTTCGGCTTTTAGGGAATTAATGATGTTTTCGGCTTTTAGGGAATTAATGATGTTTTCGGCTTTTAGGGAATTCATGTTTCCGGCTTTTAGGGAATTAATGATGCTTTAGGGCTGTCTCTCCGTTCTGAGACCCCAGGTCAATCCCGCTTCGGGACGTGGCTTGGCTGGACTCCAGTCCGCGCGTGCAACGCTCCACGAAGCCGAACTCTGAGGCCACCGCGTCTGGAGCAAAGAGATATTTATTGACGAAGAGGTCGCCTCCCGTCCCTGTCGGTCCTTACACTAAGTCCGGGTTTCCTAAGCACCCCACGGGGGACGGGAAGGGGTGTAGGGTCAACGTCAGGGGTCTCTGTCCTCATTCTTTTCTGCAGGGGAAGCCTGTGATTCGTGGCCTCGTGGCCTTTCCCCGTTCACTTGCTTCTAAGACGAAGCACAGACGCGTATATCGCGTGTGGACGTCGCCCGTCGCTTCACTACGATGAGTGACGGGTCACCGGTGAGTTGACTCGAGATCATGCTGCCGACGTACCGGGTCTCACGGGGTAGGACAGCAACTTGTGGCTCCAACACGCAAACAGGTTAAAGCCGCGAGCTGGGGTGGGTGGAAATCGACGTGAGGACTCGGTTGGCCGGGGCTCAGGCTCAGGAGGCCTGTCACCCGCTCGGCTTTCGACGACGTGATTTCGAGGCGAATCGCCTTGCCCTTCGGAGCGAGAAAAGACCCTGCAACACGTCGCCTTGTCACCTCCAGGAGGATTTTCGTGATGCTCGGGGAGGGACCGGCTATCATCGGGGCAGGAGAGCCTCACATTTTTTTTTTTGGGGGGGCGAAGCGCGAACTCATTGATCACGACGGCAGGAGGTTTTCACCTGCAGGATGCGGGGTGGGGTGGAAGGAACACCCGTGGGGGTCAGATCCAGCGACACAGGAGGAAAAACCGTGTCGCTTAGGGGGTTTGAAAAGCCCGCCCCGGCGAGGGCCGTGGAGTCGTGTCTTTTGAGTATGAAAAGCGCTGAATGTGGCCGCCGAACCCTGCCAGGCCCCAGGCGAGGGCCAAGCATTTACTCATTAAATGCTGAGTGAACCAGAATCCTACAAGAGAAATTAAGGACAGAGCCGAGGTGCAACCCATTAGATCCTATTTCCTTATAACAGAAACGCTCAATTTTTTTATAAAAATTTAATTCTGAAACCGGTGGATTTCAGAATCTGGAATATTCGTGTGGATAATGAATTGGCTGAGAAACTTGTAAAGAACTAGAACATTCTGCGTTTTCTTATTTTCTTATTTGCTTTACTTGCCCTTAAAATCTGGGCGCAGGTGGGCTGGTTGCCCCTAACACACCAGCCCGGCACAGGGTAGGACCTCAAAACAGGGATGTGTGCTAAGTAAATGCATTCAAAGAGACTGAAAAGGACTAAATATTTTTAATTCCCAACAAAAACGTTGGCTTTGGACACCCCGAAACAAACACAAAACCCCTCTGCGCTGAGAGTAAGTCCCTATAGAGGTTTATAGGGCCAAGCTCCGCACCGGGAAACGGTGCTCACCACCGTCGGGACGAAGGACGGGCGTGTGTGTTGCTCGATGTCTCAGGAGGCACATTCGAGGCTGTCGCGCGGGCGTGTCAAGGTGGAGCCAGGATTTTATTTAAAAAAAATAAATAAATAGATAAATACAACCTTCGATGCGAGCCGGGATGCGTTCTCCCCCGTCCCGCCCGTGCGGATGGAGAGACGCGTGCGTTGCCGGGACCTCGAAGGCCAGAGCCGTCAGGGGCAGCGGCCTCTGTGCACACCTGTCCCAGGGCTGCCAAGCGTCCTGGTCACACGAAGACGTAACGGACGCGTCCGTGGTGACCCACGTCCTGCTCAGCAAGGGACGGGGAGCCCTGACACGCAGCCTTGGGGGGCTGCGACACCCAGCAACGGGCCCTAGTCAGCTCCCATGTGTGTGTCGGGGGGAACGGGTCTGGCACGGGTCACCACCTGATATAGGTGCCCAACGAGGACAAAACAGTGGGTTTCAGAAATGGGAACAGGCCCTCCCTTCGTCGCACTGGAATCTGGGGAAAGACACAGTGAAAACGGATCTCTCGCAGTTTCGGAAATAAGAGAAAATACCAAAAAAAAAAAAAAAATCTAAGCAGTAAATCTCGATGCGGAATCACGCTCTGAACGGGAACCGTCTGCTTCCTCAGACCCCCCCCACCCCCAGTTTCGTTCTTATTCGCCAAGGAAAAGTCGGGGACGTTTTGGCCTCCGGCGCCAAGGCTGGGCCATTTGGGGACGGCGAAGAAGACGTCGAGAAAGAGAATAAAACCGAGGCCAAAGCCGATTCTCCAACAAACAACTCTCATCGCTCGGGAAACACGTTTCCCTTCCCTAGGGGATTTCAGCCGGAGCCTGTGCTACGGTCACCCCCTCCGCGCTTCACGCGGGGCCTGAGCGTGGCCGTGGCGCTCGAAATCCCGGGACATTCGTGAGCGAACGACCGGCCCTTCCCCCCGGGGGAAGCCGTCCTTTCGACTGAGGACAAATCCAAACACGTCCGTGTACGCAAAACCCTCTCTTTCCTACAGGTTTCAGGGGAAATGCCTTACGCTGAGGTTTCACCGAACGCACAGACAGACGGTCCATGGGCAACTGGCGTTGGCTCTGGAATCAGGTGGGGACCCTGGCGCGGTCCGAGGGCGAGTGTGAGCCCGTGATGAAAGCAGAACCGCACGCGGCGGATGAGGAGGGAATGCGTCTTGGGATCGGTTTTGTCTCTTTTCAGGATGGGGGGGTGATGCGGTGTGTGTTGCCAGGTTTTGTCTGCAGCTCATCGGCGGGTTGATGCGCTCCCACCCGGGCTTTGGCCAGGGAATTGCGAGAGGGAGGTCGGCGAGGCAGACTCCAGCTCCACGCTCTATTTTTCTTGGGCCCATGAGACGTTCGTAACGGAAACACCAAATTAACCTTTTTTTAAAAATAAATTTTGCATCAGAGTTGACCCTGGTCGGACTGACTCCAGAGAACCCACACCTGCATCTGCGTCTTCCCGCCGTCCCATCCCGTCCTCCAGCTTTACACTCCGTGGACGTTTGGGCTTGAAACTCGATGCCTCAAGGGTCGCCCCCTCCCCATAGCGATGCGAACAGGATGGAAAGTCTAGCGAAGCAGCTTGGATGGGACAGGTGACAGGGAACCCTCTGCGTCCTCATGGTTCAGGACGAGGAGTCCGTGAGCTGATGCCGGGCGGCAGCCCAGCCGGGCCTAGTCTTCCCTGGGCCGTGCGGGTGAGCGGGTGCAGGACAGGGGTTCCCCCGGCGCGAGGAAGCGCCGAGGCTCTGCTTCTGATCGCCAGAAGCTCTTCCCTGCTGCGGCCGCTCTATGCTTCGGCCTGGAGCCCGCCCTGAGAAGGGGTTGCTGCTTGCGGCCCCCAAAGGAAGCCCTCACCTTACCCCATTCTGCGTCCTTATCCAAATGTCAGCCCCCAGCTCAGCAGGCCTGCGGGGTCCCCGACGCCCAGCCTACGACCAAATCCGCTGGGTGGATATCAGCTTCCGCGTTAAATATTTCGATCAGACTGATTTTTGGGGGGATCATACGGACATCACGGATCTGTGTTCCTACGCGAATGAAGCCATTCGTCGTTTTGAGGCGTCGCGATCCCCATTTCTTCAAGGGAGACGGGATGGGCCCCGAATGGGAGCCTCAAACGGGCGGCTTCACGAGGATCGATCAGAGGTGAGCGCTGCTTCTCACCCGGCCGACAGCCTCGAACGGGCCTGTCACGAGAGGGGGCGCTGAGAATTCACGAAACGGTCCCTTTCGACGACGGTGGAGGGTGCGTCCCGTTTGCGCGCTCGCACCCCTGCCTTAACAACGTTTAACAATCCCTAACTAATCTGTGCTTGGGCCCACCCGATCTTCAGAGATCCCCTCCCAAGAACAAAGGTGGCGATGACCCCGAGCGCAGGGTGCGAACGAGACGGGGCGGACCGCGCCGCGCTCTCCACGCGCCGTAAACCGTCCCGCTCTACAGCGGGAACGAACCCCCCGCTGCACGTCGGCGACGCCGCAACGAAACGGGGGACGATCGATCTCTCGGGGTGGAGGCTCTTTGTGAAAATGAACATTCCGGAAGGCAGGAGATGAATGGGTGGGACCGGTGCTGTCGGAAATGGCTAGCGACAATTTTGCCCCAAAATAATATAAATCGCACGTTTATTTCTATTCAAATTGAGGTCCAGCAGCGGCCGCCACCATTCTGCATGCAGAAGCACGCGTGTCTGCTTAGGAGGTAGGAGTCTCAGCCGACCCTCTAGGAGATAAAACATAAAGCCTAAAGGATTTCCCCCAAAACGGAGCAGCTCCCCTCCTGCGCGGGGCTGGGACAGAGGCCTGCGCCCCGGAGCCCACAGGGAGAGACGCTGCAGATGCTTTTAAGAGACTTAGATTTAAAGGTTCGGGAGACAGACGTCTCGGGCCGGCGTGACTCTGTCAGTTGAAAGCCGAGGGGAAGCGAGAGGGAGGGGACGTGGCAGGATGTCCTAGGATGTGGTGACTGGAGCGGAGAGGGCCTGATGGCATCCTGAGCCCAGAGACGCCCCCCAATCCCTGGGACGACGTCTGGAGCCCTGAGAGCGGGGACGAGGCGGACATCAGGGCACCCTGCAACTCGGGAGGTGGCGCGACCCTGCGGACCCCTTCATTCCTCCCTTCTGGCCTTCTGGCCTCTGCCCGAACACGATCCCGTTGGCTAAAGCCACCCCGTTGGGGCGCTCTTTAGTTATTTATTGTTTTAGGGCTGCCCAAGAAGCGACCACATTTCGATGTTTAGGGTCATCTGAGAAGCTCGCCAGCCGGGGGCGACATCAAAGGCCGCTCTTGGGGGGGAAAAGGGGACGGCGCGGGCATCCCGATTCCCGTCTCGTTAGCGTGAAGTCTTTAAGGGACTCGCAGAAGGAGCCAAAGAGGGAAAAAAGGAAAACTTCTCTTCTCGAGCTCGGCTATTTTGACGTGTGCTTAGGATTCTCAAAATCAAGTAAAATACGAAGATGTACAGATGAGAGCTTCGGGTGCCTTCGAAGGCCCAATGCGCGCCCCCGACGTGCAACGCCTCCGTCCAAGCTACAGCCGTCGTGTGATGAGGGCGAAGCCTGCACGGACGGAGGACGCCGGCCTAAGGAGATGTCTCGAGGAAAACAGAAGCTGCTGCGTCGGCGGGAAAGGAGCGGCTGCCGCGTGCGAGAAGTGGAAGTACACGTGGTCGGCATCGGATTGGGCTTTCGCGGAGTCTGACAGCCACGAGGGCACTCAGATCCCCCCGACACACACACACAAAATACAAAAAAAATGTAGGTGGTTCTCAGTGCAGCTGATGCTTCCTTCCACCTCTAGGTCAGGCGACCCTTGGGGTCACCTGGGGGCATTTTGGTTGTGAAGACGGACGATGGGAGGCACCTCTGACACCCAGCGGGTGGCAGCTACGGGTGCTGCTCAACCCTGTCCAACGCACGACATGGTTCCCCCAAACCCGGAACCATCCAGGCCAAAATAGGGGGGCAGTTCCCAGGCTCCAAACCTACAAAATTGGTCACGTGCTCAAGCACAAGGGGTTCAAATCCGCCCCCGGATGGTGCGTCTTGAATAAACGGATACAGAAAGCACAGCTGACTGCAGCAGAGGGATGAAAGTCACGAGAGAAAGCCCCAAACGAGGGCCCTCCTGCGGGAAATAGCTCCCCACAGCACGCGTGGCGTCGTCTCCCCGCGTACGTGTCGCCTGACGCGTGCTCGTCGTCGCCGTCGTCGCTTTTTCCTCGCTGGAATCGAAAGGTCACGTCCTCGGGGACTGTTGTCTTTCTTCCTTCACAAGTCGATTGCCTAGAGAAGGCACCACGTGGCCAACAGGACGTCTTCAGTTTAGCTCTTGAATGAATGAATGAATGAATGAATGAACCCCACTATCATGTGGCTTTCCCCGGCCAAGCTATCTCTACGAGGCAGGAAAAGTGTCTTGAAACCATTTCAATGGTGCAGCCACCGCTGTATTTCAGTCTCATTCATGCCTTGTAAGTCCAGGGCTCCCCACGGAACCTTCCGGATCGCGCGCGCCCATTCGCAGCGGAAGGACGTCTTATCCATTTTCCACCCGTCGCTGCGGGAAGGTACACGCCCCCCGGGCCACGAGTCGATGTCCAGGGCAGGTGGGGCAAGGCTGGTGCGTTCTCCTGACGGGTCAATCAACTGCGGTCGAGCCGAACGATTCGGGCCCCGGAGCCTGCAGAGGGGGCACCGGACCCCTGGGCACGGTCAGGTGGTTGAAATGAGGACGAGTCTGGAAATGCTCTGATGGCGCACGAGCCTGGTGATACCCCACCCATTCCTGCACCTATACCGATCGGATTTGTGGGCGACCGTACAGCCGGGGAGCCGACGAAACCCTGTCCGGATGGCAAAAGGGTGACAAGGTCTGAGGAGAACCGGGAGCAGAGAAAGTGGGTTAAAAAAAAAAAATAAACATACACACACGTATTTTCCTCAAGAAAAAAAAAAAAATAAATAAAATCACAGACCCCGAG
>CM057388.1:1202500-1435000 GCA_030015415.1 Cynopterus sphinx | reverse complement strand
CGTTTCCCTGGCAGAATTATCCCCGAAAACTTCATCCCTTCCCAGGTCCTCCCAACCGCGCCAACCTATTTTGACTTTGAATTTCTGAATATTTCTCCTTGGAACTTTCCAGCGTCCCCCGGCACCCAAACCCCCATCCCTCGCTTCTTTTCCTTCAAAACGACGTTTTTCTTCCCCCTATGGAGGCAGAGCCCACCTTATCTAAATCAACTAAAAATCACCGACCGTGCAAGCGCTATGTGAGAAGCAGAATAAAAAGAAAAAAAATAAATACATCCAGGAGAAAATGTGCCTCATTTTCCTGTAGGATTCACAGTCTTAAAGGGACTCATTTCGAACGTAAAGATTTTTAGGCAAAAAAAACCATTTTTAAAGGCATTGTTAACCTGAAACGACGCTCCGAAATGAATTAACTGGATTTTAGTCAAATTAACGCTCCCGCTTATTGACTAGATCCTTCCTCGGGACGTTGGGCACCTTAAAAATCATTGTCCCTCTTTTCCGTCTGTGCCGTCGAGGTCCTGTGTCACCTCCTGGCTTTGTTGTCCAGACCGACCTTTACGTAAAGGACAGCTTTGTCCTTCCTCATAGAAGCTACGAACCACCGGGAGTATCTGTCCCCACACGTCCCGAAAGTCTCAAAGACAGGACATGGCACCCCGGTGACCCCTCCTGGCATCCGCTGGACACGTCAGATTAACGCAGTGGCACCCCGTAAGCCACCAGGAGGCCGAAGGGAAAGTTGAAGGCAATGGGGACCCCAGCAAGGCCTGACCCCGGTTTCGTCGGCTTTTTTTTTTTGGTAAAAGTAATTTTTTTTGGGGGGGGCATACCTTTTGGATCAGATGGTTTATGGCAGCCCCCACCTTCTTCCCCTGTGTGTCCGTCCCCATGACTGAACGGATTTGGACACGGCGCCGTCACAGCACAGAGTCGCCAGCGGAACCAGTTCGGCTGGTGGGATGGACGTGGTGCAGATGCCGCCCCCCGCATGTTCCACTTGAGGGGGAGCCAGGACCCCCGCCCCGAAGGGGCCAGGAACAGCAGACGCGGCCTCATGACGTGTGACTCTGGTCACACTCGTCTCGGCTCAAGTGCTCTTCCTGCCGTACGCCCGAGCTGCCCTTAGTGTGGGTCAGCTCTGCCTCATGGTCACGTGAGGACGTGACAGCACCTGAAAGCTCCTGAGTGCAGGACCTTGAGGAGAGAAGCGCGTGGGGCACCCAGAGCGGCCATCCATCCACGGCCCTCCCCGACACGCTGACCTCGAGGTGAGCACGCGGGGGCTTTGATGGCCCTTGAATGCGTGAAGCAGCCAGTGACAGACCCTGCGGGTGACATTTCTGAAGGCCGTGACTCCCACTGTGGGTGTCATCGTGTCGGCCAAGGGTCTTCACTCCCCTTGTGGGCAACAATCAATGGCATGGCACCAGCAGCTGGACACCCGACTCCCTGATTGATAGAGCCTGAGGTCTGCGGCACCGGAGAGCTTTGATGTGACAAACGCCACTGCTGGGGCCGATGTCACCGCCAGGCGCCACTGCGCGCCGTCAATGGGGACTGCAGGGAAATGAATGGCAAGGAAAGGCCCAGTTATGGGAACTCAGCCTGATGCTCACGTGACATCCGGCTCCCTAAATCATTTCGCAGCTGACCGGTTAGATTCAGGTCACTGTGAAGGTCACAGCTACCTGTGACAGGCGAGGCTGGAGGGGGCAGCTTGTGGGCGGGGCTGGAGCTTTGGCATCCGTGAGACCGGGTTCCAGTCTCGGTTCTGGTCCCGACAAGCGGTGTCCCTGGACGTCAACCCCACCACCTCCGAGCCTCCGTGTCCTCGTAAGTGAGATCAGTGACTCCCCCCACCCCCCTTCTTCTCCAAAGTTCCTAACGAGTCAGTGAAGCGGGAAAGACCTCCAGCCGCCCACGGCTGGCTGCCTGCCTGCTCTGCAGGCCTCTGATTCGTCGATGCGGACGGGAAGACGGAAATTTAAATTTAATTGGAAGCAAAAATCACATTAAAACATGCGTGAGGCCTTATCCCAGAGCGCCCGGGAACCAGAACGCAGGTCGGAATAGATTCGGATCCGACCAACTGGCCACGCCAAAGGCAAGCGCATTGGAGGCGACTCGTGAGGGGCGGGAGAGGTCCGAACCACGGATGAGCGGAGCCAAGCTGGGTCGCTCCGTTTGCGTCAGCAAAAAGGCTTCTTCTCTTCCATCAAAGGCCTTTGAACTATCATCGAAAATTTATAAAAAAGAGGCGCATTGGGTGGAACTCAAGTTCGGGATTTACACCCCTTCCTAACGGAAAAGACACAGAGCAGAACGAATAAGAAATACGCTCGCCAGAGAGCATCTTTTTCGGAAATAAATGGACTCAGTTCATCGCTAGCGCGCGTGGGGGTGGAAATCACCGCGTTCCTGGCCCCGATGATGCGGCCTCGTTCGCCTGGTTTATTAACAGCAGATTAAGAAGGGGATCAGGCCACCAATTTTACGGTCGGTGGCGAGCGAGATGGCGGCGTCACCCTTGCGAGATGAGAGGAAAAAACACACAAAACACCCCTGTTTCACAGAGCGGGCGAGCGTGAAGGTCCCCTCCTCTGCGCCGCAGGAGAAGAGTCTCACGATGACAGTTTTTAATTAAAATGCTCCGATTGAGATGAGGGCATCTCGTGGGAATCAGCCACGACATCTGTGGCCCGTGGCACTGATCGCTCTGGGTCAACGAGGAGGTGAATAGAACATCAGGGACGTCAGCAACAGAGGAAACGGGAAGGGAAGCGTGACACGTGCATAGAGGGACGGTGCCGGGTCACTTCTGTCTCCTTGTAAAATCTATGTTTTTGTTTTTTTTCCCCCCATGCCTCCAGCCTGCTCCCATTTTGCCATAATTCATTTTTTTTTACATTTTTATTTGGGATAGGGCAACCGCCCTTGTCACTTTGTTAAAATAATAATAATAATAATAATAATAATAATAATAATAATAATAAACTATTCCTAACAATATTTCTCCAATCCTAAGGCAGGGAAGTAGCACTTAGGATTTATGACTTTTCGAAGAAAGAGCTCACATAACATCTCGACCTTTTGCAAAAACACCTAAGCTGTTCCTCACCAAAGTAGGAATTAAAATGATCACCGCGGAGCGCGTCGGGCCGTTTTCTCTGATTGTCATTTGCACACCTGGGTGGCCAGCCCCTTATGGATGCTGTTGAGACACAGAAGACCTATTTCCTAGGAGGAAAAGGCGAATGTGCCGGCCGACGGCTTCCAAGGGGACAATGGCAGAGGCAGGGTCCGCGATAAAGATAACCGAAGTGACACTGCAAAACCATGTCGCCGTGTCTAACCGCCAGAGTCGGCACGCTCGACGCCGTCGCATGAAAGGGGTCTGTCTGCCTGTCGTGTTCAGGGTGGCCTCACGGTGGCTCGTTTGCGGGATGCCAACAGCCTCGCACAGAGCTGCTGGAGGGCTTCTTTGATGTGTCTGCCACCCACCCCACAGTTCTCTCTGCCACCATGATGTTGCCAAACTCCCCATAGGGAAGAGAAAACTTAACGTAGCTCAACGAAAAAAAGAGTCCTAAAAGGAAGCTTTTATTTTTCCTTTTCTTAAAAAAAAAAAAATATATATATATTTTATATATATATATATTTAATAAATATAAATAAATATATTTTAAATATATTTTAAAATATTATAAATTTACATATATTATATTTTATATATAATATATTATAATATATAATATAATATATATTGTATAATATATAATATGTAATATGTAATATATAACATACAATATATGATATATAATAAATTTAAATATATTATATATTTTAAATATAAATATATATTTAATAAATATAAATAAATATATATTTAATAAATATAAATAAAAATAAATATAATAAATATAAATATAAATAAATATATTTTAAATATATTTTAATATATTATAAATTTACATATATTATATTTTATATATAATATATTATAATATATAATATAATACATTATATAATATATAATGTGTAATATATAACATACAATATATAATATATAATAAATTTAAATATATTATATATTTTAAATATAAATAAATATATATTTAATAAATAAAAATAAATAAAAATAAATATAATAAATATAATAAATATAAATAAATATATAAATAAATATAAATAAATATGTGTTTATAAATATAAATATATCTACTTATTTCAGAAACGGCCCAAAGTGATAATAGGTCCCTGTGTAAAGGTGCTTAGTACCGTTTGGCATGAGAGGAGGGGGAAATCAATTTTTCTTGAAATCTCAGCTTTTAAATAACATGCACGTGGCACGCACGCAAGAGAAGATTTCAGGACTGCACCAAAGCCGGGACTTGCTCAACGCCCATTTGCTTCACGCAGAAAACAGCGCCCGGAGCTCGTCCCCAGCATCCTGACTCCCGACACACTGCCCTCTTTGACACAGCTCAGTGCAGGGTGCTGATGTTGCTGTTTCTCCCTCCCTACCTCTTTCTTAGAATGGACCTTTTGTGAAAAGATCAAAAAACACCATTTCCTGTTTGCAACACGAGGGGCCAGGACCAGGAGCCAAGAGGCCTCAGAAAAAATACCCATCGGTCAGCGGCATTAGCTAAAAGGGTTCCACAAAGATCTGGTTCACAGAACTGAACAAAAAATAAATAAATAAATAAAATAAAATAAAATAAAATAATAAAATAAAATAAAATAATAAAATAAAATAAAATAAAATAATAAAATAAAATAAAATAAAATAAAATAATAAAATAAAATAAAATAAAATAATAAAATAAAATAAAATAAAATAATAAAATAAAATAAAATAAAATAATAAAATAAAATAAAATAAAATAAAATAATAAAATAAAATAAAATAATAAAATAAAATAAAATAAAATAAAATAATAAAATAAAATAAAATAAAATAAAATAATAAAATAAAATAAAATAAAATAAAATAATAAAATAAAATAAAATAAAATAAAATAAAGTCATGAAATGAGGAGGCTTTTAGATCGCTTTAAAACTCAACGGGGGAAATAATACTGTAATAACTATGTACGGTGTCAGATGGGTGCTAGATTCATCGGGGGAGTCACGTCGCGAGTTGCATGAATGTCTAATCAATGTGTTATCCACATGAAACGAACAGCATATCGTCTGTCCACCGTAATTAAAAGATAAATGACTTTTTTAAAAAACCCAGGAGGGGATTCTGAGTGGTTTATCAACGCTCCAAGAGGTACAAGCCTGCGAACATCTGGGAGTGATTTGATTTCTAGGTTAGAAATGCACTTCCACAGCTACTCACCCCCGAGTAGGCTCCTGGACAGGTGATGTTTTCATTTGCAAATGAAAAAACAAAACAAAACAAAAAAAAACGGCCCAGAAGGAAATTAAAATCAAGTGGAAACCAGGATGTACTCGGCAATATTTACCTAGGTGGAGCAGACGTTTTCAGGCACATTTCTGGTCTGACATAGCTCCTTGAAC
Organism: Cynopterus sphinx; assembly: GCA_030015415.1. Lineage (NCBI taxonomy): Eukaryota > Metazoa > Chordata > Mammalia > Chiroptera > Pteropodidae > Cynopterus > Cynopterus sphinx. The sequence goes on along the minus strand of CM057388.1, from coordinate 1,429,468 downwards.
CCGTTTCATGTTCTATTTTCCATTTTAATATTTTAGTGTGACCACACTGAGACGGAGGGATCTCCCTCTCATCATTACATCGTGGAAAATTCCATTTTCTGCACCCTTTCAATGCGTTTTTGTGTTGAACACAAACATCGTTACGTACTTCTAGGAATAACGTCTTCGCGCAGTGTCTGACAGCAGGCCAAACCACAGAAGCAGGTAAATCTCAAAATGTGACCCTGAAAATATATATTTTTCCCCACACCCAGCTGGGGGGGAAAATGGATTAAACGCCAAAGGAATGGGGAATTACCCTTGAAAAACCATGCACTTAGCCAACGTCCTGTCACTGCACATCATCAAAAGTCAAATTTCTAAGAAGAGTGAGGTTGCGTTGCATGCAGATGCCAACACCACGTGACCACACAGCAGTTCCTGTGACCACACAGCAGCTCTTCAAGGCCCAGCAAGTGCAGATCATCTGCTATGGAATCAGATCAGAGATGTCCCAGCACACAAGACACTACACAAGGCCCCTGCACAACCACGAAAGGAAGTGCTGTCATCAGCTATCGCCACAGAACCATTTAGGTGTCATCACACGCATCGCCTCACCGAGGCTGGGCCATAGGAGAATCCCACAAAGCACAAACAGATCCTAGACGTCAAGCGCGAGCTCTTTAAATAAAGAGAATTTCCAAATGCAGACACGCGACGCGGTCCCAATCCGGTCGTCCCCACAGCAGAGAACACGCGAGGCCCTCGTTGCTTCCAGCACCGTCGTAGGATGAGGCGCACTCACTCACCTAGGATCCCCAGCCGGTAGTTGATCGTGATCACGATGACGTTCCCGTAGCTGGCCAGAATGCTCCCGTCAATCATGTTGCCTGTCCCCTCCATATACGACCCGCCGTGGATGTAGACCATAACGGGCTTCTTACTGTTCTGGTCATGGATGTCTGGTGGGAAAAACAGGGGGAAGCAAGGAAACACAGTCAACAATCACACTGAGGAATTGATGCTAAATAAAGGGCTGATGATCGATTACTTCCTGGCTTTGACTTGAATCGATCATGCCTGGTTTTGAATTATATGCGCCTCGATAAGGCTGCCTACGGAAAACGGTCGATGGTATGGCATTTCCTACTCGTAGACGTGATATTTTGCGAAGTACACTGACATTTGAAGTGATGTGTACGTTTCCGTATATATCTAAAAAAATGCTAATAAATAAATAAGTAAATAAATAGATAGATAAATAAATAAATAAAGGATTTAGATGGATTACCTAGTTCCTAAACAGTGCTCAAACTGTACAAGGGGTCTTCAATTGAAGGAGTTCATGGCAACCGTCAGAAAATACATTTCCGGCATGTAAGCGTGACATCAACTTCGATTTAATTTATTTTTTATTTAATTTATTTTTAATGATGATTTATGTTTACTGTAACTGCCAACTGCAGACAAAGGTAAGCTTTACGATGAACGTAAGAGCCGTAGGAAAGCTACAAATGCTCAACGCACGACGATGACGAAAAACAAACAAATGCTGAAAAACAATCCACAGAAGACAAACGTGTAAAAACGAGAACAAAAATGTCCATGGAAGTATTCTTGCTCTAGGTGACTGACTACCATATCCTAACATATCTAAGGGACCAAAAAGGAACAGGTGTAATAAAAATGGCACAAAATTCCAACCTCCAGCCCAAAAAAATCACGGAAATGCTGCATACTGTCACGGGGAATGTAAAATCTCATTGGGATCTATCTGGAACCAATGCGTACCCTGATTAATTAACATTTTATTTAATGGTGTAAAAACAAGGTTTTGCCATGGTCTGTCACGATAAAAAATTCGGAGACCATTTGTCCATCAGTAGCGTGTGCTTTCTGAAAAAAAAATAGGATTCAATAACCTGTGTAATGTTAAATAAAGGTAATGTTTGAGATGTCTGACCTCAATTATAATTTAAATCTGGATATAAATTATATATATAAATATATTTATATATAATATAATATACTATACTATACTATACTATAATATAATATAATATATTATTTACAATATATTATTATAAATAATATATTATATTATTATAATTAATATATTATATTATTTATATTATATTATATTATATTATATTATATTATATTATATTATTATTTATATAATATAATATAAATATTTATATAAATATATATTTATATAATATAATATAATATAAATATTTATATAAGTATATATTTATATTATATAATATAATATAACATATTATAATATATAATATATATTATAATATATATAATATGTATAATATATATATAAATATAAATATATATACATATTTGTGTCTAAATAATTTAAATATCTGTTTGCTATCAAAAGAAAATAAAACATACCTAACTAAACATGTATCTGTATATATTTTTTTAATAACGTTTTCTTATCCTCATTCACCAAGACAGCTCTGAAATATCAGAAAGGAATTTTTAAGAAAATGAACTATCGCCATTTGGATGGCGGCCACAAAGAAAACGAAGGATGAGGGCACTCTCCCAATGAGCTCATTAGTTCGTTGTCTGCAGGAAGGCGTCGAGAAGGCCCCGGAAACCCACCCCTCAGAGGCAGGCATGGAAAAGTGGGCCAGCATGCCCACGTTTTCTGCAGATGTTTAATCCAGGGCAGGAAAAAAAGAGAAAAAAGCAGCTCCTATTTTCTCACAGAAAGCCCAAATAGAAAGTAAAAATCTTCCATTCATCATTTATTCATCCTAGGCTACAGGGACCGGGATGCGATACGGTGACATGGAAGCTACCAGAGGTAAGGACGGCCCACGAGAGCTGTAAGATGATGATGATGATGATGACGACGATGGTGATGATGATGATGATGATGATAATGATGATGATGATGACGACGACGACGACAATGGTGATGATGATGACGATGCAGCAGCAGCAAAGAGAGAAGAGCGGGCATCCCAGCTCCTCTCTTCCTTTTTAAATTTTATTAGATTTATTGCGGGCATGGCCTTGGTTAACAAGATGGCACGGGTTTCAAGCGTTCAGGTCTACGACACATCGTCTGTGTAACGCATCGTGCGCTCAAATCGCCTTTGAGCCGGAGAACCAAATATGTTTCGTGATGGATGCCATGAACCTCACGCGCCTTCATCTTTTCAGGGTGTAAAGAAGTGATGGCCATGCATCTGGCCACTCAGCTAGGTGAAACATGCTATTTCTTATCATTTAAAGCCTTCGTGGAAACTTATTTTAGACTTTTTTTTTCTTTTACACCATTCATGCTGCTGAAGAAGTGGGAAATAAGTGGTTGTATAGATGCCATCTGTCTTTCATCTTTTAAAAAAAAATCCATTTAGTTCCGTCAATCAACGTGGGATCCTTCAAGGAGGACATTTCAACAGGCCGCAAACGTCTTTTGCGGGGTAAAATGTTTTCGAAACAGCAGTGGTGTGAAAAGAAAGATGCAGGCAGCTCGCTCTTCGGGACCTTTCTTCAATTCTTAGCTATCCCTATTATTATTATTATTATTATTATTATTTTTCTTTAAATGCTGCTAAAAGGCAGGGCCGAATGAAACAAGGTATCGTCGTCGATGCAAATATACTTATTCCGTGTATTGCACCGTGAGCCAGAGAAGATTCGTGAAAAGTTATTTTGGAGTCGGGGTGTTGAACAAAGAAAACAAAGTGAAATGCCAGCCCCCTGCCCCCCAAGTCCTCCTGAGGTGCCCCACGGAGCTCCGCAGTGAACAGAAGCAGAACGGAAAAGACAAAAGCTCCAACTACGATATGAACTTGCAAAAGGGCATTTGGAAGGAAGGAAGAGAGTACGCATGCACGTTTTCAAATCCCATCTTTTCTTCTTGTGACCAAGCCAAAAAGAAAAAAAAAGAGAAAAAGAAAAAGAAAAAAAGAAAAAGAAAAAGGTGGACTTTCTGGCAAAGCACATTTGTTTATTCCACATTTAGAGACAAGCGATTGCCCGTCATCTACACAGTCATTGAGGTTAAAAATGACCGTGGTTTTCAGACAAGAAGAAAATAAGGAAGAGCACACCAAAGTGCACTTGTTTCAGGTAAGGGGAGGAAAACCAGGTTGAAATGGGAAAAAAAATAAAAAAGAGAGAAAGAACGAGAGAGAGAAATAGATATAAAATCATGCACCAGGGTCGAGGTTTGAAAAAAAACACACAAAAAAATACCTTCGTCTTCACCACGGTCATTACTGGTTATATCATCTGCGTTTTTCTTTGTGTTGGCTCCTTGGGTCATATCGAGGAGGAAAATACAGGGGGAAAAAAAAAAAAAGAGAATTCAAAAACAACACGTTTGCGGAAAAAGTCAGAAGAAAGAGATACCACCCAGCAAAAGTAAAAAATTTTTAAAAAAAGCAGTCACACAAAAAGTGGCAATCTGTGAAATCTGTTTACATTCGGGTTTCAAAAAAAAAAAAAAATAAAATAAAATAAAACAGGGCGATACAAAATGCACATAAACGTAAAAGATGTCAAGAAGAACCAAGTTCAAAATGTTCTTTGTGGGAAAAAAAAAAACAAAAAAAAAAACAAAAACCCATGGGATATCCCGTGAAAATGCAGTTCGGGGGTTAGAATGATATCACTGCACGAACACAAAAAAAAGCTAATGTGAGATTAAGGGAAAAAAAGGAAAATTAAATTATTAATAATAAAAAAAAAGACTTCCCGTATCTTTTGAAAATAAATGCGTATGAAGCATCCGACGCCCTTCCGACGTTACACGTCCCCATGGAGCGAAGTTTCTGAAACGTCCCCCAGACACGTTTCGGTTAGGCCACTCGACAGCACAGAGAGCCGCCCGGAAGCCATAAGCACGAAGGCACTTTAAACCCTAAATTTAAATCCTAAACCGATCGGCATCAGTTCCATGCTCACGGACGTCAAAGACAACAACACGGACTTTCATAGAAAAGCCATCGATGTCACCTGGGCCGCTTTCGACGGCGAAGCTCCGCCTCGCGCCAGGGGCTGCCCAGAAGGCCACCCCCTCGACGGCTACCGTGAAAACCCTCAGACTCCCCGTACGTGGCCCTTCAGCCGCGATGGAACACGGCGAACGCGCTTGTCGGCATCGGGCACGGCTGTTCCACGCGGCTCCAAGTTCACTGCTGTTTGCTTTGGTTCAAAAATGAACGAATAAAATGAAGCCACCTACCTTGGGGCATCTGCTGCGCAGGCATCTCCACGTAGACAAAAGTGTGGGGACAGGGGCTTGCGCACACTCCTTAAAGGCTCCCCCACAGGGCGCCTTCTTGGTTTTTATGATTTTCAGATACAAAGAGTCCAAACATTTAATGCCGCTTGAGCTCTCCCTGTCTCCTCTGGATAGACAGACACGCTCAGACTCTTCAAGGCAAAGCGTCCCCATCAGCGAAGGCGGCGGCCTTCCCCTCTTATCCTATCCGGTGGTGGCAGTTCTGGGTTTAAGGGAGAGGGGGCGACAGGAACGGCCCCCCACCACCCTCGTGCCTCAAAATCCTTCCTCGGCCCTATCCAACCCGGAGGACCTCACACACACGCCTTCACTGAAGCCAAGATTTGAAGTCGGTGTCGTCGGAGCTCGAAGAAGGGGGCTGAATGTCGCCATCATTTCCGGGGACGCGACGCGACACGCTTGTTGAGTTTTGGGGTTTCGAGCTCCACGTCCACGCCAGGCAGTGGAAGACAGAGCCGGGAAGGGATGCCTGGGACCGTGGAGGCCGACAGATCACCAGACTCACCTATACGACCACCCCATGGTGGAGCTGACTCTGGTACAAAACGATCCTTTTTATTCATTCTGATGCACTCATTTCCCATCCCTTAAAAGGGTACTGGGTGCACAAGGTGCTGAAGGCTTAGTCTACGGACCTCGTTAGCCCGACATCAAAATCTATTCTTGTCCAAGCTGTCGCCCTCACTTTAATTCCTCGAAGCAAAACTTTAAAAACTTCACCTCCGTCCAATCAGCTTGGCCGTCTTTTAGGGGGTCCCTGTCGGGGTCCATCGTCAGTAGGGCCGCTATCGACCAGATGTATGGCTGGGCTGTGGCAACGAGCCTAAAGGGGGTGCCTTTCCGAGAGGAATAGCGTGGATGAGACAACTAACCCGTCTGCCTTAGAAAGCAAGTCCGCGTTTCTGGGGGAAAAGAAGATATGTTCAGTTCATTCCGGGAAGATGTTCACTATACAAAGCTGCCATCTCTTTCATGAAAAAAAATGGAAGATTCTAGGGAAATGCGAGGCGTCCTCAAAAGGCAGGGAAGGGATGAGGGGAGAGAATTGGTTTCCTGCTGCAAAGCTCACCCCCTTGGAGAAGGGTTTCTGGAAAGTCTGACGCCGCCCCTCTTAATCCTTTTAGTGATAAACCTAGTTTTCTTCCCTCTTTTCTTAGGGGAGAAAAGGCCCGTCTCCCTCAAATCCTCATAATGGCCCTGATCCTGGTGGCTCCGATCCTCCGCTGTTGATAAGGGTCATCAGTGCGTTGGTAGCAGAAATGGTGTGAGGCCCGGTCGGGCCTGTAGAGCCTGAGAGGGGAGAGGGGGGGAATTGAGGCCCGAGATCTTTTATTTTTTTACTTTTTAAGAAATATTTAACCAAGCCTGCCTCTCTTGACTCCCTTAATAGGCAAATCGATGATGAAAATGGATAGATGGATGGATGACTTAAATAAGCAGTTTTGTCTTCTTTTTCTCGTCTAGGGACGGAGATGGCACTTCCGCAGGGAACCCCCCCCGACTCAGGCAGGAAGGGAAAGGGCTCCTTGGAACCCCAACACGCAGGGACGGCGACCCTCCTCAGCCGGAAGCAGATACGGAGGAAGAGGCCTCCTGCCCCTCCACATCCACGCTGATCCTAAGGGGGGCATGGCTCTCAGGAAAGGGTTAAGCAGGACAGCTGGGGTCTGCCCTAATCCGCCCCACAAGTAAGATTTTGGGGCTAAAAGTAACTTCCCCAAAGGAACCAGCAGGCGGAGAATTAGGTACCAGTTGAACCCCGTTCCTCGCAGCTGCACAACGCAGACCCCAACGACCTTCGGCACCCCCCGAGCCTCATTCTAAGCATCATCAGAGCGTGACGCATGTGCCCGCAAGTTCATCGATATCGTGACAAACAGACTGGATTCTGGGAGCGAACATGTGCGGGATGCAAGAGGGTGAACCCCTGAGTCCTGCCCGTCTCAGCTGTCAATCAAGGAAGCCCACCCTTCTAAGAAAAGGGACCGCCCACGGCAGAGGGGGGTGACAACCCCAAAGGCTTTGCTGCCAGGCCTTCGGAGGCCCGCTTCTCTGGCTCGGGCCCACGTCTACACTTTCCCTTTTCAGAAAACGCTTTATCTCTACTGTCTTTCCGAGTCTAACTCGCTTCTTCCTTCAAGGCATCAAGCGTCTGGACAACTCCCCGATCCCAGCACCACGGCCTTGTAGGAAACGCACGGTCCTCGTTGAGAAAGGGCTTCTTCACCACTAGGACCCGACGGTCAGGATTCAGCTTCCCGTCAGCCTGTCCTGTCCGCACACCCCAGCCTCCTTCCCAATTTCCCTCCTCTCGATGTGTCTTCTCTTCCAGGCTGCAGGTGGGAGCACAGGAGCGTCAATTGGGGCCTCGATGACTCCAAACAAAGGCCGTTCTGCACGGTCTGGGGTGGATCACAGGCCGGGACTGTCCCCACACCGGTGCCCCAAGAGCCAGCCCGCCCCGAGGACAGGAAATTTGAGTCATTTGAAGTCGTTCCGAGGGCAGGATGCGAAGCCACACGCTCGGGGAAATTTCCCCCACCAACAGGGGACGGGTTGGAACGATCTGAGAAGCTCTCACAACGCTCGGCACATGGCCACGGTCACCTCGCCCAGTAAGAGGCGCTCCAGGCTGATCGACGGGGGGATGTCCAGGTCTCCACCAGATGCCTTTTTCCTAACCCAAATGTGTTTTCTTTTAAGAGCATCACCGAGGTGAACTTTACATCCCAGAAACTCCATCCATCACGGAATCGCAGTCAAGGTCTCGCTCATCCCCCTTCTCCCCCTCTCCCTACGTTTTCCGTTTCGGGGCGTTTTCGTGGAAACGAACTCATTCGATGAGCAGTTTTCGCGTCGGGCTTCCTGCCCCCCTTCGCGTGACAGTGTCGTCAGGGGCATCAGCACTTCCTTTTCTGCGGACGGGAAGTAGTTTACGGAAGGAACAGGCCCTGCTTGCTTCTCCCAGTTATCTGCTTCCGGTGGGTGGTGGCGAATGCCAAACATGCCCTGGCAACCATTCGCGAGCAACTATTTCCTACGGACACGCATTTTCATTTATTTTGGGATTAAATCTGGGGGTGGAATTACTATTTTATACAGCCAACTGATGTCTAATATTTTAAGAAGTTGCCGAGCAGGTATCATCGCACGTTCCCTCCAGGAGTGTCCCCAGGTCCTACTCTGTGCACCTGTCACCCACCTGCCACGTGTTTGACTATGATCATCCTACAGGGTGTGAAATGGTGCCGCGTCACGATGACGGGGAATGTCTTCTCCTGTACGAGACGTTCTTCGTCGAGTCACGTACTCCGCCCGTCTCTTGGCTTCTTATGACGGAATCGTGAGGCTTCTTTATGGTTTTTAGACACAAGGCTGTCACCAGCAATGGGATTTGCGAGTCTTTCCTCCTCCCAGTCCACGGCTGGTCTTTGGCCTTCGCAATGGCGTCTCCTGACGCGCAGATGTCCGATGAGGTCCCAGGTACGTCTTTGTTTTCCTTTAAAGCGCGTGCTTTTGAGGTGTAACTGAAGAAATCCGTCTCAACCCCCCACCCTATATCTAAAAGAGAAAAGATTTTCTCTTTTCCCCCCCTATATCTAGAAGACCTGCATTTTTATATCCCCGTCTTTGGTTGATTTTGAGTTCATTGTGGTGTGCGTGTAAGGGTGGAAACTCCTCCCTTTGGATGTGGATACCCGCAGGACTTAGACCCATTTGTTGGAAAATCCTCTTTTTCCCTCACTCTTGGCGAAAGCCAGCTGACTTTATCAGAAGGTGAGGGTTTATTTCTCCGCTCGGTGATCATATTCGATGGCTCTGGGGTCCTGTCTCGGTCTCTTTCAAAATAAAAGAAGGGGAAACGCTCCCACTTTCTTCTGCCTTTTTAAGAAGTCGGGCATGTTCCATCCTCTCCCTTTCCAGGCAAATTTTCAAAGGAACTGAAACGCTTGAAGCAAACCGCCCCCCGGACCTTTTGACAGGAATTATTTGCCCAACCACGGTTCTAAATGAATGTTTCTGACCCCGCAGCATAATTAGGCGTCTCCTTTACCGTTCTGCGTATATTTACCCTCACCCTTTCGCTCGCTTGCACTGAGCCGCGGCAATATTTGTCCTCCCAGATCTAACTAATTAACTGTCCCCGAATCCAAGCGAGTTCTTCGAGGACGGAATTGAGGACAATCGTGAGCTATGTAAACACGGGTAACGGAGGACATAAATGGGGAATAAAGATCCCACTGAAACGCATGGCAGAGCAAACGCCCCTCGTGGCTGCCGAAAAGTCACCTTAAAATTCGGGCAGTCAGGCCCCTCTTTTTCTGTTTCCTCCTCCGACGTGCCGCCTCTCCCCCCAAAACAGCAAATAACACATCCCTTTACGGCTAATCATTACCATCTCCATCAAACCTCGCTGGGGAAGAGGTTTTTAAATATTAAAGGGGATGTTTAAATAACTTCCAACAGATGCAGAGAGGCTGCGCTATTAAAAATTAAGTCTGACTTCATGAATAAAATATTTCCGTGGCCCTCGCGCCGAGCACATCCATCCTTTTTTCTTTTTTATACGTACCTGTGCTCCTGGTGTTCCCCTTTCGTGCTTCCCCTACCTCCTTTTCAGAAGTCACACTATGGAAAGCGGTGCTGTGCATTGGAAATGGGATAGAAATGCTTTGCGGAGAACTCAGGAAAAACAGACCGGAGTTAGGAGGGAAAAAAAATCAATGGAAGACCGCTCCGTGCTGCTGTCGAGATTTTGAGGCAGCAGAGTGGTCTCATGAGTACTCTTCTAAACATACATTAAGATGGTTGCTGCTCCTATGTATGTGAAAACCATCAAATAGAGTCGCCTGATAGCATTACGAGAGCGCTCAGAGACATTACGCATGCAAGGATGTAAAGAAATGGTAGAACCGAAAATTAAAATAAAATAAAATAAAATAAAATAAAATAAAATAAAATAAATAAAATAAAAACAAAAGAAAAAATAAAATAAAATAAATAAAATAAAATAAAATAAAATAAAATAAAAACAAAACAAAAAATAAAATAAAATAAAATAAAATAAAATAAAATAAAATAAAATAAATAAAATAAAAACAAAACAAAAATAAAATAAAATAAAAACAAAACAAAAAATAAAATAAAATAAAATAAATAAAATAAAAACAAAACAAAAATAAAATAAAATAAAATAAAATAAAATAAAAACAAAAATAAAATAAAATAAAATAAAATAAAATAAAATATAAAATAAAATAAAATAAAATAAAATAAAATAAAATAAAATAAAATAAATAAATAAAATAAAATAAATAAAATAAAATAAAACACATTTGCAATTATTGCCGTAAACATGAGCTAGCATGTTAAAAATGTCTGGACCGGTTCCCCCCTTCCTTTTTTTTTTTTTGTCTTTGAGGAGGGCAAATTCCCAGTTCAGCCAGGCCCCGTCACCTTCAACACACGAAGGGCACGTGAATGCCAAGTACGGATTTAGGTCAACGCGGAGGATGCTATGTGACGGGCGCCAGGTAAGTGAAGACTTCGGGGCTCATCACAGATTGGTGAGCCCATCGCTGGGACACAGAGGAACGTTTCTCTAATCTCGTAGTCCAGCCCTGAGGCGGGGAGGGTGGTGGTGACCAGTGAGTCCCCAGTCCACTTCAGCAAGGAGCCCAGTCGGCCTTGCTGGTTTGTCCCGCCGTGAACCCACTGCGTCCACAAACACGTGCGGACGCCTTAAACCATGCTGGCTCTGAGGGTGACACGCCGCCTGACCTTGGGTGAGCTCAGTCACATCGAGGACAGACTGGCGCTGGATGATTTGCGTGGGGGCTGAGAAGCGTATTCATTTGTTTATCACCCTGTCCTGGGCCCCGGGGGTGGAGTCTGTGACGCAACGGTGCTTGCTGGGGACATGGCAGGTCTGAGCAAGCAGGGAGGGCTCGGGCCAGAAGGGGAAAGGATGGGGGGGGAGGCACTGGGGACTGGAGGGAAGGCGAGGAGGGTGAGGATGCCAGCAGGACGCCTCATCTGTCAGTCTATGTCTTGACAAGTGGGTGTCACTTGGGATCACTGGGATGAGCGCTCCAGACATACGTTTTCACCCGCGTTTTACCTTTTCCTTTAACTTTATCGGCTCAGAGCATGGGAACAATAACTCTAGACATGTGGCCTGCGGGTTCCCGCCAGGGCACGTGCACATGTGACCTACAAAAAAGCTTCCATTTCTGCACCCGAAAGCCTCAGCGGAGCTCACCTACTGCCGGCTATTTTTCCTTCTAAAACCAGGTGATCTGAATAATGCCATGGCAGGCGGGACGGGAAGGTTTGCCGTGGATGGCGAAGGGTGACCCCAAACCCTGAGCGTAGGGAAATCGATTTCTCCCAAGTCACCAGTAGGTGTCCACTTGGAAAAACTTCGCAAAGGCACCCCCAAGTTTGAAGACCCCTCCACTGCAGGATGGCCGAGTCAGGGGGAAGTCTCAAAGCCCTGGACCCAGCATTCACTCCCGAGCACGTACCACGGGGCTCAGATGTGCTGGATATCGGGCTACTCGTCGCGAACTTGGTGGCAAAATACCCACCCAGCACGGAGAAGTCACGTGACAAATATCTGTGGGGTGAATCGTGCCTTTTGGCCTGAAGACCACATTTATTACAAGGCAGAGGTACTCACATCATCCGTGAATAATGACAATTAATAATAATGATGATAATAATAATAATAAATAATAAAAATAAATAATAAAAATAAAAAATAATAATAATAAATAATAATTAATAATAATAACAATAATAAATAATAATAAATAATAAAATAAATAATAATAAAAATAAATAATAATAATAAATAATAAAATAAATAATAATAATAAATAATAATAAATAATAATAGATAATAATAATAAATAATAAAAATAAATAATAATAATAATAAATAATAATAAATAATAATAGATAATAATAATAAATAATAAAAATAAATAATAATAATGAATAATAAAAATAAATAATAATAAATAATAATAATAATAATAATAATAATAATAATAATAAATAATAAAACCACCGGTGAGATAAACATAGACGCCGCTAGGCCACGTGTATGATTCTCTCAAGTCTGGAAATGGAAAGGTGAATCCCCTCAATTTATTTTTAGAATCAATACTGGAGTCCTGTTTATCATAATTTCAGTGTATCTTGGGTTGACATCTCAGGAAAACTGAAGGCCTATCTTCGTGATGACGATAAAAGCAAGGCCTAGCCCCTTCTCATTGTTTACTGGTTTAAAAAGGTTTTGCTATATTAATGGAAATAATGTTTTTTTTGGGGTATATATATATATATTTTTTTTTTCTCTGGCTTTGGAAGAAAGACTAAGAGAAAATGTGAGTGGTGATTACCGTTTCGTGTCTGGCTGGGATGAAAAAGAATGGATTTCACACCTTCTCGGGCAGGAATCAAAATAAATATGAAGTTTTATCGGTCTCCGAAACACGGCTGCGCTTCTTAGCAAAATCTCAAGTCACTGCAGACAGAGCCTTATGGTACCAGGTTTTTGTTGTGTGTGTATGCGCCCTGTCAGGAGATTCTAGAAGGTTCTGAGCTCTGTTGCACAGAGTTAACGGATGGAAAGCTTGTTCGGCAGCTGGAACACAGACTGTTGCCACCCGGGGTGAACCTCCTTTTGGGGTGATGGAGAGCGAACACCAGGGGGTCATGCTTTCGCTGCTGTTTATGCCAGAGAATCAGCCGCCCAAATCCCGGGCTTTTCTGTCTTTACCCGTCCAATCGGTCAAGTCGCCTTGGCTTGCCGTGCGTGTGGCCCTGATTAACCCCCCCAAAACCAACATTTAACGTCTAGATGTCTACAGCGTCACCCCACTCCTGAGTTGTTTAATGCAAATCAAATGACCTCTCTTAAGAGCCCTAAAATCTTTTTTTTTAATTAAAAAAAAAGAATCACAAGGTCACGCATGCGTTGGGGGACATGGGACCATTTTCACTGCAGACGAGCTAGGTCACGGGCCGCTTTTTCCACTTTTGAGCTCAGCGGGAGCTGCTGGTCACAATCGAGCTCACTGGAAACTACAGGATGGGAGAGGTTGTAAGCGGCAGCCGGGACATCAGGGACACGAACTTAACGGAAGGGGCCCTCGGGGACCTCTCGCCGTGACGCCCTGCGATGTATAAACCGTTCGGTAGAGACGGACCCATCCCCTGTGCGGAATATCCTGTGCCCTCTCTGGAAAGCTATAATTCCGTCCCTACCGGCGGACTTCGGCGGCCTCTGCCACCAACATGGGACGGGGACAGACCCTTGCCACTTCTGAGCCGCAACATCTTAAGCTGCCACCTTTCTGCCAGGATTATGTCCTTGACCACCAGACCCCCATGTCCCTGGTAGAAACGACCCCTCCAAACCTTGGTTTTGGAAAGGAAAGGATGTAAAGGACAACCAGGCAGCCCCAAAGTGACACGAACTTCAAAATAAATAAATAAATAAATAAGTAAATAAATAAATAAACAAATAAACAAATAAATAGATAAATAAATGCCCTCCAGGTCGTCCCCCAAAGAACTCAACGCTCTCGACCCCTTGCTGTGTTTTCATCCCGGAGAAAGCCGATCGGGATTTGGGGCCTGCGGGCCTGTAGGACGACGTCGTGTTGCTTGGAGCCAGCGACCAGGCGGTGACTCGGTACGACGGAAGCGAGTAGCGGGTCCATTCTGCTTCGTTGCTCGTTCATTCGGTCATTTCCGCCGCGGTGGGGAGGTGGGTGTCCTTTCACCCTGCTGAGTTACACTCCACGACTTCCTCTTCTCCTTCCACGTGCTCTCGCTTGGCTCCGGGAGAACTCCCTGCCGGGGTCTTTGGGGCCACGTGAGCACTTCTTCCCTCCCGGCACGGGCAGAGGCTCCAGGAGGACCACCTTGCATGTCTCCTAGCCCGTTTCTAGGGTGAGACATGCATTTCGCCGAGGAGCTCAGTCCTTCTCTATCCGACACCTGCATTTATTTTATAGGCCGAGGAGCTGCAGGCGCTAAAACGAGGGTGGATGTGGCTAAATGGAGCGAAACCCTCGTAGGTGACCCAGCTGATGTCTACATAAGAGGCTTTACGGTTTCCAACTGTGTCTATGATACGTGACGCAGCGCAGTAGGATCGAGAGGAAGTCACCTCCTCGCTCTCCTAACGCCCTCATCCCGTTGCTGTTCTTCCTCATAACGACAGGTCACCTCATGGTGATCCTATTAATATCTAAACCGCGGCACTGGAGGACACAGCTCAGGGCACGGTTCCAAATGCCTTGGAGCCGAATGACAAAAAGCGTCGGGAGGTGTGAGTGTCCACACCGCATCCAGATCAGACACCTGCGGCAGAGACACAGTCACCGCAGCACTCAAAAGGGGGGCCTTCGGAGCAAACCGTTTTGCGCAAGGGCCGACGGAGGTGGGTGGGTCTCTGGCGACGTGACGTGACCTTGTTCCGCTCGGTCCCCACCCAAATAAGTGATGACGCGAATCAACTAGGGATGGAGTCTGTGGTGGGACCTCAGGTCCAGGAGGGAAGAGCGAATCGCACCTGAATCACGAGAGGAGGGAGCAGAGCTGGTCTTTGGGGGGGAAAAGCGAGAACTGGGTGCTGGAGACTGAGTCCCAGAGGGAAAGGAAAAGGAGGAGGATTAAAGAGGCCTGGGTGACCTGGGGCGGGTCTCTGAATCAGTGGAAAACGACTGATCCCGTGTAGCCCACCGCACAGGCCTGAACTGGAAGGAGACACCTGTGTCCTGCTCCAGGCCCGGGGGCTGGCGATCAAGTGAGTTTTTAAGACATCACGAGGCATCCGCCCGAGGACGCGGGACCCGTAGGTAATGCCGAAACCTTAAAACACTACCCAGCCGCGTGAAACGCATCCCGATCATCGCCCACTCACGTCTATTTTAACATCCTCCCCTATTTAACCTCAGCCTTGTGTGGCTCCAGCTAATAAGGCCGCCGCCACGCGGGCACCGAGCGATGGGATTTTCTTTTCTTTAATAAATACAAAGGCTGAATCCCATTCACTCAACGCCGCTGAGCCCATCAGTGCATTTTATTCTAAATCCATAAAAGCGTGGGCTTCGGGGGCCGCCGCGACGGGGAGCTGGATCCCTCTCTAGGGCTTGACAGATTCGTGCCCCACGCGCGCCCGTGCGCACACGCAGTTCCCTTTTTTAAAAAGCGAGTTATTCTGAGATCTGCTGCGGAGCAAGTCAGATTCCGTTCCTTTGGTCATTATGTGCCATTTCAGGGATTGACCCCAAAAAAGAAACCTCGCCAGGTTACGGATTTTCTTTTTATTTTATTTTTATTTATTAGTGTTGCTACTTTCCGGGGCAGAAACAGGGACTGACTCAACCCACGGTCGCCCGCTTGGCTGCTCAGCATCCCCCCTCCGGGGAGCGGGGGTTTCGTTAAAACTCTCTCTGCGGAGCCTCTTCTCTTCGAGCGACTTCGCTCTGTGGTGTCCGGGTAGCACGCTGGGGATGCGAATGATCCCTAAGTCAAGTCCCCGTGGCAAACGAAGACGAAGAAGGGAAGAAGGGAACGCGTCTCAGCGCACCCTGCAGAGCTGAAACCCCGAGGCGGTGTCCGGGGTAGCGCGGGGTGGGGCTTCTATCAATCAACCCATCAGCGAGGATAAAGACCCGACAGCCTGTCAAGGGTCTACACTGGGCACTACCCACCCTACAAATTCGCGCATAAATCGGATATCAAGGACCCCACCGCTGTGCATGCCACCCCTGGAGGTGGGAACCAGACCTTCCAGGGACAAAGGCTTTCGGGGCCTTTCCGAAGGGAAAGGGCATCCCGTCCACCCGTCCCCGTCAGCGGGCCCCTCGTCTGCGTAAATCCTAATTTGTTCATTTATTCAGAGACGAAGAACGACAACACACATGGGACGCAGCACGAGTGCCGTGGGGCACGGAAGCAGGACACAGGAGACAACGAGCACAGCACCCGAAAGGCCCTGCGCGGACGTGTCCTTGGCCCTTTTTTGCCCCTTTTCGTGGAGCAAGGGAAGACGCCGTTTCTTCGGTGCCAAAGCGTAAAAATGAAAAGGCACCGTCTGGGAAAGAGAGAAAGGACAGGCGGTCACGGCGGAGGTGGAACGCTCTTCCCCAAGAACATCCAGCTTGGATGCCGGTCCCCGAGGGCGTCGCGCGGCACGGGACGTGCGACGGATGCCGCGCGCTCGATGGGGGCACGTGGGGGTGGTGCAAGGCCGGCTGCCGCGAGAGATGCTCCCGGGGGCCTTGCCGGGCGGGCAGCTGCCGTGGACGGAAGTGAAGGAGCGACCGGCGGCCGCCGAGAAAGGGGGGGCCTCGAGGTCGGCGGCAGCACAAGGGTCTGAATTCTTGGAAGATGGTGCGATCCCGAAAGCAAGGGGTTCCCCCCTGTCGGCACCTGCACGGAATCCCCGTCGGACCCGGAGCGCAGAGCGCTCGGCCAGGTCCTCGTTCTTAGAAAACGGGGCGACACCTGTGAAGCCACCGCGTTCGAGGTCACCTGTTTAGAAAACGGGTGCCCATGGGCAGCCTTTCGAGGGGACGCATCCTGGCTCATCGACTCGCTCTCCGGTCGCATAAGGAGAGTGTGGAGCCGGCCCCATGCATGGCCTCGGACTCCGGGTGCCGTGAACGTTGCCAGGGAGCCAACCCGAGGGCCTGCACGGGCACGGGGCCTGCTGTCCCCTGTCCTCCTCCCGCGGAGAAAGCACCTCCCTCCGTCGGTCCGAAACACACCCGACGGGCCGAAGCGCAGCCCCGCGAGGTGACTGGGTGGCGTGGGGCTGTCGTCCGTGCTTTGGGGCCTTGCGTGTGCTGGGCCTCGGGTTCCTTTCTTTGCCTCCTTCCCGTTTTTATTCGTTTTCCACCGTCAACGTGGGTTCCACCAGCCACCGGTGAGGAGAAGGGACACGCGCCGTATCCGGGGTCAGGTTAGTGATGAAGTCTGGGGCGGCGATGACGGAGGCCGACGCACGCAGGAAGTCCCCAGAGGAGCAGAGGGTGACTTGTCAGCCGCGCCTGGCGATGCCCTTTCTAGTCTGGGAAGAAGGCAGACGCGGCCGACGGCGTCACGCCTCGGCGAAGAAGTGGCCATCGTCCGCCCCCTCGAAGGGCACAGCGACAGGGCCGCCCCCGGGGAGGGAGGCAGGGGGCCTTCCCACGGATGGCATGAATGCCCAGGGAAGGCACATCAGTCCCTGCGCACCTGGCGAGCACGTGCTGCTCGCTCGGCAGACAGGGCCACCCCTGCACCCCCAAGATCGCTGGCTCGGGGCGTGGGGCAGAGGCGCGACGACGGCCCCCAACCCGGCGCCGGTGGCTGGTGCATTCCCCGCCACTCGGATGGCACAGTCATGGCACCGATGCGCGGGGGGGGGGGGAAGGGCATCCTTTAAAGGGTCAGCCCCGTCCCCGCAGGCATGGGACTCGCTCTCCATCTGGAGACAGGCACAGGACGACGTCGCCGCGAGGCAGCTCGCGGAGCAACCGCCGCCCCGTTTCCCACCAGCGTTCGGGAAACACCGTCCAGGTTCACGCTGGCTCCTGCAGAGAAAAGGCTCCCTCGGTGCCTGGCTTTGCGGAGGGAACGCTCAGACAGGGCAGGCCCCCGGCACCCACGCGTGGCCGGGAGGGTCTCTTTCGGTCGGATGCTTGCGCAGCCCTGCAGAAGGGAGCATCCCGTCATCACCTCTCCAGCCGTCGGGCGTCATCCCGCACGTTCCCTCCTCCGCCTGGGACGCGCCGCGTTTTCTCTCACCGCGCCCAGGGCCACCGCTCGGTTCTGACGCGATGTGCAGGGGGAAAGGATCTCCACAAGTCCAAGCACAGCCAGGAAAGGTCAACAGGTCCCCTGTGCTCCTGGCATTCGTGAGGAAGTAACGGATATTTCCAAACGCACTTATCCTGGCCGCTCCCCCCATCTTTATGCTTTTTGTCCCCAAATTAGAAAGCGCCACGGTCTCTGGAGGTATGACGCGGTGGGGCTGAGTTTCATCCCGTTCAAGCACAGGTGCCGCTGCACGAAGCTCTTGAGGTCCACGTGGCCTTCTGCCTCCCGCCACCTTGGCAGGTCGCGTCCGGCCAGAAGGAAGTCTCCCTTTGCCCACCTCATCGTGATTTCAGTCCTTTCGAGTCGGGGATGAGCCCTCAAATAGTGGACGCCATCGGCCACTATTTTCGCCAGCAGGAAGCTAGCATGCGTTCCTGTGCACAGAAAGTGAAAAAATATATATTTTTTTTTCACAAGGCGCCAGGGAAAGCGGGCTGTCGGCAGCAGAAAGAGACGAACGGCCTGCACCTCCCAGCACATGTCAGGGGTGAATCGCGTCGGCCTGGAGAGCCCCAGATTCCTCGGCCACTTGGGAGTGACTTCGACGACGCGATGAATATTCTTAACGACACGGATGTCACGAAGTGGAGCAAAAGCAACGGTAAAAGACGCGTGACGCCTAATAGGGACGGGAGCCACGGTGCTGATGCCAAACCCTGAGGTTTCCTGAGCAAATAGACGCCGTCGGGGTGACGGGACGGCAAACGCGCCCTTGACCGAGGGGATCCCGAAGGCCAGGGAGGGAAAGCAGAGGAGGAGAGACAACCGTGAAGAGGCTCAAGGTCACTCCGCATGCGACTCAGAGACAATTAATTCTACTGTTAAGTAGGTGACTTGACAACCTGCTTTTTAGATCCCTTCGTCCCTATTTCACACCATGAAAATGCGCATCAGGGATGCGCGTCCGGATGGACCACGAGTTGCAGGAACCTGTCATCATGGTTAGATGATCGGGTTCACTGAGCTCCACGCCTCACCACTCAGGCTCCGAGTTCTTATTCGAATAAAATGCACTTTTTCTGGCTCCTAATCACCTGCACTGAGCTAAGGGGAAGATGTTACATAAATTGAACCCCTTAGGGGGAAAAAAAAAGAAGAAGAAAAAGTCTTTTATTTGCAGATTAGGAGAACGAATCGCGCGAATCAACAATCGAACGCCCCCAGACGAGCCCAAAATATACAATTTTCCTTCGAGGCCGTGTCAGCTCCCACGTGCGACGTTTCCAAGCGAGAGACGTGAGTGAGCAGCTCGTCTCGGCACGGCAGAGCTCGCTGGGGGTGTGGGGCGGGGCGTGAGCCTTTCAGATTTTGAAACGTAACGAGAAGGTGTTGTAGGCCCACGGAGGTTGTTGGGCGGAGCTGTGGGCAGAATTTCAAGCGTCGTCGTGATCACACTGCTCAAGTGCGTGCCGACACACACACACGTCGGCATTAATAGCTGAAGCAGGTGCATTTGCATATAAACCAAATGGCAGTTTTCCGTCTAACACCAATGTTCAATAGTCACCGATCAATGCACACAATGTGTTCAAGAGATTCAACCGTGTGACTATATATATATTTATATTTATATTTTTATATTTATATTTATATATATTTATTTATATTTATATATAAACATATATATTTACATTTATATTTATATTCATATTTATATATTTACATTTATATTTATATATTTATATTCATGTTTATATATTTACATTTATATTCATATTTATATATTTACATTTATATTCATATTTATATATTTATATTCATATTTATATATTTATATTTACATTTATATATTTATATTTATATTCATATTTATATATTTACATTTATATATTTATATTCATATTTATATATTTATATTTACATTTATATATTTATATTTATATATTTATGTATTTATATTTATATATTTATATTTACATATATTTATTTATATTTATATATAAATATATACATTTACATTTATATTTATATATTTATATTCATATTTATATATTTATATTTACATTTATATATTTATATTTATATTTATATATTTATATTCATATTTATACATTTATATTTGTATATTTATATTTATATTTATTTATATTTATATATATTTATTTATATTTATATATAAATATATATTTTTACATTTATACTTATATTTATATATATATTTATATATATTTAACCACTATATATATATATTTTTTTTTAACCACTATATATATATATATATGTTTATATATATATAGTGGTTAAAAATATATATATTTTTATATAAAAGTAAATATAAAATATATATATAAAAAATATATATATTTATATATAAAAGTAAATTTAACCACTATATATATATATATTTTTTTAACCACTATACATATATATATATATATGTATAGTGGTTACATTTACTAAAAATACATCATTAAGACGCCATTAAAATTAATTCCCTGACCAAAAAAAAAAAACACAAAGCAATGGAACAATGGAGCGAAATCGTTATTCTGTTTAAATCCTATTGCTCACACCACCTCTTGCACACCCTTCAGATTCGTCAAAATGACCCACTCGTTGTTAGGAAGCGTTATCTGTAGCGTCTTACACGCGAAGGGAATAATGCGGTTTGAGGGGAAGACATATCGAATGAGTGGTTACTAAAAAACTAGACGAGTCATACTGGGCGACAAGGGGCGTGACAGGTTCCCCCGTATTTAAAATCATTAAACACGAGAAAACACCCGGGATGCATTAGGAGCGCGCTACGGTGTCGCATCAGTTATTTTGTCTCTGCAGGCGACCCGCCGCGCTCCACCAAGTACGGAAAAGCTGTTTAGATCCATGAAGTGCGACGAGACAACGGGATACGACGTGGATGTCCTACGACGGATGACGGGTCTGCCTTCCGTAAAGGACGAGGCCCTAAAGAGCTCGCAGCAGCCTGATCCCGCGGTGCCCGTCCCCTGGCTCATCACGGAGGTGCTTGACAGCAGAGCAAACGCGAGGAAGCCCCACGAGACGACGGGGCGAGGAGAAGGGGGAATTTGGGGTCAGCTCCGAAAGACGCCGCGGGACCCGGCGCGGTCAAGAATGGGGGCCAGGATCACTGGTGGCCATCTGGGAAAATTCCAGAAGGGCGGTGCATGGCGTTGCATTTTGCCGCCGCTACACTGTCACCGACCAGTGCAACGGAACGTCGTGGCCTGTGCGACACTGTGTCTTTGTTTACGGGGTGCCACTGTCCCCCGGTGGAGGAAAGGGACTCAAAACCACCATGTATGGGCCTAACATCGAGCCCCATTTGCGGTCCTATCCTCGTTGATTCTTTCATGAGGTTGATTTTTTCTCCCTTCAACGCGGCACAAGGACTCCTTGAACCAAACATCTCAGAGTCTATCCATCAGTCACCTCACTGCCATCGCCGGCTTCTTGAGCAGAAACTAAACCAAAAGGACGAACGATGTCTCCCACCTGCGTCGACAATTCGCTGTGGCACCACGGTAAATAGGGAGAACACCCAAACGCGTTCTCATTTCTTTCCCTCACTCCCTGCTTCATTCAGTTTCCAAGCATCCGCAGGATTCACGGTTTAGGGCAGATTCTGAACGCGGTCGTGACGGACGTGCGGAGAACGACATGCGAACAATGACGTATCTTAACTGGGTTTTTTGGCCCTAAGATGCTCCGTCCGGAAACGCTCAGAATCCTGGGCCAACCTGAAAATATCTTTGTTCCCTCTCCTTCCCAAGACGAGGACGGTGACATCTGGTCTTTCTTAGAGGTTATGGCCTTGCAAATACCGTCCATTCCCGCATAGCGGCCTTGGGTGTTGGAATATATTTTTATTTTCCATTAATTCTGATATTGAATATTATTTAATATTAGGGTCAGGGCTACACCACCGGGGTTAGCCACTTACATAATTTAGGAACTGGTCCTCCTCCGGATGACTCTAGGCCCCACCTAGCCCCACACGCCCTTATTGCGGCATTATTGACTGTATTCCCGAAGCCATACCTCCCACCCCTCGCTCTTCCTTCTTGACTCCTTCTCAGCAAAATCGTGGCCCCGCGGACGTCTAACTGGCCTGCGGCTCTGCCAGTGAGCACAGGTGGGAGGAAAGCCACCTCCTAAATTCTCACCCTCCATCCCTGACCGTGAACGTGCAGGAGGAGGTTCAACCGGGAGGTCGTTCTCCAGGTCCTTTACACCCGTGGAAACGCAAGGGGGGTGCTTGGTGCAAGATGTTTGGGCGCCTTTAACGAGGAGAAGGGAGGTTTTTCTCAGAAATTATTCCCACAAGAGGCCCCGACTCGTTCCTGACACACCGCCCCCCCTATATACCCACGGCAGGCAGCTGGGGAAGCGCCCTGGGCCCGACCAACAAGACGTGTCTGGCTCTACAGACGGTTTTGCTCAAAATGAGAAATGCTGGCCTCCTGCCCTAATGTCACCCAGCGGAGACCGAACCATTTTTCTAACGCGTCGTGCCCTTTGGTCTGCCACCAGCGGCGCAGAGGAACACTCCGTCACGAAGAAGAAAGGCCGACGACACAGCGTTATCTGACGTCCGGCGATGAAGGATGTGCTCGTCAGGGCCGAGGAAGACCGGGGAGGATGAGAGGCAGAATTCTGGTGCTGAAAGGACTGAGGGGACAACAGGTCCGAAAAGCAAAGCGTGAAATAAAAATGAAATAAAGACGAACGTCCGGGCCAGAAAATAACGTCAACTGTCAAAAGCAATTTCCCAGCCGGCTGCTGCTACAAAGACAAGTGGAAGATGATTAATTAACACCAGCGCGTCTTCTTTCCCGCAGACTTCAAATCTAGACGTGAATGCCACAGAAAGTGAAACCGAACATTTTCAGCAACGCAAAAAAAAAAAACAGTTTTCACGAAAAAAATCACCTGCAACGACGGAACGCTCCGGCAGCTTCTTCAGAACCAGCCCACCAGGACAGTCTTGAATCATGTCAGAGAGGATCACGCCCGTTGTTCTTGGTGACCCGAACGAGACACGTGCCCTTCGGGGAGGCGAGGCCCTTGGGAAACTGTGAAAAACAGACGATACTCGTCTTGCGTTCGCGTTGAGATACAAAACGGAAGAAACCTTTTTTTTGGGGTGGGAGCCTGGAATAAGAAAGGCCGCGTGGGTGAGCGTCTCTGAGGTCGTCAAACGCAGGTTTAGTTCCCGAACCGGAGAGCGATGATGCGGGCATGAATGATGCACGAGTCGCATGAGGATGAGAGGCCAGGACGGTCATCCCCTCAAGCCACAGTCCTAAGGTTCTCCCCGAGGCCACCTCATTGGCTCACATGATGCAAAGTCCACAGTCCTGAGCTGTTCCAGATTAGCAGGACCGAGAAACAGCAAAAAAAAAAAACCATCAACAAACAAACAAATAAAATGCACAAATTCCCTAAAACACAGCGCATAGTAGACGTTAGACGCTCAGCGTCTTCTTCAGCTCTGTCAAGTGCTAAAAAAATAAAAAAAGAGCCGACACCACAAAGTCCAGCTATTATTTCCCAAATGTCAATGCAATATGATTCCATCGCGTTTTCTTTCCACTCCCTCGGCGGGCCCCAGGACGCTGGGCAGAGAAGCTGCGTCCTGGAGGGGAAAACCGCAAGGCCCACCCGCACGGAAGGCAGCGGCTAGTCTCGGCTCACGTGCGGTCGTCGCCGACGTGAGGCGGGAGGCCATTTAGAGACCAAAAGCCTCGCTTTCATGGCGACGAAGAAGGTGCGACTGCAGCAGAGAGGCGGGATCCGTGGTCTGTTTGGCTCGTTTCTCCATTCCGGGCCGTTGGTGATCGCGGGGAAAACGCATGTCCACGTAAGACTCGCTGACCCTGGGAAGTAAATCCTCTGCCACGACAGGAAAACGGGCGTCTGGAAGGGAATCTCAGAGATGGCCTGACCCGTGAGCGACGGGGAACTGAATAAAACAGGGCCAGGCGGCGTCCGCTCGTCGTCTCGCTCTGCTTCCCGTGGTCATCAGTGGGACACGGGGGACGCCCGAATCTGAGTGGCATCATCACGACTCTGGACGCGGCAGCTGCTCTCCACTTCGCGACGTGCCGTGGCCTCACGTGCGGGCCCTTGGGTTCCAGGCGGTGGCAGAAACCTCCGGCTGTCACTGGAAATCCTGCCCTCGCTCTGCCGTGAGGAAAATGTAGGTTGGAAGGGGACGACGACGCCGAGGCCCCGAGGCCGCCATCAGGAATGATGGTACCCGAGGTGCACGTCTTAGGAAAGAACCTGGATGCTCGAAAGTGGTCCAAGGAGGCGACGGAGCCTCATAAATTCAGGACCATGGACAGCTGATGCCTCCCAAGAGGCGACAAAGAAAACCGTCGACAGCAAACCCGTGTTCTTCCCCCAACTCCCCCTTTTTATTAACGAGGTAATTGAGATAGACACTGGACCAGGGGGCTGCACCGAGGGCACATGTGTCTTCTCTCACTCTCCGGGGCTCTGAGAGAAAGCGGCAGGTAGATTCCCCTGACAAGGGAGGAAGATTTTATTCATTCATTCATTCATTCATTCAATTCATTCATTCATTTAATTAATTTATTTATTTATTCATTTAATTAATTAATTAATTAATCTATTTTATTTATTTATTTATTTATTCATTCGTTCGTTTATTCGTTCAATTATTTCTTTATTTATTTGCTCATTCATTCATTCATTCATTTAATTAATTAATTTATTTATTCATTTAATTAATTAAGTAATTTTATTCATTCATTCATTCATTCATTCATTCGTTCAATTATTTATTTATTTATTCATTCATTCATTCATTCATTTAATTTATTTATTTATACATTCATTTATTTATTTATTTAATTTATTTATTCAATTCATTCATTCATTCATATATTTATTTAATTTATTTATTCAATTTATTTATTTATTCATTTATTTATTTAATTAATTCATTTATTTATTCAATTTATTTATTTGTTTATTCATTCATTTAATTAATTTATTTATTCATTTTATTTATTTATTTATTCATTTAATTCATTCATTCATTCATTCATTCATCTATTTAATTAATTAATTTATTTATTCATTTATTCGTTTATTTATTTATTTATTAATTATTTATTTATTTTTGAGTATCTAGATGTCAGGGATACGGACCTCCAGCTCTTTCTTTGCTCTTCTCTGTGAAGCGAACGGAAGGGCTGAAGAGCACAGAGCTCAGCCTCCGGGTATGAGGTTCCGAACGGGGACTAACAGCCAAAGCCCCCGAGGAGTTCTCCTTCTAGAGAT
Source organism: Cynopterus sphinx (assembly GCA_030015415.1). Classification (NCBI taxonomy): domain Eukaryota; kingdom Metazoa; phylum Chordata; class Mammalia; order Chiroptera; family Pteropodidae; genus Cynopterus; species Cynopterus sphinx. The sequence continues at coordinate 1,404,042 of CM057388.1, read as the reverse complement.
CTTCGTTGTTTGATTTTTCGCCATCAGCCTCCTACGAGTTATCTGCAGATCTCAGCCCCTCCTACTGACCTGCGTGGGCGCTCCCGTCGTCTTAGGATCAGTCGTTGACGCTCTCCGTGTCCTTGGCTGCTGTCACCTTGAGGCCCACCGTCGGGATCATCCTCGCGCGCATGCCTTCTTTCACTGCTGCCATCTCCCCGGTTCATTCTGCCTCATCCCGCACTGAACTTCCGCTCAAGGCCCTCAAAATGCAGTCTCCAGCTCCCTCCTCCACGTTGCCCCTGTGCGAGTCCGTGACGACGGGCCCGTGTCTCCAGACCCCAGGGTCCACCCGGCCCCGACTCCGAATCCAGCCAAACTCTGCCCCTCACACAGCCTCCTCCGGACCATCTCCAAATCCGTCTCCAGGTGAACATCGCTTTCCATCCTGAAACAGACTCGGCCTCAGAAAAGAAGGACCCCGTGTTCTTCCCCAAATCATACATCGCATTTTCTTATTCTGACACTTGCTTCTTATTCTGAGCCACAACGTCCCATGGTTCCACATTTCCATTAGGACCCGGGGAAAGGGCACCCCTTTTGGGATTCTTCTCTCAATGCTGACATCTAAGTAGCCTCCAATCTCCTCCGCAGCCTCATACCTACCACGAGTCCGGGATTATCCCCTTGTCCTGTCCAGAAAAATAGTGTTATCCACACTGAAATGGAGTTTTTTTGTGCATTTCCCGCGATGGTCTGCACTGATTTGGAACTCGATAAAGTACCATTTGCTGCCGGAATGAACTGACGAATCACGCAGAGCGACGACACTGGTGCCGGGCTCATCTATATTTAAAATTGGGATAAATGAGAATTAGACTTAGGGTGTGCAGTGGGTTTTTCGCGTTGTCGTCTGCGGGTCAAACGTTGTCTAGAAGATCGATGCCCTCTTGGCCGAATGAGGGTCGCCGTGTACAGAAATAAGAAAACCAAGCACGGCGGTCACGAAGGAGGATTTCTCACGTCGGCACAGTGTTTATTCCACACTTTGAAGAAGGCGCACGTGTGAGGCGTGGGTCCCTACACTCACTGGGCATGGGGGACAGCAAAGCAGCGAAATGCTCAGGGGTGCGCGGACTGAGGAAGCTCATGAATAACCCACAAGATAGATGCTGAATTATGAATTAGGTCAGAATAAAAGGAGGAGAGCGAAACATGTTGTTTTTTTAAGTAGGAGGTGACAGGGAATCAAGAAAGAATATTGCAAGGGGTGAAGATTCAGTCGGGTTTTTTGAGATTACGTAAGAAGAAATAAAGGGTTTCCCACGCAGGAAAGAGGCATCGGAGAGAAGACTAATTGCTAAGCCAGGACCCTGTGACAAGGGCAGTGACTGCTGCTCTTTCATGCCCCAGTCGGGGGGCCGCCTTGGGTTCAAGCGAACATGTAAGATCACAAGTGCAGCAAGGCCGACTCGGAAGGATGCTACCGGACGGGAAGCTGAGGCTGTCATTTCAGCTGCTGCAGGCACCCGGGGGCTCTGCCCTGCACCTGGCTGGAAGACGAACAGGACGAGACAAACGCAGGTCAGATTCCCATGGAGCAGAGTGAAGGCCTCGTTCCCATCCCACCCGGAGACACTTTGCGTGTCGGAGCCCGTTCGATCATCTCCGCAATGGAAAACAGTAGAAACGTCGATCAGAATAATATAGACGTGGAAGCTGCAACGAAGAGAAAGGCAGATGACGGCCATGGACCATGCAGACGGTTGGATGCTATAAAGAGAAAGGAGCCACTGACATCTTTCGAGCGGGACAGAAAAGGGGCCACATCGGCATTTTCTAAAGATGATTCTAGTTGAGGCACTGAATGAAGGTGGAGGCTCCGGAGAAAGAGACCTGGGCACACCACAGAGAAGGAAGCCAATGGAAGGAACTCAACGGAGGCAGGAGGAGGAGGAGGTGAGGAGAGGTAAGGGCTGGGGCGCACTCGGAAGCGACCAGGGCCGTGACAACTGCCAACTCGTACGTGACCACCCCGCAGATGAAAAGGGCTTGACGCATCCTCATTGGGGGACCCGAGAGCATCTGCGTGGATCCGCCAACGATGCTGGTCGTTGAGAGTTTCAAGGAAGCAACCATCGTGCCTGCTCAGAACGGCTCGTTTCTGCGATTTTCTTAGCGGTTAATCCACAATGGGATAAGTGGCCTCAGGCCACAGTTGTGGCCCTGTCCTCAGCAGCTCCCAGCTGAATTCTGGATGAGAGTCTCATCACCCAGCGCAGTCTATCCGACCTGCGTGTAAAGACACGGGGGTAGGTATATGCTGTCCCAAACTCATCGAGTCTCCACAGAATCCCGATCCCAGTACGCCAGGCTAACCCCATGGGTCTCGCTTTCCTATTTCCTCGACACAGGCCAACAAGCAGAGACGATTCGCGTGGCTACGGCTCTCTGGTCCCTAACCCTGTCGATTCTCGGGGTCTGGAGTCTCCTTCTTTCAAATGGATGTGCCCATCACAGTTGAAGGGCTGCGTTTAGCGTCCCCTGCCACCAGCCCCTAAAAGAACAAAGTCCTAAATAGAGTTTCCAACGCGTTCTTTCGTTCGCGTCCTAAATTTACCAATGTTTCACCTTCTCCCTTTCCCTCCCACGTACGCACGTAAAAAGGGATGCGCCACCTGCCACTCCTGACATTCGCACAGGTGTGTCTTAGACTCGTGCACGGAGAGAAAGTTATGACAACACGTGGTTCGAATATATTTTATATGATCTTTTCCTCACAGCTCACTTTAGCATCGACGCTGCTGCGTGCCCACCTTTTCCAGTTTTGTACGCCGAAATCACTTCGTTTCTCCTCAAAGTGTCGTCCAGACAACCATTTGTCCCCCTAGCATTCGATAGAAATGGCCTTTCATTTCATTCTCTCTTCTACCGTCCTCCTGGCCACAAACATGTCACTAGTTAAACAACCTCCCCACCTGCTCAGCCGAAGGGGAGATTAAGACAGAAGTGTGGCTGACCGAGAGGCGAGCATATTCACAGAATGATAATGCCCCTTCGCAAGCTTCGCTGCATGCTTCTTTGCTTGGAAAAATGGTAGGGAATGACTTCTTTTAGCCCGTTCATGACCGGCTCTGGAAACTGCAGGGGAGATGTCTAGCAATGTGCCCCTTTCCATCCTGGGAGCCACAGAGAATGTTGGCTTCCCCAAGAGTGTGAGCCTAAAGTCCTACCGCCAAGTTTACGGAATTTTAGCAAACTTGTGGGCTCTTTCTCTGAGCAAAAAGGACCGTGTTTAGCCCCAAATCTCTGTCTGGGACACATCTGTCCTGCCCTCGACCTTGATACCTTTTTTGTCCTTCACCTACAATTTCTCCTTCTCATGGCAACCTGCCTGGGTCGCATCCTCTAAAGAATCCCTATCGCCCAGACTCGTTACCCGTTCAGCAACCATTTCCCTCAGAGGTGCCACCGTGGCCTGAAATTCTGACCTTAACTGGTTTTGATTCCTGGAGGATATCTACTTCCTCCCCGACGAAGGAGAACACAAGACTCGTGTGTGTCCCTTGGTTTTTATGATATGCTCAGGGGCCAAAGCAATGGTTTCTCACATCCAGTGACGACATGGATGAATGAGTGAATGAGTGAATGCATGAATGAATGAGTGCGACATGGATGAATGCATGAATGAGTGAATGAGTGAATGCATGAATGAATGAGTGAATGCATGAATGAATGAGACATGGATGAATGCATGAGTGAATGAGTGAATGCATGAGTGAATGAGTGCAACATGGATGAATGCATGAATGAATGAGTGAATGCATGAGTGAATGAGTGAATGCATGAGTGAATGAGTGTGACATGGATGAATGCATGAATGAGTGAATGAGTGAATGCATGAATGAATGAATGAATGAATGAGTGATGACATGGATGAATGCATGCATGAATGAATGAGTGAATGCATGAATGAATGAGACATGGATGAATGCGTGAATGCATGAGTGAATGAGTGAATGCAGGAGTGAATGAGTGCATGCACGAATGAATGAATGCGACATGGATGAATGCATGAATGTGTGAATGCATGAATGAATGAGTGAATGCATGAATGAATGAGTGAATCAGTGAATGCATGAATGCATGAGTGAATGCATGAGTGAATGAATGAATGCATGAATGAATGAGTGATTGCATGAATGAATGAGTGAATGTATGAGTGAATGAGTGCGACATGGATGGATGCATGAATGAGTGAATGTATGAATGCATGAGTGAATGTATGAATGCATGAGTGAATGAGTGAATGCATGCATGAATGAATGAGTGAATGCATGAATGAATGAGTGCAACATGGACGAATGCATGAATGAGTGAATGAGACATGGATGAATGCATGAATGAATGCGTGAATGCATGAGTGAATGAGTGCATGCATGAATGAATGAATGCGACATGGACGAATGCATGAATGAGTGAATGAGACATGGATGAATGCATAAATGCCTGAATGAATGAGTGCAACATGGATGAATGCATGAATGAATGAATGAATGAGTGTGACATGGACGAATGCATGAATGAGTGAATGAGACATGGATGAATGCATGTATGAATGAATGCGACATGGATGAATGCATGAATGCGTGAATGCATGAATGAATGAGTGAATGCATGAATGAATGAATGCGTGAATGCATGAGTGCATGCATGCATGAATGAGTGAATGCATGAATGAATGCATAAATGAGTGAATGCATGAGCGAATGAGTGCGACATGGATGAATGCACGAATGAATGAGTGAATGCGTGAATGCACGAGTGGAGGCACCGCCAAAGGGCTTATTTAACCCACACCCGGGGATCCCTGCCTCTCGACTGCCCGAGCTTCCCTGGACAGCTGGTCCTTGTGCAGGGACTGGTGAGCCCCTGTGACCCTGAGCATCTCACTCCTGAGATGCGCCTCCCCCGCCAGGCCGCTGAGGGTGCTGGGTGGGGCAGGGGACGAGGGGACAGCGCCGTTCCCACGACTGCTGAGAAGAGCCGCACTAGGAACGGGCTCCCGACGAGGGAGCCACCCACTCCCGCGTCCAGCATTTTGTCCCGGGATCTCAGCAGGGACCGGCAGGTTCACCATTTTCTTACCCACAACGGACGGCAGGGAGGGTGTTGAGGATTCTAAGGCGACCCTGGGGACACTCCCCCGTGCTGCTCCCTCGGTAATGGCTTTGGGACATCGGCCTGAGGGAATTTAACGGGCGGACGTGCCCTGATAATGGGGGTCAGAGGATGCTCTTTTATTTTTTATTTATTTGCCATGCTTTATGGCATCCTGTCAACAGCGAGAGTCCAGGCTGTCAGCCCCAGGCGTCGCGCAGTGACCTCTGAGCTACCGACGGGCCCCAAAGCTCAGTCTCTATGGCAGCGGGACGGGAGTTCATAAATAACAGCATCACCTTCCGACCCTGCTGGGAAGACTGAGTGAGATCAGCCTCACGCTCGTCTTCGGGGTGGGGGGGGTTAGAAACCGGCAGCGGGTACGTCTGGGGAGCGACCCCCACCAGCACGGCGCGAGCCTGGCCCCCGGGGTTTTGGGGAACAGTGTCCTGCCTGGGCATGCTCCACCACACGGGTTTCCGTGGGCCGTTTCATGTCGACGCTGCGACAATCGGACGAGAAGACTCACGTCCACACCAAAGAAGGGAAGCGGTGTTCATTGTAGTCGCCTCGTTCCTACGACGGGTCGGGAGGTGGGTCTACGACCCCACAAAGTTCAGACGGACTCTGAAACCTACCACGCGGGGACGGAGGATGGGCACCCAGGACATGCGTGTCCCCTCCCCCGCTCGGGAGGTGACAAATTCACATAAAAGTTACGGGGTGGCTAGGGTGAGGCCAGGAAAAGCAGAGTCGGGGAGGAAAGACAAGGTTGCGTGTTTTGATGACTGGTTTGGGGTCATGAAATGCCCTTTCTGCAAGCCGGGGTGCCGTGTGTGACACGGCGTGCTGTCGCTGGTCTCCCCAAGGGCCTCTCCCTGTGCCAGAGGAAGCAACGAACAATCGAACATATGCAGCGACACAGCAGGACGACCTGCAAGCCACACAGTCCCCTCAAGTGCTGTCCCTGGAACGACCAGCCCAGGAAAGAACTTTCGAGATCCCGCGCCCAAACCCCACATCGGGCTGACGGGTACAATGGATCGTTCCCGCAGAGGTCGAGGAGTTGGTCCTATTTGTTTCCACGTGTGACCTTCTCCCATATGCAAAGCCACTTCGACTCAATCGATGGGGGCCACTACGATCCCATCGGCCGAGTCCTAACCCTAACCTCGTGAGGGTGGGAATTTCAGTAGCAAAGCACATGCCTGTGCCCCCTCCAGGTTCACAGGTGAAATGCGATCGCCCAGCGTCGTGGCAACAGGGGGGCAGCTCTGGGAATCGATGGGGTCGTGAGGGTGGGGCCTTCCGAAATGGGGTCAGTGTCCTTATAAAGGAGAGCCCCTTGGTCCCTACCACCAGGGGAGGACACACTGAGCAGACGCCATCTATGCACCGGGAAGGGGGTCGTCGCCAGACGTGGACTGTGCTGCTGCCTGCACCCCGGACGCCCACACCCCAGGACTGTGAGGGGTACGCGCGCGCCTGCTGTTTAAGGCCCCCCAGGTCTGCATTCTCGTCGCAGCAGCTCGAATCGGCACGGAGCGTGCCCCTTCGGCCCTAGCAAAGTAGGGTGCACTCCCAGGGAAGGGCTGGCGGACAGAGAAGGGAGTCTTTCTGAGCATTCCAGCCCAGATCGCCTCGTTTCTTTCAAAATGCCGCAGCCGCTCGTCCACCCGGCAGCAGCACCGCGTGAACGCGCTCCCCTCGCCATGCCCCGGATCACTAAAGTTCGCTTTGCCACGAAGCTAAGCCAAAGGGGGATGAAATCAAGCAAAACAGACTCGCCTTCCTCTCGAGAAGATGTGTGAGCGTGTCTGGGTGTGGCTCTGGGCGAGGTTTCGACTTTATTTCTTCGCTTGTGTGAGCTTCCTGGGGGCTCCGCGAAGCATCATTTGCAACGTACTCGACTATTGTCCTTGGTGTTCTGTGATCTCCCGTTTTTATCCTCAATTTGCCATTGTCCCCGCACGCACGACTTGCACGTGTCACCCACCGCGTTCTCCTGCTTTCCGCTCCCGCGTGAACCCACCGGCCCACTGGAGGGGAAAGGGGGAAACAGTCCCCCGTGGAACTTGGCCCCAAAACGCCAGCGAAAACGGTTAAACCTCTTCCTCCCCGCAGCGTTTGTCACGCTCCGCGCCTGGAACACTTCAAATGGCTCATCTGACCTTTTTAGCAAGAGCAGGAAATGCCACGGGCAAATGCAAACCTCTTCATGCGCTCCCTCCCTGCAGCCTCGGGAGAGGCCATTTGTCATGGTCCAGGCCGGAGCCTAGGAGAAGTGTCAAGGGGCCTGAATAAGTCATCAGCGAGGGAGCCCGCCGTCCTGCAGCCCAGGCGGACGTGCCGCGCTGTCAAAGCGCCTCCTTCTCCTCGGATGAAATCCAGCAACGGGGACACGTCGCCAAGGCTACCCCAGTCGATTGTGACAAAAAGGAAACGAACCCTCAGTGGGGTTAGTGTCACCCAGAGAGTCCCCATCCCCAGCGAAGAACACAGCCGCGTCCCACGCGTAGGTGACTAAAGGGTGGGAGGCTGGAGAGGTCCTTCGTCCAGGACCTCGGGGACTGAAACGAGAAAGGAGGATGTAACCCTCCCGTTCTCCGTCCAGGCGTCGTGTCTACTGTCTTCTATTTCCCTTTCTGACCAAAGTCACGATAACTGCTACTGAGCCTGAACGTGCTCACCGATAACGTAAAAAGAACAGGTAATTATTTTCAAGTAATGATAGCTATTTTAGATAATTATTGTAAATTACTTTACTTTATTTGTTATTTTATTTCAAATTGTTTTATTTTATTTATTATTTTATTTTAAATTATTTTAAGTTATTTATAACTAATTTATTTAAATTAATTATTTATAATTGATTTATTTTAAATTATTTTAAATTAATGATAGCTATTTTAGATAATTATTTTAAATTACTTTACTTTATTTATTATTTTATTTCAAATTATTTCAAATTATTTATAATTTATTTTAAATTAAGTATTTATAATTAATTTATTTTAAATTAACTATCTATAATTGATTTATTTTAAAATAATTATTTTAAATTAATGATAGCTATTTTAGATAATTATTTTAAATATTTTATTTTATTTATTATTTTATTTTAAATTATTTTAAATTATTTATAATTTATTTTAAATTAAGTATTTATTATTGATTTATTTTAAATTAACTATTTATAATTGATTTATTTTAAATTAATTATTTTAAATTAATGATAGCTATTTTAGATAATTATTTTAAATTACTTTATTTTATTTATTATTTTATTTCAAATTGTTTAATTTTATTTATTATTTTATTTCAAATTATTTAAAATTATTTATAATTTATTTTAAATTAAGTATTTATAATTAATTTATTTAAATTAACTATCTATAATTGATTTATTTTAAATTAATTATTTTAAATTAATGATAGCTATTTTAGATAATTATTTTAAATTACTTTATTTTATTTATTATTTTATTTCAAATTGTTCTATTTTATTTATTATTTTATTTTAAATTATTTTAAATTATTTATAACTTCTTTTAAATTAAGTACTTACAATTAATCTATTTTAAATTAATTATTTTAAATTAATTATTTCAAATCAATGAACACAGCTCTTTAGAAATTTAAGGGGCAGCATTGACAGCATCCAAGGAAGAAAATGTGACTGTAGTCACTGCTATTGGGGTATACTTACATTGAAAAAATTCACTTTAAAAATTGGAGATATTTAAGAATTAATGAAGCACGACGAGGTATTAAGGAGTGCCCCTCAATTATGTAAACTGTTTTTTTTTTTAATTTTCTTTTTAGGACAATAATTTCCCGGCTATATGTACTGGCATAAAGAGTAATTGGCTATTTGTCTCAAAATATTGAAAAAGTAAAGCAACGTGGATATGATTTTTGAAATGGGAATTTTCGCGTGAAATGAAGGAAAACACGTGTTTATAAAAATCGCTAAGTTTTCTTTTTTTTTTTTTTTTGGAAAGACGCATGCTGGCAATTGCTTTTCCAGAAAAAGTTTCTTGAATATTTCTAATTTTCTTAATGCGCTCAGACTTTCAACGTGAGGCACGGAGACTTTCAAATGTCCCCGGGATGCACCCGCTTCCATAACTGCAACGACCGCTTCGGCACCAAGCAGCCCAGAGATACAGACGCTCGAAGCTCATCCTCGCTCGTCTCGGGAAGGAACCAGCGACTCGTGTCGTACCTGATCGGACTGCTGCGCCGTGAGGTCCCTGCTGACGCTTCGTCATAACGAACCCAGTTCAAGTCTTGAATGACGTTTTTGGTCCCTGAGAGACACCCTGGAGAGGTGCCACCTTGCGACCCACGGCGCATGAGCACCTGCTACGAGCGTCCGAGACCGTCACCCATGAGCCCAAGAACCAACAATTTCCAATCAAAAATGCTTCAAATGCGCTCTGGAAAGGGGGTGCTCAGCTTTTTCCCACTCGGGAGCCCACCATGCTCCCTCCCCAACCCCAAACAGAGCCCCCCGGGTGGGCTCCAGACAGCTGCCCCCTTTCTTGTCCTCTGTTCTTTCCCTGGAGCCCTTTATTATTCACGTTTCATGATGTGGCCATGAAATTGGAGGCGAGGGCGGGCGGGACCATCCGTGCGACGCCCCACATGTGCCACTGCCCTCGGCATCCCCCCCAGAGCCCCTGCCCAGCCCTGTGTCTGGGACGTCGAGAGGGCCTCACCTCCACCCGTCACGTCGACTTTGTTTCCTCACGAGGCTCAGTCATGGCGCCCAATGACAGCGCGAGGACCAAACCGCCCTTCCTGCGGCGGAGATGGACATACAACGCTGCCATCACGCAGCCCGCGGCGACGCCACGTCCACGTCACCAGGCGTGAGCGATGCAGGCGCCCGGCTGGGTCTGGCTTTGAAACCTCTCACAGGTCGCTCCCATCCGCCTCAGTACGACATCTGCGTCGTCTCCATCATGTACGTCTCACGCTTGACCTTTTAGCCATTTTTGGTGTCATCTCGAGACGATGCAAAGACGATCGAGGCCACCCAAACGTGCAAGCTTCTGCACCGCGTTTTATAATTTTCCGTTGATCAATGTTTCCTTCCCAAAATGCTGTATTTTCAACTATTATTTATCCTTCTTATTATAAATTGCCATATGTGGGATTTACATATTATATTGTTTATATAATTTACTAGAGATGCACGCACGGCTTGTTGTTCAAGTGTCCTACTTAAATGATGATTATTGGAGCAGCATTTACCGGTCACGGGACGCCACGTGGGAATAGCACTCAGCATCCTACACCTCTGAGAGGTGGCCGAGGGGCCTAAGTGGCCAACGCTGCTGTGATTCCCGCATCCAATACCTGGCGGTCACCCTCACGCTCACCAGCGAGACTGCATGCTATGCACCTGCTATGATCCATCGTCCCCACCTGCGTCATCCTGGATGTCATCCTATCGGAGTCATTATCCACTGAGCGCCATTTCGTCCCGAGCGGGACTCTCCGAGGACGCTTGTCAGGAAGGGAAGAGCTTCCGAAGTCATCAACCACGAGGTCGCGTGCAGTCGAAGGCGATGCCATGTCAGCCTAGACGGGAGTTGGGTAAAGGAGCTGCTACCCAACCGGAACCTCTGCTCATGTCACCGGTGATCGCCCGCCGGTCTGCATCTTGCTCCCAAATGAGGGAAAAACCCTGAGTTGACCGCACCCGACTTTCCGTTTTCCTTCTCAGAGTCGAAGTCAACCATCAGCAGCGCTGCCCTTTCCCTCCTAAATCTCCCCCAGAGGCCTCCATCACCCACTTCTCTCCACCGTGGCTTTTCGGGTCCAAGCTTCCGGCCTCTCTGCGCGAGACGATCCCCTTTATTCCAGGGATCAATTGCGACCAGTGGAGAGTCACTGCTGGGAGTTCAGACGAGGAAACGCGCGCGCGGATTGAGCCAAACACAAAATCGAACAGAGACCTCCCCCGCACCCCGCCCCTGCGAGCTGAGATCCTTTCTCCCTGTCCGCCTCATGGCCCGTTAATCGTTTTTCTGCTGGGGGAGGCCGCCCGTCCAGAGCGGAGGCTGTCAATAGCGCGACAAGCCCCAGCGATTATGAAATCATCCTGCGGAGCGTCCGGGCTGTTTCTAAGGATGCAGCGTGTGTGTGTGTGTGTCTGATGAGTAGATCGTTGCGGGGGAAGAGGCGGGAACGGAGATCTCGCGCTGATGTCGACGGAAGGCGCACGCCAGCAGCAGCAGACGGATTTCAGCCACCTGCACGGAGCGTGGAACTGGTGTCAGCTTTTTGTGGCCCAGAGGGGCCAGGCCAGGAGTATGAAGAAGAGCGAAGCAGGGGGAGTCAAGGCCAAGCAAGGCCACCTTCTGCCCCCCAGAAAGGGTTAATGGGGGGGGGGGAGACAGAATGAGGCGGCGAAGAGAGGAAACCACTCGCGCCAGCACCGCATGGAGTCGCAAGACCTACGGGGCAGGGAGGGATGTGCCACCCACGCCAAGGAGCATCTTCGCGAGCGTGGGGCATGGCGGACTCGGAGAGGCTCGCGGTGAGCAGGAGGGAGCGGAGGCAGATGTAGGGAAGCAAGCAAGGAGGAGGCCGCGTTGGATCCCTGGTGACGGGGCACAGCTGAGAAGGTCCTTCGCGGGACACGAAACGGCACGATCGTTTTCGTGCTCCTCCGCCCATTTTGAAGTGGAATTCCTGGTGACTGCACGCAGCCGCGTCCCTGCCCGCTGTGCAATCCCCTTTTCGTGCAGCCCATCCTCTCATGGACCTGCACGACAGAGTAAGGGACCCTCCGGCTGTCGGCGGAAAAAGAATCAGCTCATCGGGTACGCGGAGACGGGAACTGGCTTCAGAATGGGCAAGACGTTTCCATCGCTCCTTCCTACCCAGCATGATGAGAAAACTGGGAAAATGGATTTTCCTAAAGAAACACGTCTGTAGCTCCAAGGGCACCACAGTGTGGCAGGGGCAGGTGCTAGGCAGTCACCTGAGTCGGCCAGAGGGTGTGGGAGTGACTGGTAAATGGGCTCAAACCTTATCCCTTGGTTTCTTCTGGAAGGAATCGCTCGCGACCTTGGTGGGGGGAACAGGCGCCAACATGGTTCGGAAGGTTCCCATGGGTTAAGATCAAGCAAGCGTGAGCTGACCGTCGGGCGTCACCAGGTCCACGAGCACCGAGGCTCTCACAGGACAATACGCGGAAGGAAATATCAAGAGCAAGGCGAGGAGCCCTTCAGAGGCCAAGGGCGGGTTGGAAAAGGCGCGCCAGGTACCAGAAAGCCCGGGGAAAGCCCGGGAAGGGCTTCGAAATGACCCCGTGGGAACTCGCATGGTTGTCACGTCCCCCTGAGCTGCATTTATCTCGACCGTGAGAGGGACGTGAAGTGAGCGACCCCGCCACCTTCGGAGCCTTCGACTCAGAGCCGCAGGGCCCGTCGGCCATCCCACCGGGCCAAACGCTGGGGTTTCACCAAACGCTGGGGAATGAGGTGAAGTCACAGGGCTGTCGGGGCTAAAACTGGGACGTTTAATGCCCACACCGAGATGACCCAGTGGAGAGTCCTGTCGCAGGGATGAGGGAGGAGCCGGAGAAGGGGGTGCACGGCCTCTCAGCTATGGCTGACCATGTGAGGTGAGTAGATTAGAGGGAAAGAAGACACCAGGGATCGACGACAGGTTACGGGAAACCACCTGTCATTCCTTCTTCCGGCGAGAGAGCTTGAGCGACTAGGAACCTGCCCACGAAGGAGGGAAGGCCCCGGGGGCGGGTGTCCGCACCGAAGCGGGAGGGGAGGTGAAGGTGAGAAGCACAGAATTAGGACTCTACGTTTAGGGGTTGTTTCTGGAGTTCACCCCTGCAGAGCTGTCTCTGAACGCGAAGAAGCAGAGAGTGGTCCCCTCAGGGTGCACGCGTGCAGGGTGCCAAGTGGGGTGAGCCGGGAGGACAGGTACAGAGTGGTACTAGGGAAAGTTGCACTAAATTAAAAAACAAAAACAAAAAACAGGCAATCGCACCACATTTGCACTAGATAATTACGTTCTCGAATAGGTGATAGATACATAGATAGATAGATAGATGATAGATCGATCGATCGATCATAGGTTAGATATATAGATAGATAGATAGATGGATGATAGATTGATTGATAGCTACATAGATGATAGATACAGATACATGATAGATCACTACATACATAGATGATAGATAGATGATAGATAATAGATGATTGATTGATTGATAGATACATAGATGATAGATACATAGATAGATAGATAGATAGATAGATGATAGATAGATAGATAGAGACAGAGCGATAGATGATACATCGATCGACCGATAGATTATAGATAGATAGATTGATAGATAGATGATTGATACATAGATAGGTAGATAGATAGATACATAGATAGATAGATGATAGATAGATAGATAGATAGATAGATGATAGATAGGTAGATGATAGAGAGACAGATAGATGATGATAGATAGATGATAGATACGTAGATAGATAGATACATAGATAGATAGATGATAGATGGATAGATAGATAGATAGATAGATAGATAAATAGAGACAGAGCATAGTGAGAGATCGATCAATCGATAGATTATAGATAGATAGATAGATAGATAGATAGATAGATAGAGACAGAGCGATAGATGATAGATTGATCGATCGATAGATTATAGATAGATAGATAGATAGATAGACAGATAGATAGATAGATGATTGATAGATAAATAGATAGATGATAGATAGATCGATAGAGATGACAGATGGTAGATTCCTGGTTATGGGTGGATGGACAGATAGACATACATGATGGGGAGGGAGGGAGAGAAGGGGGGAGAGAGACAGAGAGGGAGAGAGGGAGCCCAGGACGGTGGCGACGCTAACAAACGCTGCGACAGGCGCGTCAGCCCGTACCCCGACTTGCACCTTGGAGCATCTCGCACTCAACAGCACACGCTCTTCGGTCCCTCCGTCCTGCTGCGGAGAGGAGAGGACGCACGTAGTCCCAGCCCTTACCGATGGCGATCGTGACCTGGGAAGAAGGTCAAGGCCAACGACACCTGACGGGCGGCTTCAAAACGGCGTCGCCGCAGTGCTCGGCGCAAGTCTGCGCTTCGCTCCTGGGCGGCCTCGCCCACCGCCGCTGGTCTCTGCAGCCACGGCCGCCTCAGAGAGGAACCAGCTTCCTTGGCCTTGCTCACTGATTAGTATTAAACGTTTTTATTTTTATTTATTTTTTTGGCGGTGGTTGTTGTTAAAAATGAACGGTCGTTTCCCAGTTCCCCGCAGAGATTTTTAACCTTTCGTGACGATGCCAGACAACTGCAAACACAATTATTCGTAGAAAAGAGGACAACCAAGCCCACTCCTCAAGGTGAAGCTAATGAACCACATGAATCCCAGAACCCAGAACCCCTGTCGGGTGAGCTGAACCCGTCCGCACCTCCGACAGCAAAGCGGGGTTTACCTTCTCCGCCCCAGGAAGCAGCTGAGGCCGCCCCGGGACAGGCGTGCCTTCCTGCCGACGAGCTGCCGTCCCCAAAAGCTCACTCCTGGGGCCGTCTGGAGAGCCGAGATGACACCGAAGCACGAGCCCAACCCACCCATCCAAGCCCGTCGGAGGGTGAAGTGCCGACCACGCCGCCCTCTCTGTCGTGTTGTCACAGCCACGTTCCTTTTGTCCTTTTTTTAAAAATATAATTGACTTTTATTGAATTAGTTATTCATGCAACTACCTCACGGGCGACTTTTGCCTACGACGCTGTTTATCCTCGGGGCCGCAGCGTCCTGCTCCCACTGTCACATCTTCCACGGCGAGGCAGGAGCTCCCAATTTCATTCCCGCTGCGCGACGCACCCGGCACACGGCTATTTCCAAAATCTGAAGCATTTTTGGTTTTTTTTCGGAAACGATGAAATACTGGACGTGTCTAGGTCCGAGCCACAATTTAGCGAATTTTTTTTTTTTCCCTAAGAGAAAGCAACGGCTGCAAGGAAGGAGCACGAAACCCCATCCAGCCGCACAGAAGCGCGTCAGGCCTGCTCGATGTTGCGTTGCGTTCAGGGACGTTTGGACGCCGGACGCGGCGGCTGCCACTGGTGGAGGAGCGGGGACAGTGGCACGCCACGTGTGGGCAATAAATCAAAAAAAAAAAAACAACAAAAAACAACAACCAGTGTGGGCGAGGACGTGGAGGAAAGGGAGCTCCTCAGATACGGACGGCGGTGGCCCTTGCAAACTGGCACAACCGTCCCGGAGGACAGTATGGAGATTCCCCCCAAAAATTACAAACGGAAGTGCCTTTTGCCCCAGCAATGGCACTTCTGAGTATTGATCCAAAGATCGTAAAGGATCGGTGCCCCCCTATGTTCCCGGCAATGCTCTTGGCAACAGCCAACAAATGGAAGCCCCCTAAGTGCCCGTCGATGAGCAGACGGACGCACAGAGAGGTGACAGAGGGCGACTCGGCTATTAAAAATGGTAAGATTGTACCATGTGCGACGAGACGGATGGACCTAGAGGGTATCCGGCTGCGGGAAAGGAATCAGACAGGAAAAAATAAATAAATAAAATAAATCATAAATAAAAAGCTCCCTCGGAGCTTACCAGAAGGAGCCCTGGCTCGGAAATGCCAGGAGTGGATTTGTTCACGCAATAACCGCGCCGTTCCCTTCCCTCCTGCTGCTTCGGTTGGCTCGCCCCTTCTTCTTCTTCTTTTTTTTTTTATGTGCTTCATTAAAAAGAACAAAAAAAATAATAATTGTTGACAAAACGAGGATTCGAGAGCATCTGACTTGAAAAAAAATCGTTTTGGGCCGAGGGCACGGACGTAGGCCAACCCTTGGACCCTGGACGTCTATGCCCAGCAGCTGGGATCAGGCATGACGACGACGAATATTCGATTAGGGAAGAG
Source organism: Cynopterus sphinx (assembly GCA_030015415.1). Taxonomy (NCBI): domain Eukaryota; kingdom Metazoa; phylum Chordata; class Mammalia; order Chiroptera; family Pteropodidae; genus Cynopterus; species Cynopterus sphinx. The sequence goes on along the minus strand of CM057388.1, from coordinate 1,387,963 downwards.
GAACCTCTGACTTTCATGAGGCTGGAAATGCACTGGGAGGGAGGGAGGGGGATGTCGTGATGGGGAGCACCGGGACCCCCACTTGGCCACGTCCCCGTCTGAGCCTCGGAACCCCCAAGGGAGCCACGCTGGACCTCGGACGTCATCCGCCTGATGGAAAGAAAACACGCCCTTGGCTCCGGACCCCAAACGCAGTGCCCATTCCTTCATGCAGATGCCAGCCCCACCGGGCCGTACGGGTCCCGAGCAGGAAAATCCCACGTGGCATCAGACGGCCGAGCAGCGCTCACCCTCCGTCACGTCTCATGTGCACGCTGCCCCGTGGGCACACACACCGTGACCTTTCTGGTCACCACCCATGACCCCACATGAGTCTCGTCTGCAGGCCCCGCAAGTCCTCCCATGGGACAGGGCTGACTGAATCCCCACGTCTTCAAGAGACGGCGGCCAGGAACCGAGCTGCCTGGCTTCTCTTCTCGGCGCGGATCCGCATCGCTCGACCTTCCCGCAGACGCTTCATTTGTCCCCGAGACCAGTCGGCAACGAGAGCAGCAATTTGAAAACGAAGGCCTAGGCTAAGGCCGGGCTTGCGTGCGCGTGGCTGTTATTCGTGGCCTCCTGTGAAGGAATCCTCCGGAGGAGGTTCTCCCGATGCGCTTGAGGAAGGTGCTGGAACACCGGAAATGCTTTTGACCTTGATGTTTCCTGCGCCGTGGAGCTGTGACCATCCGTGAGAGCGGCCTTCCAGGCTCGGGGCACCACTTTGCGAAGCAAAAAGCTAGGATCTCGGGCCAAAGAGATCCAGGAAAAAAATAAAATAAAATAAAATAAAATAAAATAAAATAAAATAAAATAATAAAATAAAATAAAATAAAATAAAATAATAAAATAAAATAAAATAAAATAAAATAAAATAAAATAAAATAATAAAATAAAATAAAATAAAATAAAATAAAATAATAAAATAAAATAAAATAAAATAAAATAAAATAAAATAAAATAATAAAATAAAATAAAATAAAATAAAATAATAAAATAAAATAAAATAAAATAAAATAATAAAATAAAATAAAATAATAAAATAAAATAAAATAAAATAAAATAATAAAATAAAATAAAATAAAATAAAATAATAAAATAAAATAAAATAAAATAAAATAAAATAATAAAATAAAATAAAATAAAATAAAATAAAATAATAAAATAAAATAAAATAAAATAAAATAAAATAAAATAAAATAATAAAATAAAATAAAATAATAAAATAAAATAAAATAAAATAAAATAAAATAAAATAAAATAAAAATCTGCAGACTCTTGGGGAAAAACTGAACAAGTCTTGAAAGCCGCATAACCTGAGCTTGGAAACGTGGGTTTATTTATTTTTATTTTTTTTATCCTTTTCTTTATATAGATCAGGACCTGCTGAGCCACGCACAGGGCAATGCGGAGCGTGCATCCTGCACTCAGGACCTTGGAGACTGGAATATCCAGGCTCGACGGTAGTTGGTGGGATATCGTCGGAGGCGTCCTGGGTGCGTGGCTCGTTCCTGCCGTGCAGGGCTGGACCGGGGCTGCCTGGGCTGCAGTCTGGCCTCACCCCTGCAAAGTGCAGGTCGCTTCACGCCCTCCTGAGTCTTCTCGGCTGCCCCGAAGGGGAGGCTCACCCAGTCCTACCTCGCGCTGCCCAAGACGCTCGGGATTGCGAGCCGCCGTGGACTCACAAGAGACAAAAAGCCGGTGAGGACGTGGAGAGGGAACGAGGCCAGGCCCGGGCAGCGGGCACTCCATCAGCGAACCCGCCGTTGCTTCTGCTGCCTCTGCCTCTGCCTCACGCCCCTAGTGGGTCCCTGGTCCCTGGTCTTGGCACGTGACCAGCGATGAACCTGCACGATCATGCACCTGCGTCGAGGAGAATCGGGGGAAGCAGACACTTTGCGAGTGAGGCTTGTGCCGCCACCGACCTCGAGGATCCAAATGGATCTGGCCGGGGTCAAACGTGCGGGCCGCATCGCACCCCGACCTCTAATTGGGACCCCCAGCAGCAGGCGAGCCCGCCGGGGCCTCCTCCCGGACATTTACGTTCCCGACTGAACTTACGTTTCCCTTTTAAACTGTAGTTGCCTGATATCGTGAGTCGCTTTTTTTTCCCAAAAAAATGATTATTAATGCACGTAAGCAAAAGGAGAACAGAGGGAGTGTCATGTCTCGCTAGAGAAATCGATTTTCCGTCCCATACAAGCGACGGACGCCCGAATTCAGTGTGCGGGTTTTCATTCCTGAGCCGATCCCTGCCTTCTCAGCGCTCAGATTTGGGGCAAAATTATGCTTCCTCCAGGAAGCCCTCCGGGCTGTCTCCAAGATCAGGTCAGGGGTTGCTGCTAAGGGCTCCCGAGCATAACGCTGTTTGCGATTAACCCCCTTTAAAACTCGTCCTTATTGATTCTCTCTCTCCTCTTTGAGCAAAAACCCTAATACCCTGTGCATCGCACCCCAAAGGTTGTAAACCCTGTGAAAGCACATCGCATCTGGCCACATAGGTGTGGAGCAAACCACTGAGTCGCATGAGATACGGGGTACGTAAGGGTGAGGGCGATGGGAGAACAGGAGCGGCAGGAGGGATGGGGGGGACCGTGACGCGACCCCGCTGTCATCATGACAGGCAACGGGGACAGGTGCTCGTGCATGGACGGATTAATCCTAACGAACCACAGGAACAAAGACGTGTGAACCGTTTCACTGACTCGTTCTTCTCTCAAATCTCCTGCTCCCCACCTGGTTGGCCCATTCGTTCTAAACCCGGCCTGTGCAGATCGGCGAACCCCAGACAAGCGTCAGTCGCGCACGCATCCCGGGTTTATTCCCGGAGCAGCCGGGGTGACAAACAACAGCCACCAGACGCGATGAGCAAACACGCACGCGAAAAGCAGACGGTGCGAACGCGGAGCCAGCGGACGCCGCTGTGCGTGTGTTTGCTTTCGGAGACGGTCGCTTTCTTTAGCGATACACAGACAGCCCTTTTCCAGATCCCCTGGCACCAGGCTGGATGTGAGCAAGAAAGCCCCAAAGGGGGGATTTCAGGGGGAAAAAAAAAAATACCAGGTCAGGGGGGTGCAAATTCCAGGGTCTCGTGGAGGGTCAGAGCGTCCTGCAGGCTGGCCAGTGCAGCAGCAAACTCTTTTCTGATGCAGAAAAAAAGAAAAAAAGCACAGGGATTCGGCTCCCTCCGATGCCGGGCTGAGTGAGGACGGCCTAGTGTTTCTCTGCCCGGCGGCGAGGTGCAGAGGTGAAAGGTCAGCAGAGGAGAAAGGGACGCAGAGCCGCTCTGGAACTCCCGCAATGTCCCTGCGATAGCCAACATGCGTCCTGGAGCTGTGGGGCGCTGTCCGCTTGGTGCAGAGCATCTGCGGAGGGGAAGCTGCAAGGATGCAGTCTAGAGAGCAGGTGCCCGGGGCTTCCTGGCACCCTAAGGCGTTCCCTCTGGCCTTCCCCCTTTGCTTCAGGCTCTCTGAGATCATGCCCCCGTGTGCAAGGGCCTCCCCAGACATACGCAGGAGGCATCCTGGGGAGGAGGCTGTGACCCCACTGGGCAGAGCCGTCACGTCCTATAGCATCTGTGACCTCCCCCCCACCCCCCATCACAGGGCCCAGAGCCTACAGTAGGTCCCCCTGGGAGGCTGGTGCTGCCTGATACGCTGCGTCGGGAAGAGACATCCCTCGTTCCAGAATTTATCTGAACATAGAAAGCTAAAGGGACACAGGAGGAGCAGAGGCCTTGCTCTGCGAAGGGTGAAACCCCTCGCACTAGGAGCCGAGTTGGTCGAAAATGCTGGAAAGAGAGACAGGGAGAGGCATTCGGCCGCGGAGGCGCCAGCAAAGCCCATCCAGGCGCTTTCGGGAGCCACGGCTGGCACCGGGGACCCGTGTCTGAGAGCCTCCTGTCGGGTGTGACGAGGACGTCGGCGGGGCCGGGAATGGAAAGGGAAGGCGGGGACAAAGGACGCGTAGATCTGAAGCTTTCGGTCACCCGTGCGTTCCTGGTGCGGGGGCAGGACCCGAGGTGAGACGGGGCTGGCAGCCAAACCTCCAGGGATGTGTGAGGGGACATATCGACCCCTGTCCCCCAGCAGCACCACAGAGCAAAGCTCATCAGGAGAACCCCAAGCCCGTGGGGCGGCCCTAAAACACTACGACGCACGCCAATGGGGCCATTCCCAGCCCTTCAGTGCTTGGAGATATGCCAAGTGTCAGCGCTCGCCGGGCTCCTTTTTACTTCAGGGGAAGGGAGGACGTTTGGGAAAGGATGGATTCCACGAGGCCTTAAAGGCGCCGCGTGCAACACACGCCCTGGGGTCACCTGGAAAGCCGAACAGCGCTGCGAGGGGAAGGACTGCTCTGAACAGCGAGAACATTTCGGGACGAGGGGACAGAGCTCGGCGTCCAGAAGAGCAGTGTCCGGGAAGCCAGCGGACGTCTGAAGCCGAGGCGGAGGTGACGTGTTTTCGGACGCGGCAGGAGGAGATTAGAAGAGGCTCAGGTCCTAAAAGCGGGAGGCGGAGCGCGGCTGCCCGACCCCCAGGATACAATAACCACCTGCACGTTCGATGCTAGAAAATGGAAAATGATCAGTTCCACGTTATGTCCCAAACCGGTTGGAAATAAGAGCCATATTATTGGATCCAAACCCGACGGACAGAAGGAATATCCGCGCACCCCTACAGATGGAAGCGAAAGACGGAATATGCATAACTGAGGGGAATAAACGGACAAGTGGCTCGTTCATGAGGAATCACTTCCAATTACTCGTGTGTGTGTCCTGCGCCGTCCTGGAGGGACAGGGGGACACCTCCGAGGCGCCTAAGGGGCCCCTTCCCCTCCAAAACCCAGCCTGGTTGTGAGCAAAGCAGCACACGACCCCAGACTCAGACTCTCCCCCCTAAACATCCGGCCAGGCGTCCCCGCCCCGTCCTTGTCCAAAAAGGTCAACGCAAGAATGAGCAGCTGTCACGGGGCCGAGCCACCGAAGGAGCCAGGACAGCCGCACGTGAGTGATTCGGGATCCTGGGAGGGAGCAGGGCAGGTCAAAACCGAGGAAAACGGAAGGTTAACGCCAACACAGGGGTTCCTTACTGGTGTCGGGTGTTCAACAGTCACTGGGACAAAGGAATTCCCAGACCGGGTATGGGAGAACTCCCCATGACCCTCCCCCCGTCTTCCCGAATCGAAAGCTAAGATGGAAAAGCTGATTTTACAAACGACCGTAGACAAGAGTTTCCCCGAGCGGTAACTCTCGCCCAGAATTCTTAAAATACGCATTGATCACCTACATTTCCGCTTCTGTACGTATAATGTACACATTTCTTTAAATTTCATGCTCAAATAGTTTATTTAAAATTTTTAAATGTAGAAGGAAAAAGTTTTATAAAGGAAACTGGTCGTTCGAGGTTTTAAACTTACCAGCTTTATAGAAAAAGAAGAACTGCAAGAGTTTATAATTCTGCAAAAATAAAAAAATCCAAAATCCTTAAACTATCAAAACGGCTGTAGAGCATCTAGCTCCTGTAGGGTCATCTGGAGCTAAATGGGGTCGGGCCACGCTTGCCTCTGGCGTTATACACAGATGCACGGACACGGAAAAGCCACCCAAATCCGAGTGGTTTTGCGGATTTCTGGGCACCCAACGCGCCAACGTTTTCCTCCAGTTTCCCATTCCCGGGGTCCCTTCGAGCCTGTTCCCTAATCAGAGACTGACCACGTCCGGGGCCCAACGGATCTGGGCAGGGAGCACGGAGGGCAGGACAGCCCTGGCAGGCGAGGACCCGCTTGTCGATTAATTAATTTACTGAGCGCGTGTTCGCTCCTGGAATTTACTGAGTGCGACGCGTTCCCACGCTGGACGCTTTTGCTCACAGCCCGGGACGAAGGCCGCGCGCGCCGTTTCGAGGCCTTTTTTGGGATCTGGGTTGTCACGAGGCACGGCGGACTTTCGCGCGACAGTTATCCCGCTCCCCGCGACCGGTGGAACCTGGGCGGCGGCTGCCTCAGGAGTGCGATTGCGTGGAAAGTGCTGAACACGCGCTCGTGTCCCTCCCCGTCCACGGGGCTCACGCTCACCCTCACACACACACGACGCCAACATGTGACAGTATAAGCGACCGATCTTTAAATTCTGTTTCTTTCCCGATCCTGCTTTGACAGGTCAAAAGAAACTAAACGTCAAATCGCAGGGTCTTTGCCTTAATGTGCTCACCTATGAGAAGCGCGGTGTCACGCTTCGGTGTCGGGGCGGCTGCGCTGGACAAGTTCCTAGTGAGTTGTTTTCCCTGGGGAGCGGGGATGGGGGACCCAGTAAACACTCTCCCCATTTCCCTCCGCTCAGAAAGCACCTGTCGTCCCGCCCAAGCCCGCGGCCTGGCTACGCCGCCGCTTCGTCCGGGAGGAAAACGGTCTCTGTAGGAAATGAGCACCTGTCCCCGCGTCTCCGGTCGCTGCCCTCGATACCCCCGTTTTTAAAAAATCAAACCGTTTTCTAAAGTGGGGGTCCTCGTCTCTCTCAGGGGCGTCTCGGAAGAAGGAGGAAAGAAAATAACAGGAAGGATGCCTGTGTGATGGAAGAGGATTGTTCTTGTAGGGGCGGGTGGCTGACTGAGAGGGACCGTCCAACAATTGTGAGCCAGCGGTTTTGGGGTCACACGATATCACGGGCCTATTGTTATGACTGTTCTATTTTATTACTTATTATTAATCCCTTATGGTGCCTAATTTATAAATTAAGCTCAATCATAGGTATGTGTGTATAGGAAAAAGAAAAAAAAAAACAAAGAATATATATAAATATATATACGGTTTAAAACCTCCACTGTGGGTCCGGGGGTTCAGTTCCAGAAACTGAAGAGTCTTGGGAGGTAGATACTCGTGTTTCCCCCCCCTTTACCCATTACTTAGTTCATTTTGAGGTTCCCCTAAGGTCAGAAACCTGTCGCCCAACGCCGCAGCTTAAAAGAGCCATGTGGACTCTCCACCACGTGGCTCTCTCACGGCCCCGGCCCTGGAGCAGAAAAGCACCCTGGTTCCTTTTTATTTATTTATTTATTTTTTTCCTGTCCCAAGCAGGACCCTACTAAGCTCCTCCAGCAGATTTTGGAGCGGAGACCCCGGTAGGAAACGAGAGGGAAAGCACGTTCACGCGAAAGCAGAACGGCCAGAAAACAAAAAAAAAAGAGAAAGAAAACATATCACAGAGCAGGCATGAGGATGGAAAATGCAGCGTCGTCTGACTCTGTTTAACACAAGCCCCAGAACTTGGGAAAAGAATCCCCGCCGGGAAAGCCCCAGCCAGCGCTTCGAGGTTGCGCCTCCTTTGTGACCTCGGGCCCAGGAAGCACGATGATTTACAGACCTTCACCCGTAATCTTTCCGTTAGAGGGAAAAGCCTACTTTAGGGCTAAGGCCCATGAAAAAAAAAATCTAATTGAATTTATTTTTTTAAAAAAAAACCTCTTACACTAAGGGGTTCAGGCAGGAAAAACCTTCCTCTAGATCAAAGCCCGGATTGGAACGTGGGATCCCCCAGAAGGCTCCCAATTCGTGCTGTGGAGATTATCCCACGCGGGAAAAATCCTCCATGGTCTCAGGTCTCGAGAAAGAGAGCGTCCCGAGTCCGAGGCAAGCCTTTGAGACTGTCCTCATGGCCCTCGGCGGAAGTTATCCGGAAACCCGACGGGAGCCCAGCGAGAAAAAGCAGCAGCCCGACCTGAGACAGACATGTCCGGTTGGCACGCAATAACGACCGGTGGCCCCTGAAAAGCCCCGGACACTCGCAGATCTGTGGACCCACGAGTTAACCATGACGGATGGGGCTGCAGCAGGGTGTTGGGAGCAAATATTCTCGGGGCCCGAAGTCATTCCTTTTCTTTTTATTTCTTTTTCCCTCCGTGATGACATCTGGAAAGGGCTCCTTACTATTTACAGACGGAGCGGTGCTTCGAAACCACGCCAGCCGCAGGACTTTTCCACCCCATTTTGGGAACGAGCCGCCTAAATCCCTTGCGCTCTGTCTCTTTGGTCAAAAACCCACTCAGCTTTTCTGAAATCGCTACGAAAACTGAGGCACTCCCTCTCGGCGAGGTCGAAAGCGGTTGCGTTCCTTGGCGAAGTCACGAAGGTCCTAGATTGTCAACGTGGAGACAGACACACCGGAGTGGGAATTTTATGGCAATAAAAACATGCCAGGATGCTCCATACACTCTGGCTTCCCCCCGACCCTACGGGGAAAACGGGCTTTTATAAGCCTGTGAACACGAATTACCTGCCAAGGTGTCTGCTGACCCCAAGGAAATAAGTGATAACCTAATAGGAAAGATTTAGAAGCTGGTCAGGAGCACAAACCCTGAAAAAATAAAAATAGAAATAATCTATTTATTAGAAAGATGAACGATTCAATCAAAAATATATAAGGGTATTAAATATCCCCCAACGGACTGAGGCAGATCACAGGCAGAGAGAACACTACGGACAGGGTCAAGAGAGACACAGGAGAGGAAAAAATAAAGATACTGCACAGAAGTGCTCATAGAATGGGCAGAAATGACAAGAAGCCAGCCCACGTGGACCCAAAGATAGAGTCGTTTTCTTCCCAAAAGGTATCTAGGAGAGCAAAATGGAAAAAAAATAATCCCCTAAAAAGGCAAAAAAATATATAGAAAACATAATAAAGATACGCGTCACGTCCCATCTGTGCCGAGATTCACAAAGAGCCAGCACCAGCAATTAAGGGTCGAGAGGAATTATGTTAGAAATGATAGATGCACGTTTCCAAGGGAAAGGTCATAGGTCATAGGACGGAAAGCACGCACAAAACTTAAAGAACAGGCTTGTTTTTTAAAAAGAAACAAAACCAAACAAAAACACCACCTCTGGACCAATGATCACGATTTTTAAGACCAATTATCACGATTTTTAAGACCGTTAAATGCACACAACATGGTTAAATCTCCTAGGTTAGAAAAAAAAGTCCGACGCTGCACTAAAGAAGAGGTGAGTCAGGCTGAAATTACGGGGTTTTCCACACCAACGCAGGACAGAAAAGGCACGCGAGGATACGCGTGGCCCATCGCTTTCAAGTCAACGGGAGCGGGAGGAAGCCTATCATTTTATACCCCGTGAAACTAGCTTTTAAGCGAGACGGAAACTGAAGGCATTTTCAGGTCTGAAAAGGCCTAGGGCATCTCCCCCACGGAAACCGTCTTTGAAAAACTCTTGGAACGTCCTAGTTCCCCGAAGAGAGAAACGGATCCGAAAACAAAGCAAGAGAAACCAGCCATCTAAATGGAAATTCAGAAATGATCTGCAACACAAACTTCCTTAGACGCCCGCCTTGTGCGAGTGGATGAGGAGAGAGAAGCCAAAAACGGGTAAGACGTGGGTCTTCCGTGAAAATGTAATTGCAGAATGTAACTGTCAAACGGGCAGAGGGAAATTCGATTTATTTGGCATGTAAGAAGGACAAAAAAAAAGAAAACCACACAGAATGGTGTAACAATGAGGTTAGCAATAAAAATAGTTATGCAATGAAAGTCAGGAAAAGTGAAGAAAATTAAAAAAAAAATAAAATGGAATAAATGAGCTCGATCGTAACAGTATTTGTAAAAATTATAAGTAGAATAATCTGACAAAAGCGGATTACAAAGAGCTTTATTACCAGGCTGTTGGCAGGAGATGGATAAATTGAAACAAAAGGCGATGCAAGCTTGAAGAGGAAGAGGGCAGAAATATGAAATAAAAAAAAAAATAATATGACCGGAGAAATATCTGGGATGCAATTTCATGTCGGACCAAAAATTCTCAAATATCAAAACCGGATATTAAATACTAAGAGATGAACAGACGCGTAAAAAGATATTTCCGGCACATTTATGTAAGTTCCTAGTACAAAGCCTGAAAGTACGTGAATAGTAAATAATACGGATTATATATGTACACAAAGTATCTATGTCCTATAGTATTATACCTCTCTATGTCATTTTATATATTTATGTTATTTATTATATAATATGTAAAATATTAATAACGTAGTATATATTGTTAATATATAATATATAAAATATTTAACATAATATCTAATAAACATAAAGTACGTTTATAAATATTATATTTATATTATATGGCATATAAACATAAATATCTATCAAATATTTAAGATAAAAAATGTGAGAAAAATATGAAAAAGGTTTAAATGTCACTTTCTGGGAGCCGACAGACATAGGAGACGAAAAGCATAAAGGGAGTCAAGATGCTAGGGGTGATTTCACAGATATTTATGGCAAATCTATGCCCTCCAAAGGCACGCTCACACGCACGTAGTAGGAAACATGGATGTGTCTAGATGCGCGTGTGCGGAGCTTTCGAGCACAAGCAGAATATTTACAAAATGAGGCACGCAGAAATGGCACTGGAGAGAAACTGCATGATATAGTAATATAGTCTTGGATCATTAATTCCATAAAATTAGAAATCCATAGGTCAAAACATGCCATAAAAATGTTAGAAATATATATATATAGACGCACACACACATAAACATACATATATGTGCACATGTGTATGTTTGGGTACAGATATTAGTGTATGTGAGCATAAATGTGCGTATGCATAAAATATATATATTTATTTTAAATATATCTATAGATGATAGATTGAAACTAAAGGGAAAAAAATCTAAAAAAAAAAAAAAAAGAAGAGAAAATACTTGGAACCCAATGCTAATTTTGGTGTCATGGGAAAATCTGGCAAGTCTAAAGAAGTCCTTACAGAGATAATTAAAACTTCCAATGCATGTACTAGATAACAAGAAAGATGGGAGATAAATGAACCAGGGAGGCAAACCAAAAAGCCGGAGCACTAAAAACAGAATAAATCGATGTCGATGAGAAAATTAGATGTAAGAGTAGAAATCTGTGAAACGGGAAACAATAAATCAGTCCAGCTAATTACGAAAGTGAAAGCGAATTTATTAAAAAAGCCTAATAAGGTAAACAAGCTTCTGGCAAGATAGAGCCAACAAAATCAAGAAATGATGAAAACAGACGAGAAGGGATAGAAATCGCTGTCAATGGTCCCAAATGAAATAAAAATATAGACATGTTCATGATGTCAGCACTGATAGGAACGATCCTACGTTTAAATATTTGAGGAAATAATAATTGAACACAAACAGACTTCAGTCAATTAACTAAAGATTATCGATAATGCGAAAGAATAATAATAATAATAATAATAATAATAATAATAATGATAAAAACCTCCCATATAAAACTCACCAGCCAAGATCATTTTCAGGCAATTTCTAGTAATCCTTCTAATTGACATTCTGTTTAAAAAAAGACAAAATGAAAGGAAGCAGCCAGAATATTTTTGGAAGACGAGGTTTTAACTTGGATCGCGAAAAAAAGGGAATGAGGGCTGGACGAGATCAGAACAGCAGATTTAGAAATCAAATCCAATTCAAATTCAAATCGAAACCGTAAATCAAATGCACTCATGGAGACAGACGAGGCGTCCTAAAGGAAACGTTCCCAAACCAAACCAAAATGAAGCGCTGGCAATTTCTTCAGCGCAGAATTGTCCAAACGGGTTGTTTCTCGAACGCGCGGCAGAAGAGAAGGGATTCTTGCTAGACCAGGGGAATTGATAAAAAAATAAATAAATAAAAAAAAGAGGAAAATCACGCGACCTGCTGTACGGACGCCAAAGTTCTCTGACGGTGCTCAACGCCTGTTTACGATTCATCAAAATTTTTAAACTTCGTAGAAAACTGGAAATTAAAATTAATTTATTAAGTGTCCGTTGCCAAGAATCTCTACCCTCACGTAGCATTTATACGGAGTCTTAGACTCATTTCCTATAGAATCATACACAGGGCTGTCCGTTCGCACTAATTCAGGGCCATGCAGCCCTGGGTGGCTTGGGCCAACGTGTGACAAGGAATAAAAGCAACGAGAAGGAGAAATCTTCAAAAGGGAAGGAGAAAACGGTCCTTATGTGCAGATAATGGGATCGCTCGTGCGGATTCCCTGCAATTTCAACGAGGAGCGACTAGAAACAAGCGACGATCCCCCAAAAGATTGCGGCCTACGTAATCGATGCACTAAAAATTAAGACCGTCTTTTATGCCAGGACTGGGAAATGATACTGAAAATCAGATACAATTTACGAAAAATAAAATGAAACTTAACACATGATTGTAGCAAACGAATTGGACCTCGCTACGCAGTGACCAGGAACGGTGGCGCTCTGGGGATAGGCCGCGAGCGGAGACGTGTGTATTCTCCTGAAGGCATCGTGCGTTTCCGCAGGGCTCCCAGCGCCGACTGCAGAACCCGAGAGGGTGATTCGAACGGGACATGGAAGGATAAAATATCTACAAAGAACGAAGGAAAGTGTGAAGGAGGAAAAGCGCAGGCGAATTTGCTCTACTCGACGCACGTTTTTTGGTCCCGTTGCAGTGACCGACGGAGAAAAGGCTGCTATACGCACCAGGGGTTTGTACAGGAGGATATTTGGGGGGCAGGCCCCTTTCAGATTTTCCTTTTCTGCCCCCAAACCCACAAAGCATCACTCTTGCTTCTGGGTTTCAGGCAAGGTTGATGCTAGCAGGCAAGCCAGAGGGTAAAGGAGGGAACAGCCTGTAAGTACAATCTCGGTTCCCTCCTGGCAGGTACACCCGGGACGGGAACACCTAGGACAAGTGAGCCCAGGACAAGTGATCCCAGGACAGGAACACCCAGGACAGGTGAGCCCAGGACAGGAAGACCCAGGACAGGTGAGCCCAGGACAGGTGAGCCCAGGACAGGAACACCCAGGACAGGTGAGCCCAGGACAGGTGAGCCCAGGACAGGTATGCGCAGGATAGGAGAGCCCAGGACAGGTGAGCCCAGGACAGGTGAGCCCAGGACAGGTAAGCCCAGGACAGGTATGCGCAGGACAGGTGATCCCAGGACAGGAACACCCAGGACAGGTGAGCCCAGGACAAGTGAGCCCAGAACAGGAACACCCAGGACAGGTGAGCCCAGGACAGGTATGCGCAGGACAGGTGATCCCAGGACAGGAACACCCAGGACAGGTGAGCCCAGGACAAGTGAGCCCAGAACAGGAAGACCCAGGACAGGTGAGCCCAGGACAGGTGAGCCCAGGACAGGTATGCGCAGGACAGGTGATCCCAGGACAGGAACACCCAGGACAGGTGAGCCCAGGACAGGTAAGCCCAGGACAGGTATGCGCAGGACAGGGGATCCCAGGACAGGAACACCCAGGACAGGTGAGCCCAGGACAGGTAAGCCCAGGACAGGTATGCGCAGGACAGGGGATCCCAGGACAGGAACGCCCAGGACAGGTAAGCCCAGGACAGGTATGCACAGGACAGGTGAGCCCAGGACAAGTGAGCCCAGGACAGGTGAACCCAGGACAGGTGAGCCCAGGACAGGAACGCCCAGGACAGGTAAGCCCAGGACAGGTGAGCCCAGAACAGGTGAGGCCAGGACAACCTCCGTGTCTATCTATGCGTAACTTCACATAAGTGCTCCCCAGTATGACTCCCCCAGGAAGACAGCACCCCCCCCCCGAGCGGGCTTCCGGATATCCTGCTCCCACATTTCCATGCGGTTCCTTGTGTGTGTGTGTGTGTCGTCTTTCCCTCTGAGGACCCTGGCTGACACCGGGGTCAGGCCCGGCTACGGCGCTGATGTTAGGTTTCGAAATCCCTCCGTTCCCACTGAGACGAAAATAGCGTGGCCGCCCTACCTCACGCCGTACGTGACCATAAACCGTGCAGAGGAAAAGCGCACGTGCCTACGGGCAGGAGGAGGACATTTCTGTGATCCTGGGCGGTACACAGCCGAGATCTCTTCAGTGAGTCCCGGTTTAGGATACGACATCAGAGAGAGAGAGGGGAAAACAAACATGTTGAGAGATCTTTGCTGAATCAAAAAAAAATACTGATTTTGGGGTCAACGAAGGGCAGGAAAGCTAGAGAGGGGGCAGGTGGGAGAAGACCTCTGCCGTGTAAGACTGAAGCTCGGTGGCTGTTGGAAGCAGGGCGGCCCCACCTGCGTCTGTGCCTGGTGAGGGCGTCTCAGGTGGGATGAGAGGATGCAGGTACAGAGGGGGAGGCTGGCATAGCCCGAAGAATACACACCCCCCTGCAAGGTGCTTAGAGATAACCATATGAGGGGCCCGACAAGGAAAAAGACTGCAGGTCCAGGGGAAAGGGGCCTGTACGCCCTCGTAAACTCTGCTTACTCCCCCCCATCACCCAATCCTACCCGATAACGCGACTTTAATGGCTCGTGTTCCATGCTTGCGTTTGTCCTCTAATTGTGCAAAAATTCAAGGCTGCGAGAGACTGAGACTGTCGCCTCCTCCCGGGGCTGCCGGTTGTCAGCCTAAGTGGTGGCCGATTAAACACTCCTGGACGCGCCTCCTCCCTGCCACCCGCGCCCAATCACTTCCCGAGGATGAAGTTCAGTGAGGTCCAGTGGGTTTCCGGCCTCTGTCACCTACGGGCCGTGCTGTGTCCCAGCAAGATGCTGGGGGAATGGCAACCGCCCAGCGATGCAGGAGTGGGTGCGTCGGCCCGTCCGCAGCTCATGGGGTTTTAAATAATCGTGATTTTACGAGCCCGAAAGAGGGGAAGACCCTGGGAAGCGCTCAGGGCTGCAGAGGAAAACGGAAGCTCCCGATCCAGAGGGGGAAAGCAACCGCGCGTCGGGGGCGCCTGCTGAGGCTGATGTGAATTTATAACTGATAGTTATCGCCAGCCACACGCCCCTCGTCCCTGTCGTTAGCCGTTCGGGAGACTCATCGCAGGACGAATCCGACCCTCGGCTGTCCGGAGAACACGACTTCGGGAGGGTCTCAAAGGCAAGCCTGAGGCCTAATTCGACGGGAAAGGGAGAAGGGCAACTGCAAGGGCGTATCATCAGCAGTGTGGACGGGGGGTGCCTTTGAGGGCTACGAGGCAGGAAGGTTCCTTGAACCCACACTCTGACTCTTGGTGTTGCCCGTTGACGGTTCTCAGAGGACAAAGAGACAACCCTAACGACCCTGGTCCCTGCGAAATGTCAAACGCACAGAGGACTCAGTTGCCTCTGAGCAAGGCCTTTAGCTGGTTCCTCCCTTTTCCACAACGTCGCTCCCTTCCCGCTAAAAGACAGCCGACGGCCGGCGCGTGGTGGTGTGAACGTCCCTCGGCCTGGAGAAACCGTCTCTGCCGAATCCCCCAGAGCCTCCAACAGCGTGGCCGGGTGGCAGGGGACGCGCGAAGACACCCAGCCCCATGGCGCGCGCGCGTGTCTTTGCCAGAAATACACGTTTAACCTTGCGGGATCCAACGACAGAGTCTTTCAAAAGGAAACGCACGCGCACACGCGCGCGCACAGCAAACATGAAATGAAATCATAGGCAGACATGCAGGCCCAGCCCTCTTCCGACACAGAAATAATGGAAAAAAGAAAAAAGAAAATCCTGCTGTGCCATCAAATGCAGAGTTTTCAGTTCATATACCATTCGTGGGAAAAATAAATAAAAAAATAAATAAAATAAAAAATAAATAAATAAATAAATAAATAAATAAATAAATAAATAGCCGGGCGTTTACAACATTCCCTCCGCCCCATTTCTTTCTAAAAATGTCAGTCTCCGTCAGACTTCTCCCTCTGTCCATCCTATATTTGTGGCGGTTCCTGTGATCCCGTCGGAATCGCACAAGAGTCACCTGAGCCAGAGAGGAGAAGTCTCCGGCGGGGACACGGCGTTCCCGTTGCGGTCGTTACGAAGAGGAGGCATCCCCGGAGGCCAACGGCTCGCCGCCAGCTCGCCCGCTTGGTCACCGAGCCTTTCTCTTCCTTTTTCTTTTAATTGCTCGGATGGGATGCTTTTCCGTTTCCCCCCCACCCCGCTTCAACTCCGCCACTGGTCGCGTTGCGCGGAGGCTGCTCGATAAATCATCGCGCTTCTCGGGTTTTCGGGATCGGCTGTAAATCTGGCGACAATGATGCTAATTGTGCATGAAAAAGTATATTAAAACTGTAAATCATCGCTGTTTTCGAGCAGGCCAGGGAAAAACAAATTTAAAGTAACAAATCACATGCTCCTTTTTTTTTTCCTTTTTCTTGTTTTTTCTTTTTTCTTTTTTTTTGGGTCCCTCGTTGGCCAGAGGCCATTATATGAAAAGCTGAAAATTACAGCCTCTTTTCATCCATTAGGCCCGATTCTTTGGTTCTCGAACCTCGTCGAGAACGTATAAGACGCGTCGCAAGTCCCGTGTGAACAGCCACGGCCTAATTTTCTTAATGGTGGTGGGAGATGCTCTTTTCATGGTGCGTTATTTTATTTTTATTTTTATTTTTATATTTTTATTTTTATTTTTATTTTTATTTTTATTTTTATTTTTATTTTTATTTTTATTTTTTATTTTTATTTTTATTTTTATGTTTACAGCATTGCGACAGGTGGACACTTGTGTGCCGCTGACATACAAAAGGGCTGAAACATGGCTGTTTGATGCTGCCCTGTTCCTCTCCCAGGGCGTGGAGGAAGATCGGAGGGGAGCGACGGCCCCTCCGCAACGGCGAGAGCTAAATTCTGCGTGACCAGCCCCTGCAGTGCCAAACGGATGATGTTTCTTGAAAGGATGAACGATCGGTCCTCGTTTCCAGGCGCACCTGTGCACACAGCCCGATAGCAGAGCTGAGCCACGCAGCCCCTGACGGCACCAATCGTGCTTCCCCCTCATCAGTCATTGTATTTGCCAAATATTACTCATTCCAGGATTAAAAATGACTAATTGAGACGAAAGTCTCCTGTTTTCCTCGGATATATACTCATCTCCCTTCCTTTAGATGCTCCTTTTGTGGACAAACGGGCTCGGCAAGCTAATCACCTGAGAAACTAACCTTTTGGTCAACGTATTTGATAATTTAATCCATTCTGACTCCTTTGACGGCTCTCGGAAACGAGCTGTCATACCTAAACGAACACGTCCTGTGTGGTCAGAACTGCAGGGGGCAGGTCACCCGTCCGCAGGATGAATTCAAATCCCACCCTCTAGGCCTTGACGGGGGCGGGGGGCCAAGCTGAGCCCATTAACAAGGACCGGGGCAGGCCGAGTCCTCCATCTCGAGATGCAAATCAGAGTTTGTTGCTTTCCTGCTTCAACATGCTCTTTCGGGGGACGCCGGCTGTCATCAAGGTCATCCCCGGAGGGGATAAATGAGACGTAATACGTGCCAATTGCTGGCGGCAGCACCCCGCACTTGAGCAAAGGGTCAAGCAGCACCAGACGGTCTGTCTCCCCTTCACGGTCCCGTTTGCAATGAATGTGGTTCCAATCCGCCTCCGCGGGAACTTCTCTCACCCTTCTACGCCCTTCTCCACCTTGAGCCTTCCCCAACCCCGCAACGGCTCAAAGGGGTGGGGACCCCCCCGCCCTTAAAGTGTCGGACACGCTACGCTGCCCAGGACAGCCCCCCAGCACGGACAACCGCCAACAGCCCTGATGGCGAGAACACCAACACCTCAGGAAAGGATGCCTTTACCCCTGAGGAATGGGGACCGGTTGAGAACGTCGGCCCTAAAGAGACACACTCCGCACATTTAGTTTTGTTGACCTTGGCCATTTCTGTCCCATAGTTGCATTAAGAATTCATGCAAAGTTGACTGACGAGACTTTGCTCCACAAATACCGAGCGCGGCGATGCTGACAGTCCAGGTTGGGATGCTCCCCCATGTCCTACTCACCCTATAGTGGGCAACACACAATTCTGGAAGCAGGGGGCCCTTTTTAGTCTTTCCACCCACCGTGCTCCGTTGCGTTTCCACAATTAGGTGAGAATTCACGAAGACGGCTACGGGGACAAGGTTATACCGTGCCCGTTCCCTCCCGTTCGGAGTGTCGCTTTCCGTCTTTACGAATGTCGCAGGCGAGAGCGCGCGTCCTTGCACGGAATCGCACGGAATGACCGACTCTTCAGGAAATCAGACAGGACAGGGTCAAAGACTCCGAACCCCAAGTGTGGTCTTCCCGCTCGCAAACGGCGATTTCGGGGAAGGAAGGAGGGAACCGCTCCACCATCCTTGCCTCTCTCACCCTAACTGTCACCACCACCATCACCATCACCATCGTCACTGATGGCACACGACCCTCATCATGAGCACGAGTCCCCTTCATCGCGATCACCATCCCTGTCATCCGAACCATCACCATCACCACCATCAGCATCACCGACGCCATCACCATCATCCCCACCCTCCTCATCGCCATTCCCATTATCGCAATCCCCACCGTCGTCACCATCATCGCCACCGTCGCCACCATCAACAAGACCACTGCCACCACCACCCCATCAGCATCCTCACCGGTGCTTGTATCCCTATCTTAAAAAAATCATCTATTATTATTATTATTATTATTATTATTATTATTATTTATTAATTATTATTATTTATTATTATTTTTATTATTATTAATTATTATTATAATTTATTATTATTAATTATTATTTTTATTATTATTTTTATTATTATTAATTATTATTAATTATTTATTATTATTAATTATTATTAATTATTATTAATTATTATTATTATCTTGTATACGAATTCATCTGTGGGTTGGCAGTGCCCTTTGGCCGCTGCTCTCGTAAAATTTTATTAAAAATGATTCGATTCTACGGATCGATAGCTCATCCTCTCTTGCTGCGCGTCTCTTGACTCCATCGCCTGCAGATACACTTGGCCATTCGCTGACGTAAGTCACTCCAGAGCGTTCCTGTGGAGACTGCAGGGACCATGACCTCTGTAATGGGTTCCGTCCCATTTTCCTATTCGTTCTCATGGCAAATACTTGGTTTCAAAACGTGTCAAGGCCGATTCCCTGAGGTCTTGGTTAGGACCGTGAGTCATATCATCAGCCCTGCCTTTCCTCATCCCCTGCACAGAAGCCAGGCCCCAAGTAGACGCCTTTGAATGTAAATCTTGTCGACGGCCACTAAATCACATTAAACGTCGTCGTCAGCCTCACCGTCCAGGTCATGAATCAGACTCGTGGGGCCAGCCCCAGAAGTGGATTCAGCCCCTGAGTCCTAACGTCCACTCCTGTGGCCCGTCTCTAGGAGGAAGAGAGGCCTCTTTTTGGCTGCATTTTTGTCATGATCGGGTTTGTCCGTTTTCATGAGCTCTCAACGGTCAATGTCCTCCTCTGGAGGCCGCCGGATGACGGTGGCGTGTTGCCGGGCAACGCTGGGACTGTCTGTGGCGACCGCACTCTGCACGCTCGGCCGAGCCAAGACTGCCAACCCACCTCCTCGTTCCTCGGACGGATGCTTCCCAGAGAACTGGTGGTAACGTCAGCCTTGGTTGGGGCTCCATCCGCAGATACTTCCCTCCGACCACCTGAAACCCCGTCTCGACCCCCGGCCGTGTGCTCAGTTACTGTCCTGCAAATGTGTCCTTAGTGGAT
Source organism: Cynopterus sphinx (assembly GCA_030015415.1). Lineage (NCBI taxonomy): Eukaryota > Metazoa > Chordata > Mammalia > Chiroptera > Pteropodidae > Cynopterus > Cynopterus sphinx. Next base: position 1,368,450 of record CM057388.1, on the reverse strand, counting down.
TCAGACCCTCGGAGTCTGGGACGCGTGCCCGTGTCTCCCCGACTTTCCACATCTCAGCATGGGAGATACCAAATGGTGTCCATTTTCCCCCCCGTGTGGTCTGCAATGAGCGGGATGGGGCCACATTCATTCAGGCAAGTGGCTGGCCAGTGGGAACACGCTCAGTGAGTGCTCCCTAAATGAACAAAAAAACCTAGAAGCCACACTTTTTCTAACGGCTCGGGTTCATGCAGAGAAACTGTCAGCAAACAAGCCCAAGAAACGCAATGAAGAAAGGAAAGGCCACTCGTGGTGCCTACTGGGATCGACCAGACTGAGAACCCATCCCCTCAAATTGTCCCAAAGAAGCCCAGTGGACGGGAGGAAGCAGCCGAGTATGACCTTCGTATGACCTTCTGTGCTTCCCGCAGAATTCCCCGAGGGAGCACTAGACGCCACCTGCTCAGTCATTTCCCCGGTGCCACATAATGCCACGTCCCGCCTCCCCCAACCCGTTTTCCTGACCAATAAAGCTCAGGCTGGAATCCGTTCCCATTCAATATCCCTTCCCCCGCCACCCCCGCCCCGATCCGTTCTCAAAATCGATTCGAGAAACTCAATCCATCAACCAACTGGGACTCACGCAAGAAAGGGGAGGCCCAGCAGGGCACACCCCGTCCGCAGCATCTTCACCCCCTGCAGGTCAAGGTTCTCGCCTGGAGTGACAGCTCTCCCGACCTGCGGTGTCCCGGCCCAGAAGGCCAGCCCAGGTGGCACTGCCTCGAGGACGTCTAAACCAAAAACCCCCGTCGCGTTCTCACTAGCTTCTCGCTCTTCTTTTTAGCTGAAGGGAAAGGAAGAGATTCTAGGCGCGGTGTTGCCGCCCACGCTCATCCAGTCCGCACTTTTCTTTCCGGTTCAGTCGCTGTGCCTAAGAGGCGAGATGACGATGGCCGCCGTCCCTGGGTTTCGCTTGCTTAGCCCCGTGTTCCTTTTGGGGGGGAAATATCCATCCTGAGCTACTTCCTGTTGGCCTCACCCAACCTTCTTTTTCATCCAGAAGAAATATGTAGCCACCCCGAGCCCATCCAAGTCTCTTTTCCCGCGACACAGAAATCGGTTCGAAGTCGGCCTGTGGGCCAACCTGGGCCAATAGGCGTCATTCCCATAGCCACGTGCTCAAGGACGACATCGCGTGGAAATGCTCGCGACCACTTTTTGCCACTGCGTGGAGACAGTCTCAGCTGAAGAAAGCCAACAGAGAGGAGGAAAGAGGGACCAAAGGTGCCAGGTTGCTTATGACGATGGATCAGGCCCGAGGACATGACGTCGGAAGCGACGCCTCCCGCTAGGACCCTCGAAACACTGAGCCCACGGACTCCTTTCTCCCGCCCCCGCGAGCGAATCGAACTCAGATTTCTTTCTCTTGCATCAAATCGTTCCTAAATGCAAACAGCTCAATCCCTCGCAAACTATTGATCACTCCGACCAGAGACAGGATATTTAAGTGGAACCGGAGTTATAATTGGGCCAACTTTGGAAATCCACTCATTTTCCACGCCGTGCCGCGCTGGTTGTTGAATGCTGACTAATTAATTAATTACCGCAAACGTGACGGCTCCAAGCGACATGTTTTATTTCATCGTGGGTTTTACGCATCAGGAATCCAGGCTCAGCTTATAGGGTTGTGAGTCAGCGGTTCTCCGGAAGCTTCCATGAAGGTCTCTGGCCAAAGTGGAGGTCTCCGTCTGAGATCTGAGCGACGGGGCAAGACGCCTTCCAAGCTCGTGAGCTTGCTGGCAGGACGTGATTCCTGAGGTCTGCTGGCCCGGACGTCGGCCTCCTGGGCTGGCTGTTGGCAGGTGCAGAGACACACGCCCACGACGGGGCAGCACGTCCCGTCCGAGAATGAGAACCAAGAAGGCAACAGAAAGGCTCTGCGCGCGCGAGACGCCAGGTCCAGCGGGCGAGGACGTCACCGTGGAAGTGCTCTCGCGCCACTCGAGATGCAAGTCTGAGGCCCACACGCCGGCGGCGGGGACGCCACGACCAACGTGGACACCGGGAAGCGGGGATCGAGGAAGGACCACCACATGTGCCCGCACAGACAGGCACGGCGCAGTGCAGGTGCCTGGAACTCTCCAGAAAAAAAGGGAATCGTTGGGAGGGACCTAGCAGACATCTCAGATGCAGGTATCTCAGCGGGTACGGCTGGGCCCCACGTGGGTTCTCAAGGAAGGAAAGGGAGCGGGAGCCGGAGGTGTTGAATCTCTTCTTTTCCAGGAAAAAACGTCCGGTAGAAGAACGTGGAGTTAAATTGTGGCTCAGGACAGCATGGAGGAGGACAACCCCTGCCTTGGGGAACTGTGTCATGGGCAGAGGAGTGGAAGGCAGCTACGAGATGCCAGGAGTGCGAGGAAGGCTTCCTCGGTGACAGCAGTGGGTACAGACAGAGGGTTTGGGGGCTCTGGATGCAGACCACACCTGTTCTGGCTTCTGGATAGACGGGGCGCGCAGACAACAGGTACACAGTCCGCCTTGCACCGCCACCCGTTGGGGGGCTTCGCACAAGGGACGTTTCATAAGTCCATTGCCTCACAGTTCTGTAGGACGAACACCCCAGAGGAAGGAGTCAGTAGGGCCGGTCCCTTTCGTAGGCGCTGAAGGAGAACGTGCTCCGTGTCGCTCTTCCACGTAGGTCTTCCTGCGGGTTTCCAGCATCACCGGTCATGGCCTGGGGTGCAGGCGCATCCCTCCCGTCTCCGTCGCCATCTTCCCCAGGCGTCCTCCTTGTGTGTCTCCGCGTCTCTTCTCATTAGAACCCCAAGCCTTCGGGATTTAGGGTCCTCGCTGACACAACACCACGACCGCATCTTCTTCACTTGATCACATCTGCAAAAACCCTATTTCCAAACACACGATATTTATAAGTCTTGAGGGTTGGGACGTCGACATGTCTCGGGGGAGTAGACAATGGAGCGGGTCAGGCAACGTCCACTCAAAAGCCACGACGAGAGAGAAGCCTGAAGGATTGATGACCACAGCATGGTCTAGAAATGCGTGTCAGAGAGGCCGACTGATCATCTGATGGGAATAATGATTTCAAATCACACAGACCCCCGTATGCCCCTCAAGTTCACAGCTCATCGCCCCGCCTCATGGCGAACCTGATGGTTGAAATGATGCTAATGGTAATAAAAGCGACGCCGAAACCGTGAGTTGAAGGAAATGCCAGAGGAAGCTCATTTTCCCATGAGTCTGGACAAAACCTTCTATAAGATGAAGAGCTCGACTCTTGTCCAACCTGTGAATTTTAATTAATTCCTTGGAAATGGCTCCATCGCCGTTAAATAAAATTATAGCCCGGCGCATGCTAAGAAAAGGCAACCCGTTGCCTTGTCCCCCGACTACAAAGCGATGATTCCGTCTCTTGGCCGTGCTACTGCCTTCCCACGTCCCACCTCGGGGGCTGGGCATTGCAGAAACACACGCACACGGCAAACGCTCCGGCGTGGCTGCGACTGGTGACTGTCGAGCTGCCAGCGTCCCACGGGGAGAGCCGAGCCCCAGCGGCAAATGGCTTTGTCACGGTGTGTGCCGACAGCGTGGCGTCCGCGGCCGAGGGACCGTTAGCTTCTTTCCCTTTCCAAATCCTATCGTAACAGGTGGGATTCCTCTGACAACGGAAAAACACGTGGCTTCAGGTTCGACCACCACGTATACAACAGGAGCTTGGCCAAAAGGAAGAAACTCGGGGTTGAGTCGCGGTTCGCGCTGTGATCGAGGGGAAGCCAGGCCTACCTAGCAGTGGACGGCGACAGAGTCATAGTTGGGGCCCAGACAGCCCCGGAAGGACGTGGGACCGGCAGCTGGAGCTGCCTCTCTGGGAAAGCGTCTGGGGTCTCTCGAAAAGTTAAAAACGGGACCATCGTGCGAGCCAGCAATTCCATTCCTGGGTCTTGACCCCAAAATGATGAAAAGACTATTTTTAAAAGATCTATGCACCCTGATGTCCACTGCAGCATTATTGACAACAGACACGTGGAAACAGCCCCAGTGTCCACCAACGGACGAACGGAAAAAGCAGCTGCGGTACCTCTGCGCGGTGGAATATTACGCAGCCATGAAAAAGAGCAAAATCGTAACCCTTTGTGACCATAGGTAGGACCTCGAGGATATTATGCTGAGCGAAAGAAGGACAAATTGCCATATGGTTTCGCTTCTATACGGAGTCTACACAGAACAAAAGAAAATTGAAACAAACTGAAAGGTAGGTTTAGGCCGAACTGGTGGTTGAAGAGGGGAGATGAGGATGGGAAGACAAGGGGTGGAGAAGGGTGAAGGGAGCACAGTCCATGCATAGTACTGTGATGAGGTTGTTGGCGACGGGCGATCACTGGCATCCATGGGGTGATCACGTCATGGGGCCTAAAAATGTCAAATCGGGGTGTGTCCATCATTCGTTCGTTCCCTGCATCCAGGTAGACAGACGATGCATTCGCTGAATTCCCAAACGCCCCTGCCTTCCAAAGCTTTTAGCACCTGCAACGGGGTGAACATTTGCGGAAAAACGGGGACACCGACACGAGGGAACACGAGACTGGAGGTCCTCTCCGCTTAGAGCTGCAGAAGGTTCCAGAACGGGGCAGTTACTGCACTGCCAAAGGGTCTGCGTGAGTGACACGGCCCCTAAAACGCCTTCCAGGTGACATTGGATCTGACCTCTTGACTATCCGATTTTGGCTTAAAAAGGAATATCCGCTCGAATTTAGGTTTTTTTTTTTTTTTAAACGTTAAATAATTTTCCTAGGAAAGACGCTGCTTTCTAGGTGGACTCTATTTCGAAATGTATTATGTGAACATGCAAAATCAGTATTATTAGTTGAGTCCATAGGAGTTCCTCGGGATGGACGGATCCGTCCCAAGATGGAAAGCGACGACACTATTTCAACAGAGGAAAATTGTGGGGAGAAAGACTGATTTTAAGGAATTCCCCTCCCCCTCCCAAAGTCCAGGCAATGATGTGTGCGTTTGAATTTCGTTAAGAACGGAACCTGATGTTCTCGGATTTAATCTCGAAAATAACGCGCGTTCGAATTCCTGCGGACGGAGATCCACGTGTAAATCCTCCGGTGTCAAAAAAGGAACGAGGCAAAAAAAAAAAGAAAAAAGAAAAAAATACCCCAGTGAGCCATTTGCAAGTTCAATTACATTATCAAAGCAGCTTCCTGGAGCCGCGTGAGGGTTTTATGGCTCCCTCTTCCCCCATTTTGCACTTTTCTCATGGGTTGTCCATCGAGATGAGCCCCTCCACGGAGCGGCTTTCAGAAAACGGAGACATCACCTCCTGGTTGCACGACCGGTTTGTAGACGCCTCCCGTATTCATCTCAAAGATGCCGGAGACCCACCTTTCCATCATGGGGCCCTCAAAGGAAAACATCAACTTTTTCCCCCTGCAACCTTAAATCACCCCCGACATCCTCGGTGCCCGCGAAGCCCCTTTTCGGACCTTGAGTTCCGTTGGGGCTCCTGCCTTTCTTAGCTAAAGGGCCTCCCTTTCTTTTAATCTCCCCTTTAAAGTGGCCCCACCCACGCCTTGCCCATGGCAAAGAGTGATTTGTTTTATCAACAACTTTTAAAAGAAGGAGCTGGAAGGTCTCTAAAGAGAAGAGGGAATGGAAGGGGAGAAGACAAGACACGAAAAATCAGAGTTGGGGTCAGGAGGTCAAGAGAGGAACTCGAGCTGGGAGTAAAGTCAATCCATAGCAGGCCGATGGAGGCGTGCCAGGTGAAACCAGATGTTCAGTTTTTGATGGGACGATCGATCGATCGTGTCAGAAAAGAGACGGAACAGAAAATCGCCCAAAACATCAGTTTTAAGGAAGAAGAACAGGAGTGTGTGTAAACGCATTTTATTTTTTATTTTTTGGGTTTGGAATGAAGGCATAAGCTGTTTTTAGGAAACTCTGCTACCCACCGCTGATTTTTAAAAAATTTTTTTTTCAAGTACAGGTGAACAGACAGTTGTCATGTCCTGTCGAGGCCACCACCGGAGCACCTCTGCTTGGGGCACAGCAACGCGTCCAGCATCCCGGCCTCAGGGATGGGAACAGAGAGTCTCCCCAGGGCACACGTGAGCTCTGCACACACAAGCACACTCATGGGCAAGGTCACAGCTTCGGGAGAGAGGGAAGCAGTGCCCATGTTTAGTGTAGCTTTTTCTCCACAAAATCATAAACACGCTGGATTTTAAATTCTTTTTCTTCTCAGAGGCTTGCCTCCGACACCCTACACACGCACACGCACCCCACAGACCAACACACCCACATCCACCTTCACCCTCCAGAGTAATCAGACGTGAGAAACCTAACAGGGCACTTCTCCCATCCTTATTGTCATCGTGTTTAATCAGCTTCTAATCGGCAAAAACATACTTTTCTGAACCTAAACGTAGACAATAATTAGAGACTACAGGGTCTTGTCCTCATTGCCCCTCGACAGGCGGTCGGTCCATGCATACAAATCACCCTTTTTGAGGAGTGTCCCTCTGTCTCCCTTGCCCGAAAGGTCACCCACCGTGTGAATCGCAGGGGGGACTGGTTTCCGTGCGGCCACTGTTTGGCCTCTCGCGACCCCCCCCTCCACGGTCCTCAAATCTCAAGCTCAGGACACCTCGGATTCCTTTGCTTTCGTTGCAGTGTGAATGGGACTGCACCTAGGAAAAGAATTCTCCATCACGGAGGGGAGGGCGGGCGACCCATTTCTTACGAAAATAGCCTGGTTTAGCAGAAACAAAGAACACGCTAGGGAGCCTGGGACTGGATGCCAACCTCGACACCCGTGGAACTTCATCCTCCTGTACAGGAAATTGTCGTGAGATGAATGCTAAGTTAGCAAATAATAATAATAATAATAATAATAATAATAATAATAATAATTTATATAATTTATATAATAATAATTCATATAATTATATTATTATCATTATTATTTAATTATTATCATTATTTATAATAATTATTATCATTTAATAATTATTATTTAATTATTATTATCAATAATTATTATTATTTACTTATTATTGTTATTTAATAATTATTATTTAATTATTGTTATTAATTATATAATAATAATTTATATAATTATATTATTATTTAATTATTATCATTATTTATAATAATTATTATCATTTAATAATTATCATTTAATAACTATTATCAACAATAATTATTATTATTTAATTATTATTGTTATTTAATAATTACAATTATTTAATTATTATTATTTATTATTATTTAATTATTATTTAATGATAATAATAATTATTTGATTATTATTTAATAATAATTATTATCAAATTATTATTATTTAATAATAATTATTATTAAATTATTATCAATAATAATTATTATTATTTAATTATTATTGTTATTTAATAATTATTGTTATTTAATAATTATTATTTAATTGTTATTAGTAATTATTATTTAATTATTATTTAATGATAATAATTATTAATGCTTTATTATTTTTAAATAATTATTATTTAATTATTATTTTTAATAATAATTATTATTTAATAATAATAATTATTATTATTATAAAAATAATAAAGTAATAAGAGCGCACGGATCGTTTCTATTTTAGAATTATTTCTCATGCAGTCACTTACTCCACAATCACCATAATCCTCCAGAAATATGCGGAGCAGGTATCCCACCACCATTACTATTATTAATAGCTGCGGTCACTGAATATCCCAGCAGTCGAATGGCTTGGCCAAGACAACATGACAAAGAAAGGACAGTGTCCCGGCTGTCACTAGGCAGCCTGGTGGGAAGTCTCTCTGCCGAATAATGACCCAATTGTCGGAAATCATGGCCAAAGATGCCAGCGGGACGAGGGGCATCTGAAACACCCGCCTCCGATGCTTGCGCTGCGATATTGCTCATGCTCCTCACTCTATGGAAGATCGATCTCTCCTTCCATTCCAGGGAAAGTGGACTTTGTTCTAATTATTATTAAAAAAAAAAAAAAGTCCACATTGCAAATGGGATCGCGTCCCGTTTGCGTCACGGGAAACAGGAAAGGTCGGGGGGAGACTCTCGTTTTTAGAAAACGGTTTTGCTGAACGATCCGGATGCGTATGATTCATACTCAGCCAGCAGTGTCAGTCTAAATTACCTATAATTAATAAACCTCCCAGAAGACACTGTTCTATGTCGGAATTGGCGAAATCTTTAACCTGGGAGCGGAGGGGTGCACGGGGTCCGAAATCCACTCCAGCTCCACCGTGTGCACAAAAATAAGTTCTTTTCCGTGAGCTCTTCCCAGGGATTTATTTATTTTACTAAATCTCTCACAGTTATTATCAACTACAAGCTCATCTGCAGCCCGAAAGCGGGAATCCGTTCGCGATTCTCATGCAGTCGCAGGCCGACGTGGGCGGCTGCGACGCGTCTCCCCTGGGTGAACGTAAATGGCAGCTTTTCACGCCGATTTCCATCTGCGTCAAGTTGGCCCCCATCGGTGATGAGGAGCGCGAGGACGTGGATTTCCCCTCCGCCTCGCATCGCAAGGAGGAGCAGGAATGCTGGCTTTGGAGGTTGGAGGGCACTCTTCCAAAAAAAAGCCGATTCCACGCTTTCTCGGGGATTCATTTCGGTGTAAGGTGCGTTCGGTGCTAAAAAAAAACATCCATTTCCCGACTCAGGCTGAAGACAAACCAGAGCTCAGGGAGAAGGCGGCGCAGGGTCAATCTCTGCTCTTTGGTCAAAAAAATGCTGCTCCCTCGGAGTTCCCTTTCGTTAAGGCCACACGTGGGGCCCTCGGAAGCCATAGCCTCTTGCCCCCCTTGTCTCAAGCTGACGGTAAATAATCGTGCGACAGCCGATGCACATTTGTCACGTGCCGGGCCCTATTCACGTTAGACCCCAATATGCACGCGCGACTTAGCTGAGACGCTCTGGTTCCCTGTTCTACTGACCAGGCTCCAGCAACACCAGATCACCGCGTGGTCCCCTGCTTGGGATATCTTGAAAGACACGTCGCCTGGGTGCAGGCCTTAAACACCCCGTCACACAGCCACGTCACACAAGGGGAAACAGAGGCACGGACAGCCCTAATACCTGTAACAGCACTGGACGGGCCTTGAGGGTCTTATGCTGCACGAAATGAGTCCGAAAGACAAAGACAAACATGCGTACGGAATCTAAAAAAAAAAAAAAAAAAAACCCCAAACTCATCATATGTGTGGTCCCCGCAGCAGGGGCGAGGGAGGTACACGGGGTGGAGAATGACATGAAGGGGCTCCGAGGCCCAAACTTCCAGTCGTGAGACGGCTGGGAACTGGGGATGCGACGTCCCCTGCGATGGCGGCGGTGGGCATGGCTTCGTGATGCACGTGTGTGTGTGTGTGTCTGTGCGGGACTAAAGCGGGATTTTTCTCCTTAATACACAAGAGGGGACACAACACGAGAGGGGACGCAGCCGACTTGAGCCTCTCGGGGTTTCCCACCAGCCATTCCGGCGACAGGGAACGCAGCAGGTGAGTTACTGGCACCTGAGAACGCTCCGGAGAAGGCTCCCCCACGTCCTCGGTTGGCCCGGGGAGGCCCATCCCTCACTCTGGATGGCTGAGACCCCGAAAGGCGGACACGACTAGGGGGTGACGCACGTCGTGGCGTCGTGGGTATTGTCTCTCCCGTGTCCTGCCTTTCCCGTGTCGGGTTGAGATGGCGGGAGCTACCTTTGGGTCGAAAGCAAGGTTTGCCAGGCTGTGCTGCTGGGGAAGACGGGGGGGGCTCCGGGGGAGAACCCATTTTCTGGACTTTTCCAGCTTCTCGAGGCTTCCACGCTCTTTGGACTCCTGGTTGTCTCCCGTCCCCAAAGCAGCTGTGATTCTCCCCTTTTATCATCTCTGTGGCTCTGACGTCTACGTTGACTTCCCTCTCCCACGACTGAGGGGCCTTCGTTACGAAAGATTGGGCCCCGGCCCACCCGTGTGCCCTAGATAGAGCCTCCCCACCTTTAGGTCCACTGATGAGCAAACGGAATCCCACCCGCAGCCTTCATGCCGCTTCGCCACGTAAGGGGACATGTGGGCAGGACTGTTGGGGACGCATCATCACGCCTACGAGCAGTGTGTCCGTCTCGGAATGAGGGGTCAGTGCCTGCATTACGTCCGTGCCGTGTCCCACGGGGACGGGCACGCAGAAAGTCCTCGGAACTGTCTTGGGGAGTCCAGGGACACCCCCGATCTTCCCCCACAGCCTCTGACCCAGGCGAAAAGGGAAACCTGAAAACACGGAGTCCCGGCGTGGGATTTCGAGCCGCCAACACCCCATGTCGCGGTCTACACTGTTCACTAAGGGCGCTGAGGCGAATTAGACGCCCCTAAAAGACGATTTTGGGGGGGGAATCGGCTGTCATTTCCACGTGTCCTTCTGCGGGGACGGAGTGTGTATCCCCCAGCGAGCAACCGGGAACGAGACACCTCGACCCTCATCTCCTGTTGATCCTCACCCCGAGGCAAACATTTAACGACACCAGAAGACGCCGGGCCTGGACGGCTGTGGCTCGTCGTTTGCACCAATCGCCGGGCGTGGAGCGGGGAACACTACTCGGCAGCAAAAGTCCAACGTCCACGTGTCATAGGGAGGTCAGTTCGACCGCTCCGGCCCCGGCGACACGCCCCACGGCCTCGTCGTCGGGATCGCGCGAGATGCCGGGTGACAAAGTCCTGAGAGAATCTCATTGAGTCACTTAGCGGGTCTGGGTTTCTCCCTCCGTTTCGACTCCTTTTCCGACAGGTGTCGCTTGCCACGTGTTGAGAGGCCCAGATTCCCCTCCACGACTGAGTGAGCCACGATATGAGAGGGCGCGATGGCCTCGGGTGTCCCTAAACGCAACTGCCCGGCTACGTCCCTGTCCTTGACTTTTCTTCCTGGGTGGTCCCACCTCCCCTACAAGGTGGCCTCCCACCTGACGGCCCGTCCTTGCCCTTTAACTGCGTAAAGCCGCCGGCTCACAGCGACTAAGCACATCCAGCGTCCTGCGAAGGCCCCTCTCACCATCTCCCGTGCGGGTCCTTTCCCCCCCTCTTTCTCCCTTTTCTTCACTATGATTCTAATGATTGAATTCGGATCGTTCATTATGACAACGGACGGACGGCCAGGATGGCCTCCAGCCAGGCGGCTTGCGAGACGGGAGCCGTGACTGCGTTCGGGCGCTGTCACCCGCTCGGTGACGTCTGCCCAAAGCCGCTTCTGGGGGGCCCCAGACCCCACGAGGTGGCCGTGGGCGGGACCGGGGAAGCGCAGCGTCCGAGGCCCGTTCCTCTGAGGCCGTCCCTTCACGAGATAGTCGGGTGTGTGTGCCGTCGCCGCGGCGACAAGGCCAGAAACCGGGCCTTGGACCAAACGCGGCCCCCGTCCCTTTCTTCCCGTGGGTGTCTGCGGCGTCCACAACGGACGACCGTGGCCCGGAGGCTCCCGACACCCCACCAACTCACACGCCCTTTGTAGCATCTACGTCGGGGAAGGAGAACGAGGCAGAGAGGTCACTGAATCCCACGCTCGGACACCCCACGGAAAACCCTTTCCCAGGGATGAACAGAAAAGAAAAGAAAAGAATCCCCTTCGCCAGGGCTACCAAGGACACATTCGTCTCTGGGGCAGGCGCCGCCTTTGATCCTCGCGTCGTCAATGATTTGCTTTCAGCGCCAGGAAGGTGTGCCCTTCCCCGCTTCCCTTTCTTTTTCCTAAATCGGGCCTAAAAGCAAATGGCAAATGGGGAACGTGGCCCCCCGCAGCGGGACTTTATATCCTGGCGAACCTCTCGAATGGATTATAGTTTAAAATCCACACGGGCGGGAAGTCGCCGAGGGTCACCAGCACCGGATTAAGTCGCATCTTAAACATTCCCGTGTTCAGAGACTTTTTCTTTTTCTTTTTTTTTTGGCTGTCGTGTCACCGAACACAACAGGGCCCTTTCGTTCAAGCGAGCACCTCATTTCCCAACGTGGCCGGAATCACCCCCGGCCGCCACGGGATCGCAGCGAAGGTCGGAAGAGAACAGCGCCCACGTCGAGGTCAACACCACGGATTTCTTTTTTTAAAAAAACCCGAAATCCAACCGTTGTCATCAAACACCCCTGGGTCGGGTCGTGGGCACGACCCCCTGCTTGTTCCTTCCAAGATTCCAAACCCACAAACACGAACCAGGAAAAATAATGTAAAAAAAGGTACAAAACTGAAGGCGCGAACGCAAGAGGAAGCGTCCCCCCCCCCCGTAGCGATCCGTCTGCTACCAACACGCGACGTTCTGAATTCTAGAATTTTCTATGGGCTCCCTTCTCTACGCACGTGTCAGGGGTGTGTATATATAGAAACCATAGGGCACGCGGGCGCTCCCAAGAGCTGTCGCCTGCCAACCCGCCGCAGCGTGACGAGGCGGAAAGCCAACTCTCGAGGCTGTCGGGTCCCGCATTCCCGCGCCGCCCATGCTCGAGAGGCTTGGCAAGCGCACACGGACCGCATCGGGGGCAGTGCCCACCCCGTCGGCACTTGCCGCAGGAGAAATACAAAATAACTGAGTCAGAGAGACCGCGAGGTGCGGGGCGCCTCGTAGGGACAGAGCCCCCTCGGCGGCAGGTCTCTGGGCCGAGGGCGTGGGGCGCCGGGGCGGGGGGTGTCCCGGCTACCGCGGGCGCTTACCGTCTTCCGTGGGCACGTAGATGTTTAGGTAGAGGCAGTCCTCGTTCTGGTCCTGCACGTAGGTCATGAGAGTGTCCAAGTTGGCCGTGAACCATATGGGCAGCATGTCGTGCAGCAGGGACCTCTCGTCCAGGTGCTGGGGGCACACGGCGGCGAACTGCGTGGCGTTGCGCACCCCAGTCCACGACGACGGGGGCTCGGGGGGCTGGAAGCGCCTCTCTCCCGTGGGGGGCGAGGCGTACGGGACCCCCAGGTACTGCTCCACTGGGCCCAGAATTTCATTGGGCAGCGGTGTCCGCAGGCCCCGGATTTTGCCGTAGTTGGTGCTGACCACGGGGTACTGGGCCTGGCTGTCGATGAGGGTGAATTTGATGGCGAGCGCGGTGAGCCACAGGACGACGTGCGGGTTCACCATGACGCACACCGGCGTGAAGAACAGGGGAAGCCATAGCAGCCCTTTGGGTGTCGACATTGTTCACTGCACATCCGCGGGGGGGCTGGGGGGTGCAGCTGCAAAAGCACACGACGCCGCGAAGCCAGCCGCCGAGACACGGGGCGCTCCGGGGAGCCCGAGACCCGGGAGACGGGACGGGCTTGCCAGGGAGGCCCGCGGATGGGTCATAGACGGAGCGCGGAGTCACGACCACGCCACATGGTCCTGCAGGCGACCCATGGCGACCGAACAGCCGCCCCTCGATCCTGCAACGGAGGGTGTCCCCGAGCCGGCGGCTCCCGGAAAGCGGTGGCGTCCGACACGAGCCCAGGGCGACGTCGACGGCTCCTTAGGAAAGCTCCAGGGCAGGGCGGTCCGCCTGACGGGAGAAGAAAGCAGACAGAGGAGAATGAAACCGAGACAGCCGCCACCACGCCACGAGCCCACCTCACGCTACGACACCCGTCTTCGCGCATGAGCCCACGCGGCGCGGTCTCTGCGCGGCGGGACCGAGCAAGACGGCCTATCGCGTGCGGGTCCTAATTCTCGCTGCGTGCCCATCACCACCCCAAACCACACCTGGTATCTGAGAAACGCGGGATTCCCTCATAAATAAACAAACGGATCCCCCAAAGTCATACACAGTTCACAGGTCGCGGATGACTGTCGCGACGCCCCCCTCTGACTTCACCGTTATTGACCGGACGGGCCCATCCGTGGACCGAGACGCCCCCAACCCTGCTTCTCTGATGCTTCAGGAAACGGGCCCTTTTCTGGGGAGCTCCCAGTTTTCAGGGATGGGGGACAGGGAGCACGCACCGGGGCCGAACCGGCTTCACGTCCTGTGGATCCGGAACAGAGAACGACGACAACGAAGAAAAGCACATGCATCTCCCAACGGCGAGAGCAGAGACTGGACGCTAATCCTGCTCGGGCAACCCGAGAGCCCACACCTGCAGCCCGGGTACACAGTCGCCCTGACTCTTGGCGTCTTTTTATTAAAAAACGAGGGCGACGGACGTTTCCAGCACAAATCATAGTGCTTGTCCCATCGCGATGCCGTTCGCAACGAAAGGCTGTTGCGACCTGCCCGGGGAACCTTACACGCCCCCGAGGGTGAACCCTAAATCCTGGTGTAAAAGCTGACGGCCCATCCGAGCCCAGGCAGAGTCGCCTTTGACAACATCCGCTTCCTCGGTCTCTCTCGACGCGGGTCACGGGGCTGAGGTTAGACGGACACTGCTCGCAGGCGCTTAAAAAGGCTGTGAGAGGGGAGAGTGTGAGCGACCCGTGAGGGGTCTGCGAGGAGGACACCTTTAAGCACAGCATCCTTCAACCCCAAAGTGGGCAGACAGCTTGGTAAGGGCGTTGTGAGTTCTTATGCCAAGTATCTCTGGACTAGGACGTAAATACTCATTTCAGTTAAGTGAACGATAGAGAAGAATATGTCAAACTGATCATTTTTTTTTAAATAAAATACCAGATGCAGATCTACCGTGGAGCTGTAATGTCTTTTGGGGGGGGAAAGTGCCACTTTCTGGGGCCAGAGAATCACAGCTGAATGAAAATGCTAAATAAAAAAAAAAAACAACCCTAGACCGCAGCGTCGAAGAGTGAAAACTGGCCTGACGCCCCGTGGCCGATGTATGGGGTCGCCTGGGGCTTTGCTTGCCGCCGCAGACAGCATTGGGATGTCCACCAGGGCGCCATCCGGCGTCCCGATCGCCCAGAGACACGCAAGGACAAGCGAGAGGGGGAGCCGGGTCCGCAGCCTTGTTTTCCTGAAAACTCTGCTTTTGAGCCTCCCTCGCCTGGTCTGTTTGGACGAGACCTCCCAGCGGAGGCCTTGAACCCTGGGCAGCAGCAAAACGGACACGTGCTGTGTCTGTCCCTACAGCCGTCAGGTACCGACGGGGAGAGGTTAAGAAAGGCCGACGATGGAATAGAAGAATTCCGACACCAGACTCCAAGGACAGCTACGGGATCGTGCCATCGGGAACTGAGATAAAGGTGCCGTGAAGACAAGCACCGTGACATGACGGCCAGCGTGACCCCCGCCCCCCCTCCAGGGACACTGAGGACCAGGCCTGTCTACAGGGGGGAGACGCCGGACACAGAGAGGGCTCACGCCCCCCGGGAGCTGAGCTCGTGACATTTCGTCACGCCGCTGAGGATGGCGAGCGATGAGAAACTCATGGGCTGTTCGGTTCTGGAGTTTTCCGTGGAAGGTTCCGGAACAGGAGGCACCGAGGGGGAAAGCACAGATAAAAGGTGGCGGCTCTAAGCGTTTGGGGACTAAACGAGAGCGTCCGCACGACGCGTGGCACGGCCTCCCGAAAGCAGACGTCGGGAGAGGTAGCATCGGTCGGCGCATTCGTCCTGGCTCCTACGAACGAACTCCGGGGGGGGCATTCTGGCCCCCCACCTTTGGTCCTCCAACTCGGCATCATGGGACGACGGGCGAATCCCATAGTCGTGAGGACCCTGAGAGCGAGCCTGTCACCCCCAGACCTCGAGCTGGGGTCGTGTGACCCCGTCGTCCTTCCGCCCCCCCCCGACTACACCTCCCTCCCCACAAGGTTCTGAGGGCCAGAGAGAGAGAGAGAGGGACCAGCAGGAGGAAAAAGAGGGGGACTTGGGGGGCTCTGAGCTCACCCCAGGTCTGGGTGAGGCGTCCGTAACAGTCACAAGTTCAGAGCGATCTCATCCCCTCCACTTTTTATTATTATTATTATTATTATTATTATTTATTATTATTGTTATTATTATTATCATTCATTATTATTATTAATAATAATAATTATTATTATTATTGTTATTGTTATTGTTATTATTCATTATTATTATTATTATTATTATTATTAATTGTTATTATTATTATTATTAATTATTATTATTAATTATTATTATTGTTATTGTTGTTATTATTATTAATAATTATTATTGTTATTGTTGTTGTCGTTATTATTATTATTATTATTATTAATTGTTATTATTATTATTGTTATTATTATTATTCATTATTATTATTATTTATTGTTATTATTAATTATTATTATTGTTATTATTATTGTTATTATTATTATTATTGTTATTATTGTTATTATTATTGTTGTTGTTATTATTATCATTATTATTATTAATTATTATTGTTGTTGTTATTGTTGTTGTTGTTGTTGTTATTATTATTATTATTATTATTATTATTTGGCCAATTTGCATGGGAAGAACAGGATCTCAGGTCCAGAGTGCCCTGACCTCGGCACTGCTGACGTTCGGGACCCTGTAAGTCATTGTGGGGAGGGCGTCCTGGACAATGCACGGTGCCAAGTAGCATCCCTGGTCCCCACCCGCCAGACGCCAGGACCATCCTCTCGTCACTGCAAGAGTCAATCAAAGCGTCTCCAGACATGTCTCCACGACCGGGGCAAGGTCACTCCAGGGTGACGCCCAGCAGACGACCTCACCCAGCCTGCAGCGACGCTGGGTGCACAAGCAGAGGCGTCACATGCACGCTTGCGTGTACAGGCGTGCGTGCGCCTGCAAGTCACATCCGAACACTTAAAAACTTTAAAAATCTTGCCATCACCGAGTAACGCAGATTCTGACACTAGAGCTAGTGAATATGCATCAACATCACTAAAGAAATCGATATATATATATAGATTTAACCAAACGGTACAGTTGGGGACAAAAAATAAAAAGACCTCCCGTGTAAAGTTCACACAGGAAAAGGGGTGAAACCTCAGTATAAATATATTTATAAATATGTTAAATACATATTAATATATATTTATAATAATATATATTAAATATCAATATATTTAATGATATTATAATATTAATATATAATATTAATATTAATATTAATATATTTAATGATATAGTATTACTATATAATGTTAAATATTAACATTAATATATTTAATGATATTATAATATTAACATGTAATGTTAAGTATTAATATTAATATATGTGATGATTATTATAATATTAATATATAATGTTAACTATTAATATAAATGTATTTAATGATATTATAATATTAATATATATAATATAAAATATTAATATTAATATATTCAATGATATTATAATATAAATATATAATATTAAATATTAATATTAATATATTTAATGATATTATAATATTAACATGTAATGTTAAGTATTAATATTTTTAACAATATTATAATCTTAATATATAATGTTAACTATTAATATAAATGTATTTAATGACATTATAATATTAATATATATAATATTAAATATTAATATAAATATATTTAGTGATATTATGATATTAATATATATAATATTAAATATTAATATATTTAATATTATAATATTAACATATAATATTAAATATTAACATTAATATATATTGATATATATTAAATATATATTTAAAATCTTGAATGCATATGACACATATTTACATACTATGTTTTTATATCTACAGTTTGCAATGTTCCCCAAACGGGATACTACGAATTATCTGCGTGAAAATGTGATTGAAAGAAGGTAAAAGCCACAAGTCCATCGAACACATGCCGTGTGGGGCTCACGGACTTCAGGGCGCGCGTTCCCTGCAAGGGCGCAGCGGGATCTGAGGGACGCACCGCCACGGATTTCCACCTCGATCGAGGATTTCCAGCATCATCCTCTCCAGGGCAGTCTTTGTCTCCGAGGCCGCAAACGAGACGAGGCTCCAACCGTCCAAGCACGCGAGACGGGAAGTCGGTCAAAATGAAAACTGCAGTCGACCCCTCCCCAAACCGCACGTCCCTCCACTTGAGATCGGTTTAAGTTTAAAATATGTATTTCAGTCAGGTGGGCCCGATCTCGTTTATTTTGCTATTTCGTCCGTACAAGACGTAAAATCCTGCCTCTGGGGCGTCGAGGGCGTCACCTGTCCATGCCCGTGGAATACCTTAGAAGAAAGAAAATGCTACAAATGCATCTTCCAAAAAAAAAAAAAACACAAAAGTGGGGGCGGGGGGGACCATAAATGAGCCAGAAGGAAAATTAAAATGACGCAACGCTGAAAAACAAATCAAAAGGAATCAACGAATAACGAATATTCGAGTGGATAAATCTCAAAAAATACAAACGTCGCCGCAGAACACACGTGCTGGGGTTTTACTGGCATTTATGGAAAACTGAACCGTCTGCTGCTTAGCGCTGTGTTTGCTCTGAAACGTCACAATAACTAGGGGATTATTAAAACCGAATTTAGGGGTAACCGCTGCCTCTGAAAATCGGGAGTGAAGCAATTCCCGTGGATTTCCAAAAACGTCAGCCACGCTCGATTCTGCACTCTGGCCCGTGTGGCTGCTTAAAGGTTATTTCCAAACAGAGAGAGGACGCGTTTCGCGAGTGTGATCATTCTCCAACGAAAGTTTTAATCACAAGATGCCTGACTGTGAGTTGGACTCGGTCGCTCTGGTTCCCCGTGCACGACCAAAACGTCGCAAATGATTGAAAAAGTGGAGGGAAAAAAATGGAAACTGTTTCCTCCAAGGTCACGTGCCCAGCCCAAGGGAACGGCCGGCCGTGGTCACATCCTGAGAAAAGCAGCAACGGTCTCCCGACCGCGTCGCTGAAGACGGAGGACGAGGTCGGCCGAGATCTCAACGAGGGGTCGCGGTCCCCTCATTAAGCCAGGCGACCTGGGCCACATCACTTAGCGCCCGGGGGCTCGGACAGAGTGACCTCTCCGGTTGCCTGCAGCCTGAGGATGCTCTGTTGTCGTGGAAACGCAGTAAACAGGAGCCACAGATAATCAATAAAACGCAGGCGATGCGATGCTCGCTACCTGTTTCCATAGAGATGGCCATGAAGGACGAAGGACACCGATGGCCACGGAGGCACTTACTCATCCGGGCGCCGACTACGTGGGCGGCAGGAAAAAGCGACGGGGACAGGCGTGATGAGTGCCGGACGCTGGCTTCCTAGCATCCAAGCGGCTGTAACTGGAACGCCCCCGGCACCGCAGACGACCCCATCACCCATGCACGATGCCACTTTTTAACCGAGAAAAGGGGCACAGCAACGGGACGTGAGTCACGGGCAGGGTGCAGTGCTGAGAAGCGCCCCCCCACCCCACCCCGTGAGGTCGTAGTCACTTCTCAAACGTTGGCACATCCTGCCGGACGCTGAGCGGCCTCTGACCAGGGACCGCAGAGGACGAACGCTCACACTCGGGAAAGAGAAGCTTCTGCGCAGAAGCGATTAAGTGAAAATCGAGAACGAGATGGGGAAGGCCGGCAGGAGGAAGGCGAAAAGGGAAAAAAAGAAAAAGAAAGAAAGAACAAAAAGCTGTGACCGCCTTCTCCTTCGCCGGCCTGCTGTGGGGCACCCGAGGTCAACACACTGCGCCTCGCTCCCCGTGGAAACATCCTGCGCGCCCCCCTGTCCAGCCCACGTGCTCTTTGTCTGCAGGAATTTATTTCCTCGTGAGGACAGAGAGTCTCGGGCCCACCCTCGGGCGCAGACAGAGAAGAAAAGTCACTGTCGTGGGCACTTCCTTCACCAGCTTCGCTCACTCGCAACGAAGCCCGACGTTCAAAGGAGCCTCAGACCCAGATCTGAGCCTCTACGTCTGCCCACAGCTCTCGGCCAGCTAAGTCGGGCGTCCCAGATGCCAGGCCCTGCTCACCCCGCTTTCTAGAACGGGCTTTCTCGTCGCTGGAGAAGGAGGGCAGACGTATTTTCCAGGCAGAGAGGATGCTACATGGGGTCGCGGACCAAAAAGGAAGAACCGCCTCGGCTGGGCATGAGTGTGTCTCTGCAGGGCTTTGTAATAAGGGGCTTTGGACCAGCTCTTCGCGGCCTCTCTCCTCATGCCCCCCGCAATGTCCAAGCAGCAGAGCCTCCAGGATGATTCCTGGGACACCAGTCCTGACCTCGCAGGCAGCTCGGTACCCGGCCGGGCTGCCCTGCTTTCGGCCTGACCCTCGTGTCCCACGTGCCTACGTCCTGCTTGGACTCAGAGGAAAGACAAGCTGCTTCCTCCTGCATGGAGGGCTCCGCTCGGGGACTGATGCTTTCACCGTCTCACACACTCCGAGAGTCGGCTCTCTGTTCGGTGCTGCCGATGGCGAACAGGCTCTTGAAAGGACAAGGTGACGTGCTTGCACGCTGGAGGCCTCCAGGTTCTTAAGCAACCCGTTTTCCAGAACTTTCACCCCCTCGGCGTGACTCCGGGCAAGGTCCCCAGCAAGATGGAGACACATCCCCGTCCACCTGCTCCCCCAAATGGCCCCTTCTCTGCATTCCTCAGACAGGAATGTGTATGCACACGGGCCAAGAGGCCCTTCTCCCAAGGGTGCGACTCTCCTGTCTTGGTGTCAGACCCTAACGGAAGAGACCTTGCGTCTCTAGGAAGCGACTGGAAACGGGGGCAGGAGGCTGCCTTGCAACCCTGGGTGTCGCACGCCAACGGGGGGAGGGAGCAGAAAAAGGCAGCATGAGGTGTAGAAAGCAGAAAAGAATAGGAATTTGAAGCAGAAAAGAATAGGAATTTGAAGCAGAAAAGAATAGAAATTTGAAGCAAAAAAAAAATAGAAATTTGAAGCAAAAAAAAAATAGAAATTTGAGGCAGAAAAGAATAGAAATTTGAAGCAAAAAAGAATAGAAATTTGAAGCAAAAAGGAATAGAAATTTGAAGCAAAAAAGAATAGAAATTTGAAGCAAAAAGGAATAGAAATTTGAAGCAAAAAGGAATAGAAATTTGAAGCAAAAAAAATAGAAATTTGAAGCAGAAAAGAATAGAAATTTGAAGCAAAAAAAATTAGAAATTTGAAGCAGAAAAGAATAGAAATTTGAAGCAGAAAAGAATAGAAATTTGAAGCAAAAAAAAAATAGAAATTTGAAGCAAAAAAAAAAAATAGAAATTTGAAGCAGAAAAGAATAGAAATTTGAAGCAGAAAAGAATAGAAATTTGAAGCAAAAAAAAATAGAAATTTGAAGCAAAAAAAAAAATAGAAATTTGAAGCAGAAAAGAATAGAAATTTGAAGCAAAAAAGAATAGAAATTTGAAGCAAAAAAAATAGAAATTTGAAGCAGTAAAAAATTGAAATTTTAAGCAGAAAAGAATATAAATTTGAATCAAAAAAGAATAGAAATTTGAAGCAGAAAAGAATAGAAATTTGAAGCAAAAAGGAATAGAAATTTGAAGCAGAAAAGAATAGAAATTTGAAGCAAAAAAGAATAGAAATTTGAAGCAGAAAAAAATAGAAATTTGAAGCAAAAAAAATAGAAATTTGAAGCAGAAAAGAATAGAAATTTGAAGCAGAAAAGAATAGAAATTTGAAGCAAAAAAGAATAGAAATTTGAAGCAAAAAAAAATAGAAATTTGAAGCAGAAAAGAATAGAAATTTGAAGCAGAAAAGAATAGAAATTTGAAGCAAAAAAGAATAGAAATTTGAAGCAAAAAAAAAATAGAAATTTGAAGCAGAAAAGAAGAGAAATTTGAAGCAAAAAGGAACAGAAATTTGGAGCAAAAAAGAATAGGAAGTTGAAGCAGAAAAGAATAGGAAGTTGAAGCAGAAAAGAATAGAAATTTGAAGCAAAAAGGAATAGAAATTTGAAGCAAAAAAAAAAAATAGAAATTTGAAGCAGAAAAGAATAGAAATTTGAAGCAGAAAAGAATAGAAATTTGAAGCAAAAAAAAAATAGAAATTTGAAGCAAAAAAAATAGAAATTTGAAGCAGAAAAGAATAGAAATTTGAAGCAGAAAAGAATAGAAATTTGAAGCAAAAAAGAATAGAAATTTGAAGCAAAAAAAAAATAGAAATTTGAAGCAGAAAAGAATAGAAATTTGAAGCAAAAAAGAATAGAAATTTGAAGCAAAAAAAGAAAAATGGAAATTTGAAGCAGAAAAGAATAGGAAGTTCAAAGTCAAGAGACAGAATCAGGGTGAGGCCCAGACTCCACGACGGGGCGCCAAGGCCTCGTCCTCTAACCCCACCTGGCAAACTTCCAGGAACGTGAGACAAACTAAAATCCGTTAAAACGAAATGCGTGGGGCCCATGAAGGCACTAAACGGACCCCTGAGACCTTCCCTTTTTTTCTTTTTTCAATAAAAATGATGAGAGTCTACTCGACCGGACTCCGACGCCTTCCCTTCTTTCTGGCCCCCCCAAAAGGCGGCTGGCGCTTGCGGGGAGGTGATGCTCACACCCTCCCCTTCTGGCCAAACGTCTCTCCGTGGCGCGGGCGGCTTTTCGACAGCGAATCCGAACCGGGTTATTCTGAAACCCTGTCCTCCTCCTCCACCCCGTTCCCGATGTAGAGCTTCTCCAGCCGGCGGCGAGGACGGGCTCACGCCTTCCCACGCGGGTGTCTTTCCAAAGACGCCACGAGCTCCGTAAAGTGGAGCGGACGAAAGAAATCACGCCCCGTCTGCGCTCGCTGTGAACGGGAATTGAATTTTGATTTTTCCGTGGGGAAGGTCGAGCTATAACACACACGTGGGCCAACGTGTGGCATATACGAAACCGGGCACGCTGGAGAAATATCTTGGTGACTATTTCCATTCTGGTTTATTTATCTGATTCTACAACATCCAGCATTAATTTTTTTAGAAAAGGTGCGCATTTCTCAGCAAACGGACAAAAAGGTGTGACACACACGGGTGGGCATACATCGCCTCCCCGCACCCGGCCACGCACGCATGCATAGGATCCCTTGGCTCCTTCGTGAACCATCGATGCCACCCCCATTTGCACGGATTGAGACTGGCTGGGTGTGGGGAGAGGGAAGGTTGTAGGATGACTCTCTGTTGGTGGATAAGAGGGACATGGTTGGGTGACCGAAGCGCGCCTGCTCAGTGACCTTGCACGAGGCTCCCCCACTTGCCCTCCTCCTCTCCTTTCCCAAGACGTGCCCCTGGCATAAGGGCTCCACGAGAGGGAATGACACGGACCTCTATTCTCGTCCTAGGCCCAAATCTGGAGTCCTGGGCATCGCGCCCCTTACCTTTTTGGTGGAACCGGAGACCCCTCGGCTTGACTCCCCTAGAGACCAGAGGGGTGGCCCATGACAAGGGACTCAGGGGACCACTGGAGCTGAGCTACCCTAACACAGGAAACCGAACACCTCCCCGGTCACTTTCAGGCACTGCCCTGCAAGCAGGGGTGGAGGACGTGGTCCTTCCTTCCCGGAACCCAAGCCACTTTAATTTCTGACCGAAAACTTGAAAATAAAGGGCATTTACTTACAGGCCTGTCTTCCCAGGAACAGGGGCAGAGAAAACCACAGCGAACGTCCCTTTCCACGGGGAATGAGCAGGGGAAGAGCCCGGAGCCCAGCCAGAAGGGGGGGAACTCGTCGGCCACGGCCTGCCCTGCACCAGGACGGGCTCCGCACTCATTAAGGTCCCCCCCCCGTCCCGAGACTTCTGGAAGTGAGCAGACTGCGGGGTGGCAGGCCTCACCGCCCTCCCCCGTGCTCCCCGTGATCTGTTTCTAAGAGAGAACGTGACAACAGGCCGGATGCTGAGGAAGCTCTGAGGAGTACCTCGTGACCGACAGCAAAGCCCTTAAACCCTGAGACTGTGCGTCCGTCCCCCTCTTGCCTTCCACCCGACGTGGGACCCGGACCGTGTCCCTTCTGAACCTCAGAACGCCCTCTCGCTTATCTAAACTACATCCGCGGGAAGGTTTCTTTTTCCAAGTCGCCTTGCCCCGCACAGATCAGGATATTAAAAGGTTGATCCTTTTTTATCCTCCCCGCCCCAACACAGGGATCAGACCTCACGATTTTTTCCTGCAATTCACGCTTTCCTGGGCTATTTTCAGGCCTCCCATTCAGAGCTCTTCTTCCAGGCCGGCCTGCCCCTCCTAACCCAATTAAACCCAATTAAATCCTCTTGCCACGATGGTTCTGCTGCTCCCGTGTTTAATTATCCGTTCGCCAGTTTGTTCCCGTGTGCTCTTTCCAATGGGGCCACCCCACACCGTGTCACCAGGAGGAAATACGCGTGAATCTAGATTCCTGACGCTGAACTATATCATCTGGCAGGTTCTCCCCGGTGGAAACCTACTGACGGTTTGGGGAGCCGTGTCGAGACTCGGTTCCTAACGCAACTTGAAATCTTGGGGCACCGCAGGCTGATGGCGTCGAAGAGGCTTTTACACAAAAATAAAGGACACTTTGTCTCGCCCGAGAACGTCCTTCGAGGTAATTAGGTCATCGCAGAAACGCGGCGCGCTTGTGGCAGCCCCGATAGCGGCCTTCCACGTGCAGGAGCAGGTGAACTTTGGTTCATTCTCGTCCCGTCTCCGTCTCTGCCTGTCTCTGTCTCTGTCATCTCTCTCCCTCCCTCTGGGGGTGTGTGTGTAGACGCCGCCCCAAGATTTTCACAGCCCGGGCTAAAATTCCAGACCCCACTAGGCCGCTTTAACGGTCAGCGTCGCACCTCGCAAAGGAAGAGCTTGCAGAAATGCACTAAAAAAAAAAAAAATCAACAATTCTTGGGTCCTAAGATGATAAAGGAAAGAAAGTTGGAGAGTCCAGACTCATCAGGGGCAAAGGGAGCTCCCTAGAAGCGGCCCGATGGAGACACACAGCTGCTGCCCATCACATCCGATGGTCTGGTCTGTCTCCCCGAAACGGGGCGCGTGCCCCAGGTCACAGGGAGGACGCTCAAGGCGAGGCAGCCCCCGGGTGTCTCAAGCAGAGACAGGCACGAACGCATCACTTCTAGCAGCGCGAACGCTTTGAAAAGCAGACTCCAGGGTAATAGTAACCGGTCGGTCATCCAGCCAACCAACCCGACACGCCAGGCCTGCGTGGACGGACGTGCACGCGCTGGCTTGTCCAGGACACGGACGACGCCTCCAAGGTCAACGCTCTCGCGAGGCACCCGGTGCTCATTGAGAGACACTGAGCTCTGCGCCCGGCGTGACGTGCGCCGGGTGCCAGGGCCATCGAAGAGACGCGGAGCACGGTGGGTGCGAAGAGAAAGCGCGCCACTGGCTACCAGCTTGGCTGGTTGGTAGGGAACGAACCGTCACTCAACGTGGGAGCTTGGGAAAAGCCAGAGTTTGAGGACAGAAAGCTTGGCTCCCTTGCAAGCACCCTTGACCGCCGAGCAAACCTCAGAGCGGACGGTGGCGTCCCTGGTCCTTCCGGTAAAGGACCTGATGCAATTCCAGCCGCAGCCGAAGGCAAGGGAACCCTCCAAGGAGCCACTTAGGGTGCCTGCCCAGGTGTGGCACATTGAGAAAATGACACTTAACACAACCTGCTGCGCGGGGACAGGAGCCACAGAGAACGGAACCATTCATTCCGGACGAGGCCACTGAGCGCACCCCACAGGCTTCCCCGCCATGCTCCGGAGCAAGAGCATCCTGTGACTTCCGAGGAAAGATGAAAGAAGAAGAAGAAGAAAGGACGACAAGCCGGAAAGGAAAGGGCTGGTCGAGGGAAGCATGAGGTCCTTCCTGAGCGATCGATCACGGCCTTTCTGCAAAGAGCACGTCAAGATGACGGAGAAGGCGAGAAGGGTCCGATGCAGTTTTCGCCATCTGCATCCTGACTTTTATTATTATTATTATTATTTTTAACAGAAAAGACTAAATCCAGGCAAAGGGGGACACTGGCTGGGACTTGAAATGAAAGCGATAAGCCGGCTCGCAATTACTGCTCGGTATCAGGACCCTTGGGGACACGGAAATGGCCTCCCTGGACCAACGCGCCACACGATGCTCTCCCTGACACGACTCACGTCCGTGCCCCACGCAACCCTGGCGTTGTCTGTGTCTGTGAGAAAAACTGTGTTTCAACGTGCAGGCCGAAAAGCCGAACCACGCATGTTACTGAAATAGCGACCATCACGCGCGACAGCGACTCCGTACCCCAAGGGACCTGCCGGGACCACGCCTTTGCCCGGAGGTGACACGTGCGGACCTCGCGGGTTTTCTTCCCCAAAGATGCTCCATCACAGAGCTAGACAATATTTCGAGCTCCTCTGTCTTGATGTTTCTTCTTTAGACGTCACCTACAAAGGATCTATGTGGGCCGCCACCTCCCCATCTGCCCGTCTCCGCCCTGTGTCCCAAATCCGTCACCACGCACGCTGGGGACAGCCCTCTGTGGTGAATGACAACGGGATTGGAACCATACAATGCACGGTCCCTCTGGAGCCAAGCGCTGCCCTCCGAGGAAATCTCCATTCCTGAGTGACCTGTTTTCCGTGGGGGCAAGAACGGCCTCGGACCTTCCTTGTCACGCTCTCTTCGAATCTCCTGTGAAGGTTTTCTAAAAAGTCCCTGCAGGACTAAAGGCCCGTGTCAGCTCCCCGTTTCCACAGGGTCAAATGTCTCATTCTGTGGTTTTTTTGTTGTTGTTTTTGTTTCTTTTTCCCACTTGCGTCTCTATTATCCTTTCCATCCCAATCTGCTCCCAACCCTCACGGCGAACCCAACGGACGCTAGCAGGCCGGTTCCCATTAGCTCCAACAGTTCCCGAAAACCAGGGCTTCCCCGTCGTCATCTACTCCGCTAACTGGACATGTCATGACCCAGCTTCCTGAGAAAGCGCGTGAGAAAGGTCGATTTTCGGAGACGCTGCATGAGTTGAAAACGTCCTCACTCTGACGTCTGATGTGCATAGAGGGGGCTCTTGCCACTTGTCTGCCCATTTGTGAGTTTTTCCTCCGTCTACGAATCCTTGGTAAAGACTTGGAAGGGTCCTCTGCCTTTCTAACTCTTGATTGTTCGTGGATTTTCTTTTTCTGTTTTATTTATTTTTGTTTATCTGTCTATCTATCTATCTATCTATCTATCTATCTATCATCTGTGTATCTGTCTACTCATCCATCCATCCACCCACCCATCTACCCAACTATCTATCTATCTATCTATCTATCTATCTATCTATCATCTATCTATCATCTATCTATCTATCTATCTATCTATCTATCTATCTATCTATCCATCCATCCATCCATCCATCCATCCATCCACCCAACTATCTATCCATCTATCTATCTATCTATCTATCTATCTATCTATCTATCTATCATCTATCATCTATCATCTATCTATCATCTATCAATATCTATCTATCATCTATCTATCAATATCTATCTATCATCTATCTATCTATCTATCTATCATCTATCATCTATCTATCATCTATCAATATCTATCTATCTATCTATCTATCATCTATCAATATCTATCTATCATCTATCTATCTATCTATCATCTATCATCTATCTATCTATCTATCTATCTATCATCTATCAATATCTATCTATCATCTATCTATCAATATCTATCTATCATCTATCTATCTATCTATCTATCTATCTATCATCTATCAATATCTATCTATCATCTATCTATCAATATCTATCATCTATCTATCAATATCTATCTATCTATCACCTATCTATCAATATCTATCTATCATCTATCTATCTATCTATCTATCTATCTATCTATCTATCTATCATCTGTGTATCTGTCTACCCATCCATCCATCCATCCATCCATCTACCCAACTATCTATCCATCTATCTATCTATCTATCTATCTATCATCTATCATCTATCTATCTATCTATCTATCTATCTATCTATCATCTATCAATATGTATCTGTCATCTATCTATCATCTATCTATCTATCAATATCTATCTATCTATCTATCTATCTATCATCTATCTATCTATCAATATCTATCTATCATCTATTTATCTATCTATCTATCATCTGTGTATCTGTCTACTCATCCATCCATCCATCCACCCATCTACCCAACTATCTATCTATCTATCTATCTATCTATCTATCTATCTATCTATCATCTATCATCTATCTATCTATCATCTATCAATATCTATCTATCATCTATCTATCAATATCTATCTATCATCTATCTATCTATCTATCTATCTATCTATCATCTATCTATCTATCCATCTATCTATCTATCTATCTATCTATCATCTATCAATATCTATCTATCATCTATCTATCTATCTATCTATCTATCTATCTATCATCTATCAATATCTATCTATCATCTATCTATCAATATCTATCATCTATCTATCTATCTATCTATCTATCACCTATCTATCAATATCTATCTATCCATCTATCTATCTATCTATCTATCTATCATCTATCAATATCTATCTATCATCTATCTATCAATATCTATCACCTATCTATCTATCTATCTATCTATCTATCTATCATCTATCTATCTATCTATCTATCTATCTATCTATCATCTATCAATATCTATCATCTATCTATCTATTTATCTATCTATCATCTGTGTATCTGTCTACTCATCCATCCATCCATCCATCCATCCATCCACCCATCTACCCAACTATCTATCTATCTATCTATCTATCTATCTATCTATCTATCATCTATCTATCACCTATCTATCAATATCTATCTATCATCTATCATCTATCTATCTATAGCTATCTATCTATTTATTATCTATCTATCTATCTATCTATCATCTGTGTATCTGTCTACTCATCCATCCATCTATCCATTCATCCACCCACCCATCTACCCAACTATCTATCTATCTATCTATTATCCATCCATCCATCCATCCATCCATCCATCTATCTATCTATCTTACTTGCCTTCTAACCACTCCGAGGACCGCAAGTCCTCAGGACCTTCTGCGCGCAGCTGGTGTTTCTGAAATGTCCTAACCGTGGGGTTGGGAGTCGGTGTCATTTCATTGACACGACTGGGTCACAGAAGCCCGGTAGCTCAGACCTCTTAACGCTGAGGGAAACTATTCATAAGCCGTTTCTGCCTCTTTGATTCCACGCCGTCTTTCTCTGCAACCACTGCCGAGGTGATGAATGCCCTCCTTGAGGCCTAATTTTCGTTCCCGTTGGGTCCCATCTCTTTCCATTCAAGCTTCCTCCCCAGGAAATATCCGCACGTGTAGTTTACGATATGATGTTTAAATAGGGCTGTGATGTGACTTTTTATTTCAAAGAATTCCCCTATATCTTTTTTTAAAAGATCAATATTTGGGGCACACCTCCCACAAGTTTTAGATTAGAATTTCCCCCCATGTTTTCTAATTGGCTCTGTGTACGTTTCCTCTAGATAGATTTTTTTTCTGGATTTTTTTTTTAAGACTCTGCATTGGAGGCCACTGTAGACGATGTGGGATGCGAGGCTACTGTCTTTCCTTTAAGAATAACTTCTCTATGGGGAGGCAGGGACCTTAGATGACGGACGTGTGCACAGTGAACAAAGAACTCACCCAATGACCTTGAAATGCTATTTTTGGATTTCTTTTCACCGCCAGTTCAGTTTCCCCCATAAAAGGTCCTCTCTGATACCTGTCTACACAAGCCCAGTGGCTTTCAGCTTTAGGGAGATGTCGGGGAGCAGAAAAAAAAGGGCAACTTGCCATAATGATGCAAAAGGTATGCACTTCCACACTTTTCAGCCTGGGTATTCAGTTCCCGTCCCCGAACCCTCCAGCCCCTGGGAATCTTTCTCTCCTGCATTAAATTCTCCAAAAATAAACTTTTCATTACCTGCGGAGGAGGATAAAGGACAGTACTTTGCCACACAAGGTGCAAACTATGTTCTAACAGAAGTTCAACTGAGCATAAAGCTTTGGAACAAGTATTTAAAAAAAATAAAATAAAATAAATGCATGTATCCAGCCTAACCTGGATAAAGAAAAACATGGAATTCTCTGCCACCAAGGAGACAATTCGTCTCATGTATAATCCAAGGACTTGCTTTAAAAAACACACTGTCAAGAAAAATGATAGGGTAGAGAAAATTAAGTAGGATTACACCCCTTTGCAGTAGGGAGACTGCCCTTCATGGGACGTGTAACTCATGACAGCGGATCCAACGTTTGCCAACGTCGTTTAGTAACTAGGCCGATCCTGAACAAGCCCGATCCTGTGTGATCTCAGAAGCTAAGCAGGGTCGGGCCTGGTTAGGACTTGCATGAGAGACCACCTCGGAAGAGCAGGTGCTCTTGGCATAAAAAAATAAAAAATAAAATAGGAATTAGGGATTGTAAATTGACAAGGTCCTTGCGCTCTGTGAGGTCAACTAAGGGTTGCCTCAGTTAGATAGATAGATAGATAGATAGATAGATAGATAGATAGATGATAGATAGATAGATAGATGATAGATAGATGATAGATCGATAGATCGATCGATAGATAGATGGATAGATAGATAGATAGATGATAGATAGATAGATGATAGATAGATAGATATTGATAGATAGATGATAGATAGATAGATAGATAGATGATAGATAGATATTGATAGATAGATGATAGATAGATATTGATAGATAGATGATAGATAGATAGATAGATAAATAGATAGATAGATAGATGATAGATAGATAGATATTGATAGATAGATGATAGATAGATAGATAGATAGATAGATAGATAGATAGATGATAGATAGATAGATATTGATAGATAGATGATAAATAGATAGATAGATAGATATTGATAGATAGATGATAGATAGATGATAGATAGATGGATAGATAGATAGATGGATAGATAGATAGATAGATAGATAGATGATAGATAGATAGATGATAGATAGATATTGATAGATAGATGATAGATAGATAGATAGATAGATAGATAGACAGATAGATAGATTGATAGATAGATATTGATAGATAGATAGATAGACAGACAGACAGACAGATAGATGATAGATAGATAGACAGATAGATGATAGATAGATAGATGGATAGATAGATGATAGATAGATGGATAGATGATAGATCGATAGATCGATCGATAGATAGATGGATAGATAGATAGATAGATGATAGATAGATAGATATTGATAGATAGATGATAGATAGATAGATAGATGATAGATAGATAGATGATAGATAGATAGATATTGATAGATAGGTGATAGATAGATAGATAGATAGATAGATAGATAGATACATAGATAGATAGACAGACAGATAGATGATAGATAGATATTGATAGATGATAGATGGATAGATAGATAGTTGGGTAGATGGGTGGGTGGGTGGATGAATGAATGGATGGATGGATGATTGATAGATAGATAGATGATAGATAGATAGATGGATAGATAGATGATAGATAGATAGATACATGATAGATATTGATAGATAGGTGATAGATAGATGATAGATAGATAGATAGATAGATAGATGATAGATATTGATAAATAGATGATAGATAGATAGATAGATATTGATAGATGATAGATAGATAGATAGATGATAGATAGATAGAAAGAAAAAATAGGCTGATCAATTTTTTTCGCAACAATTTCATTATTTCCTATCCCACATCTGAGCATCAACGATTTAATTTTTTTCCCTCGTTTTTATCTGGCAGAGATCCATCTCGTACAACCAGGTTAGAACAACTTTTAGATAAGCAATTGAGCGAAAAGCCAACACTTATCCAGCAAAATAAGACGGCCCCAGGCGTGAGGGTGAGGGCACGGAATGCACATCTACGCACGCTGTGGCCCGCCTTCGGCTCCGAACTCCCCTCCTCCGTTAACTCTCTCTCTTTCTCTCCCCTTCGCCACCCCGTCCATGCAAGCCGTGTCCCGCCCGTCCAATCGCGTTTCTAAACATCTCAGCACAGCCCCGAATGTCTCCTTTAGGGCCAAGGGGGTCTCTAATCTGCAATGAGTAGGAATCCCATTTATACCTCCAGAGAACAGATCGCCTAACGGATCAGGCCATTTGAAGGTCGCCAAACGAAGTCCTGAAAGTCAATGAACCTGCTCCTGCTGCTTGGCAGGGCGACCCAGAAGCATGCTGTCCCCCAACAGTCAATGCTGAAACAGAGGACATAATGACCATTGCCTCCAAGGTCACGGGCACGTCCCGCCTAAAGCTGTCTTTGTTGAGATGATGCTGAAACCAAAGTCAAGGCCGGTTGTCCCTTTCATTGCCCCGGGGCGAGAGACACAAAGATGTCGTTGAAAAGCCTAGGAGGGACTCTGAAATCTAATTCCCCCTTAAAGCAGAAAAATGACCGGAGCTGGTCCGCACCACAGCAGACGCTCTGATCAGAATCACGCTCTCTAGGCGACAACGGGACCATTTCCATGTCCTTGGGTTCGTCGGTGACCAAAAAAAGTCAACAATAGCTCGTCTGATCCGGACTGTGGGGCCGCCACTTTCCCATGTCACGATCAGATGTCCAGAAAATTAAATCCCATATATATTTTCCCCTCCAGAAGAGGAGCGTCGGCAGGGAAAGGTTCCCGAGATGGGAGAAATATTCACAGGTAGAGAAAAGGAGGGTGATGACCAAAGAGCAGGTGGCATTTTCGGTGACTTCGATGGCGTCTTCCGTTCCTGCCGGGCTCTTTACGCATCCAAAGGTAGTGATCGGCGGCCCAGACGTGTGTGTGTCTCACGAACGCAGACACGCCAGCCTCCCCCGACGACAGGCAGCTGGTCTGCAGAGCAGACCCCGCGCCCATCATCACCCTCCCAGCGGCTGCTCGCCGCGCGCGAAACGCCGTTTCCCAGGCTCCTTGCTGCTGTCTTTGCAAGAAGCATCGTGCTGCGCGCGTTCTCACCCCCCCACGTGCATCGCTGTTTGAGATCTACGAGAAGAAGTGGCCTGTCCCCTTTTGCAGGCCAGGACAGGAAAGCCCGTCCCAGCTGTCGCCGTCTTCGGGGTGCGCCGAAGGAGCTGACAATCTGCGTCCGCGCAGGAACCTGCGAGTGGGTGTTGACAGCAGCTTTGTCGGTCCCTGTTGCAACCCGGAGGCCACCGAGATGTCCTCCTGCGGCAGCGGAGTGAACGGACACCCCGCGTCACGGAGGATGGAAAGTTAGTAAGTGCCACGAAGACGCGATCCGGAGGATCCTCAAGTGCACTCTGCCCGAGGGAGGGAGCAGCCGCCTGAATGAGTCCAACCGTAGGACCTTCTGGAAAGGGGAAGACTATGGAGACGGCGGAGGAAAGATGCATGGTTGCCAGGGCAACGGAGGGAGAGAGGGCCGAATAGGTAGGGCACAGAGGATGACACTGAAATGGTGGCTACGTGTCCTCGTCCCTTTGCCCAAACCCACTGAATGCACAACATCGACGTGAACCCCAACGTCAACTACGGTCTCCATCATGGGGCTGTCACTGGGTTCTCCGGGATGACCCCCGGCCGACCGGTCAGCTCCATCGGTTAGAGTCAGAACGTGCCACGGCCCCGTCTCAAATCACAGGGACGGCCCCCAAGGTGACACCCGCAAAG
Organism: Cynopterus sphinx; assembly: GCA_030015415.1. Classification (NCBI taxonomy): domain Eukaryota; kingdom Metazoa; phylum Chordata; class Mammalia; order Chiroptera; family Pteropodidae; genus Cynopterus; species Cynopterus sphinx. Next base: position 1,335,041 of record CM057388.1, on the reverse strand, counting down.
AGGAGACGCAGGAGGAGGCCGGTCATTCCTCGCTTACGGGGCTGAGACGGAGCGTCCCTTCTCCTGCCTTCCTGAGGACATCGCTTCGTCCCTGCCCGTCGTACGACACTCGCGACGCTGCCGACACAACCGTCTTTTTGGGAAATGACTTCAGTTACCATCCTATCAGGTCCAAGGTCCTTTCTCGTCTTTGGCAAATCCACCTTGTTTCATCCGAGGGACACAATGAGCTGGAAGCGTCAGGAAATATGACAAAGTCTCAAAAACAAAAATACTTAAGAGTCTAGAGAGAGAGAGAGCCAAAGTGCTGAGAGGATTTCCACGCCGGAAGGTCTACGCCGTGAACGCGGTTTGTTTTGTTTTATTTTTTATTTTTTATTTTTTTTTTATTTTTTTCTTGAATGTTCTCGCTTTGACGTGTGGATGCCATTGCGGACGCGTTGCTTTTTAGTGTCTTCCCTGGAGCAGGCTCTTCTCCTCCAGCACCGGGTGGGATGAGCGCCCGTTGGCAAGGCCCTGGTCCTCGTTTTTCTTTCGACGGAGGGAGAGGAAAGCCCTCTTGGGGAGGGGGGATATTGCATCACGAGGGAGCGATGTTTTGCTTCCCTTCCTCGGAGCGACCTCTCTCGCTCTCTGTGCCGGGGACGGAAGTTCGTCACTCTCAGCCGCCGGCGCCCAGCACCCTCCAGGGGTCATGACTTCCAAGGTCATCCAGAGTCAGGGGCCTGAGCACAGACACACGTAGGGAGTCGGGGAGGCACCGAATTTACGAGAGGGGACGACGAAGGAGCGAGACTCTGTCCGGACCCAGTCGTGGTCCCTACGCTTTGGCTCTAACGACAATCCGATCGGCGACGGTCGGGGCTGACGGGGTGGGAGGGGGCGGCGGGTGACATCCCTGAGAAGTGACATATTCATTCGGGGGGACGGGGGTGAAGGTGGAGGGGTCGTAACATAGAACTTGGTTTTTTTCCAGGAAAACAGCGCCAGGAAGGATGTTCGCTTTGCCGGGCAGCAGGGCAAGAAGAGACACAGAGGTCTGGAACGGAACGCTCCCGGTTCTGGAAGGTTCTGAACGGTCCAACAGGCGTGTATGGGGACGGGTGTCAGCAGTGGGGGGGGGGCAAACCAGCAAAGGCCACGGCGCGGCGAAGAGAGAGGAGGGAGAAGAGCAGCCCCCGGGGACAGAGAGGACAAAACAACGGAGGAGAGAACGCGCAAAGGGAAGGCACGCGGGTGACAGGCGTCTTTTAGGGCGACCGCCGGGACACTCTCGGGGTCACCAGGTGCAGCTGGCTGGATCCCGGCCCCAGAGCCATCTACTTCTGAGCCCCCATGGAGACATATATAACCCTCCAGGGAAGATGTGACTCCGTGAAGGGTCCTGGGCTGGGAGGAGGATCCTGGACTGCCTTGGGGCGGGGGGGGGGGACCCACCACAGCTACGAGGTCCTCGGAGGAGGACGCAGAAGACAGACGAACCAGCAGAGAGAGACGGCCATGGGAGGCGGGGCCCGGAGCCCGGGGAGGCTGGCGGCCTGCAGGGGCCACGAATGGCTGGGAAACGGATGTCCCCGGAGAGCCCTGCGGACGCTTCGCTTCCCCCCAGACGTCCGACCTCTAAACCGCTGTATTTACTCACGAGCGTCGTCCCCACCAGGAAACGTGTCATCGTTTCTGATACCAGAATCGGAAACGGGTCCATGGGGGGGAAAGCGAAGAAAGGGGGGAAAATAATGAACTGTAACTGGTCTCCCAAGAACAGAGCCCAGGGCCTACAGTCCATAATAGGGTCGTGACCCCGTGTGGTGCCGCCCGGTGGGCCCTGGACTCATTAGGGGGGGGGGTCACTTCTCAAGATGAATAAACATCTGGGCGCGAATGCCGTACACTCGAGACGGATCTGAAACAGCAACAGTGCCCATCAGCCGTCGTTGGAAAGAGAAAATAACTAGGATCGGGCAAAGCGAAGAAAAAAACAGAGGAAAACCTATCATTAAGAGCCGATTAGTTATATTCGATTTTATATGGTCTCCGACGGGCACTAGACTCCTTGGGGGATCGTAAATTAGATCCGTGTCCGATCACTCCATCGCACAAAGCATCGCGACCTTCCTTGCCAGGGCAGCGTGGCCCTTTGTACCCCCCAAACAGCACTGTTCCCGTTTCTCCTTACGACGTAAGATCGACGGGCTGATCCTCAGCGACGCCCCGACGAGAGGGCATCGCCGTCGATGTCGTCTGTGCAGTCCGAAAGGCTGCCACGGGGGGGCTGACCTCGTCCTTACATCAGGCCCTTTCTGGCCGGACGTTCTGGATCCCCAGCTCGTTCGCTGCTATTTTATTTCTTAAAAAAAAGAGTCTATTGAGATGCTTTATTTCCCGAGACCTGTTCCCGGGCCTGGCCACGAGAATATTAACCGTTTAAAAATGCGTGAGGACGAAGTATAATTAGCGCCGCGATGGCCAGTGACTAAATTGTAAGCTGTAACCGCACATTTCCAAGCACAAGACAAGAAATGGCCATTAGTCAGCTTTCAGCCCCAGTCCCCGCGCGTGAGGGCATTGATGAGCGAGCGTCGGTTTGGCTGAGGCTTTTTTGAAAAAATGCCACGGGTGACGCCGTATCCAAAGAATTCAATGAGTTGAGGATGGCTCCGTGGCTGGGGATGAGGGAAGGCTCAATGCGAAAACAAGGGGACCCCCCTCCCCCCCAAAAAAAAATAATGAAAAAAAAACCCCAAAAAAAGTGACTCTCTCGCTGCCATTTTTTCCCATTTTGAAGTTTGCCGTCAGCCCCCAAATCAGCCACTTTCGAAAGGCGAGAAATAAATTAAGGAGGATGGAGATGGTCTCCTTCGGACCCCCCCCCCGGCCTCTTCTCTGTCTCCCCAGAACAGAAGGATCGGAACCAGCCCGTCCACGTAGCCACAAAACGACACGCGGGAGACCGATCGCTCCCCAAGGGGGACTTAAGTTTTCTACGTAACGAGGAAGGGGCTGACACTGTCGTCCGCCGAGAAGACTTCATCATCCCAGGTACGTCGACGGCCGAGGATTCACACTCGTCGGCGCACACACAGAGAGAGGACGGACACCAGAGCAACCCCTGCGGCGGGGGGGGGGACACCTTTACAATCCGTCCTTCGTGGCGTGGGAGCTGCTCTTCCCTGGAAGGAAAACCCAATGTCCTAAGACGTTTATTTTCTTTCCTTCCTGCGCCCACGTTCACAACAGCCGAGGAGGCAAAATCCCAGCCTTCATCCCAGACGGGAAGGACTAGGGGGTGTGTGGTTTACGAGAACGTAACGGACAAGGCCCAGGAAACCGCATTTATTCATTTATTTATTCATTCATTCATTCATTCATTCATTCGTTTATTTGTTTGTTTGTTTATTTATTTATTTATTCGGTCGTTTATTTATTTATTTATTCATTCATTCATTCATTCATTCATTTATTTATTTATTTTTTCTCTATTTCGTGTTAAGGAATCGGAGAAAGGTTTTCTGCCCGACGGGGAAAGGACAGCGCCCGCCCACAGGCTGGATGGGCACCCTCTTGGCCGATGTGTAGGGCGGCTTCGGGGCTGGGATGGCGAGTTCCTTCTCAGAGCCGGGCCCAACTCGCATCCCCTCTGAGCGCTGCCAAGGACGGGAGGGGGTCCGGGGACAAGTCCAAAGGCACCAGGCCACCTGGTGGCTGCCAGGAAAGTGACTCTTTCCCTTCTGGTTTAACGACCGCAGGGCCCACGCCGCGCGCCGTCCTGGGTCCCGCGCGAGGGACCCTTCTCGACATCAATTCCCAGCTGCTCTCAGGGCCTGGCGTGGCACGAGGTCCCGCGAGGACACGGTGACCGCGGCGCTAGTCCACGATGGTCACGTCGATCAGGGGACAGGCCCGCGCAGTAGGTCCCAAGGATTGCATCCCCATCACCGTATGGGAACGTGTACTTGGGAACGCAACGGAAGTCGCGGTGGAGAGGAGAGACAGCAGGGCCTGGTCAGGGGAGACTTTGAGACGGAAGATCCTTAACTATCCGCCCCGGAGAAGTGTTTTGCTAATATTTACTGCAGATCGGTCCCCGGAGCAGCCGGGGGGACATGCGCTGACGTGCCAGGGAAAGACACAACAATCCCCCTGCCCCGTGGGTATGAATCACGGCCTCCCGGGAGGCAGGCGGAGTCAGAATTCCCTCTCGCCCTTAAATTCTCTCTCACACAGACACACACACACAGGGGGAGAATCAAGAAGCTCCCACTTTTTCCTGTAAAAACGCACTTTCTTAAAAAGCTGCTGAGCACAATGACAGACGGTGACCGCCCGTCCCTAAGCAAGCGTCCTGCTCTCCCTCTCAGATGGTCTAGGGATGAAACGAGCGACAGGCACACGACGAACCCCGTCGTCAAGGTGGTCCCCCAAGGTCGATCTCCCGAATCAGGAGCCTCATCTGTCACGATCAGAGAGTCACCATGATCCGTCGCGAGAACAGCCGGGGGGCAGGGGTCGCAGCGCACGCTCATCGGCCGCATCGCGTGTGTTTCAGGCTGGCGGAGGCCATCGGCCCGCTCCGTGGACCGTGCGAGTTCCACGTGCGACATTTCAAAACGCTCTAAGACCCCATGCATCGCACGCCCCAGATGCCAGGTTCCCAACACCCGCTCCGTGTCTGAGCGCTGGCGAAGGCCGCACTGAGAAAACCCCTAACGTGAAAGCACGTTCTCTCCAAAACCAAGAAAATTCAGTTACATATTCACCTTCGCTTCTCCTGTGCGCAGACAGACCCCAGACGTCGACCGCGACCGGCCCCGCCGCCGCCCCCGCAACGAATCGCACCAAATTCGCCGGAAAGAGCCAAATTAGCGTCTTAGGCTTTGCAGGCCGCCCGGCCTCCCCCCGACACAAGCTGTTCAACTTCCACGAGCAGAAAGGTCGGTGCAAGCGTGTGGCCGGCTCGAGAAAACTTCATTTGAGAACACACGGAAGCGACGGGCCCTCAAGCCACAGCTGGGTCACCTGCCACTAGGACACGGCGCAGGGCCAGTGCCTCGGAGTGACCTCGTGTCCGACATGAGCTCATCACGTAACCTATAAACAGTGTAAGATTAGCTACTCGACTAGATAGAGCTGCTCCTTATTTTTCCACCTTGAACTATATTGTTTTGGCAAAAAAGCATTAAACTAGGAAAAAATTGGCAGTTTAATGCTGGTAGCGGGGTAAGCAATTATGGGTTTGGGGGCTACTTTAAAGAAAAAAGGATCAAAGACGCTCAAAAACAAATTATTTGCATTATTTTATGACTATATTTATATTTTATAGATTTTATGATTCGATTTATACGTTTGGGTATATCTGAGTTGGCGCACTCAATTACTCTATCGACTCAACGTCCCTCTACGTCACACAATCTTTTCCTAAAAGATTCATTTCGATCATGTGCTCAGAACTAAGGGGAATAATAAAAAATATCTCAGTGTTCAAAGTCCTGAGCCCCTTAGGAAGATGCCGGCCACCAGGATCCTCAGCATCCCATTCGTCCGCTCCCCTCTACGACCGCCCGACGTCTGCTTCCTGCCTTGACCCCTGCCTTCGCTCGGAAACGAAAACGCATGGTTTCGGGAGCGCCCCGAAGACAGGCTCGCGAGCTCATCCGCTCTGAATGGAGCGAAATCAAGGAATTTCCAGCATCCGCTTCGCGGGCCCATCCCAGCTATAACCATCCCCATCCATCGTTTGTTAGAAAAATCCATCGTTTGTTAGAAAAATCCATCGTTTGTTAGAAAAAAATAAATTTCGTTAACGGGTCGCGTAAAACCAGAAGGTGGTGATCATTCGTCCGTTCGACCTTCTATGGGAAATTGGGTTGCAAAGGGGAGAAGCTGACACTTTTAAGAACTAAATAGGCCGAATGCATTATTTGTGCTCCCTGAGCCGCTGGTTTTTCCTTCTGCGTAGTCGTCGCTTCTCCTCCAGAGCGAAAAGGGAACGCAGGCCCGCCACGCCCGCCCGGTGCTCCTTCCGACGTCGGAAGCCGGTTCTCCGGGTTCCACGGGGAACTGAGATCCTGTGGCGTTTGGCTTTCTGAGTTACTTGGCATAACACCCTCCGGGCCTGTACGCAGTTGGGCAGAAGGCAAGACTTGAACCTTTTCCTACAGGTTGATGGACCTGCCCAGGTGGCCTCCGTATCCTGGCGATTGTACTCGACGCCGCAGTGATGCTCACGTACAGATGCACCTGCCCCTTCGAAGGTTTTTGGGGGGGTTTCTTCGTGAGGAAAGCCCAGATGTGGGATGATCGGGTGCTCGTTTGTCGTCATGGGCACGCAGAGTGGAACACGGGAAATGCGGCCAGTCGCGTGGTAAGAATCACGCACGGTGTCAGGGAGGGACGGGATTCACCGGGGTCATCCCCTTCGTCAGCGACGTCAATGCCTAATGTCCGCGTCGCACACTCAAGACTGACATCGCGCGGCATGGCAAAGGTGACTAAAGAATTAAAGAAATTTAACTAACAGGAACAGAAACGAAATGAAAGATCTCAAGTCCGATCAGCACAAAGAATTAAAGAAATTTAACTAAAAGGAACAGAAACGAAATGAAATATCACAGATCGGATCAGCACAAAGAATTAAAGAAATTTAACTAAAAGGAACAGAAACGAAATGAAATATCTCAAGTCCGATCAGCACAAAAATTAAAGAAATTTAACTAAAAGGAACAGAAACGAAATGAAATATCTCAACTCGGATCAGCACAAAGAATTAAAGAAATTTAACTAAAAGGAACAGAAACGAAATGAAATATCTCAACTCGGATCAGCACAAAGAATTAAAGAAATTTAACTAAAAGGAACAGAAACGAAATATCTCAAGTCCGATCAGCACAAAAAATTAAAGAAATTTAACTAAAAGGAACAGAAACGAAATATCTCAAGTCCGATCAGCACAAAGAATTAAAGAAATTTAACTAAAAGGAACAGAAGCGAAATGAAATATCTCAAGTCCGATCAGCACAAAGAAGTAAAGAAATTTAACTAAAAGGAACAGAAATGAAATATCTCAAGTGCGATCAGAGAAAACGAGGTGCCTAGCAGCAGACCTGGACGACAACGGAGACAGCCAGTCCACGGGCCCGCGTGTGCGGCCACGCCACCCGGCACCGCCTGGGAGTGACAGCCGCTGCCGTTTGTGTCTGGAGACGCCGAGGCGGGAAGAGCGTTTCATCATTCGAGCTTCATCCCGCCAAGCATCCCAAGGATCGCACACAGGAATGGCCAACCCAGGGCCATAACTCACCAAGGGCCACCCCGAGCCTCCACCCCGAAGCAACACCCCCACGGGAGCGGATGGATGTCAGACGCTTTTGCACAAAGAGGCCGAGCACGGCCCCGTGGTGTCGGATGCCGGCTGGGCCCACGCACGTGGGGTCAAGTCGACCCAAAACCCGCCTGCAGTGGGACGTGCTCCTTTCCCTGCCCTGACTCCGCGCGTCCTCGAACGTGCCCTTTGGGTTTCACGACGGGACCGGCCACACTGTGACCGGTGCCGGGCGGATTGTGAAGGCCTCTCCTTGGAACCAGGACAGCCTGGAGGCACTGAGTGGAGTGCCCCCTTGCTCTGCGCCCACGGAAATGGGTATAAGCAGCCCAGATGCACCGCGTCCCTGTCCCCAAGGCGACAGCAAACGGGATCATCTGCCGAGTTTGCGTGCGAAGGACCCAAATAGGGGACGAACGCACGAGTCTCTGCTGATTCGCTACCAAGGATCTCCGAACAAATTTTTAAAAACCACGTGTGTGTCCGGAAGCGTGAAGAGGAGTTTGGGGATCAAATTGGATGGAAATAGAAGAGTTTAATAAGCGACGTGAGCTGATCGCCCTCCGGGAATCCGGAAAAGCTGCAGAGACGTGGAGAGCACGTGGTCTGCGGTCAAGAGACGCTCAAAGCCGTTTGTGGTCTGAGCCCCGGCCCTCAGACGGGTCCAAAAATCGGTCAACAACCCGGATTTAACCGATATCCTGCCCCGGCGGAGCTCGACTTGACACCCGAGCCGTGATGCATAGACGTGTCCTCTCTACCCATCTCCCACTCCGTGGGCCACGCTCGGTTTCCGCTCCCCAGATGCTCCCAGAAGAGGACCCTGTGGTCTCCGTGGGCCACAGGGGGTCAGGCAATGAACTGGTTCCTGAGACTCGCTCGGCCTCGTGGCTGCGCGGACGAGCAAAGCACCCTCCCTCGCTCCTGCACGCTCGATGTGCGCCTTTACGGACCCTCCCAGCACCTCTGAAAGCCCCGCGTCCCCGTCTACCTGTTCATCGCAAACAGGTGTTTTAAGAGAAAAACCGTTTTTTACCAGGAGTCGGCCTTGAAAGCATCCCCGGATCGCGTTTCAGGGTAAACGCGGCCACACCCGAGGTCAGGGGCTGCTCCTGACACTTGCCATGACCACGTGTTTCTAAGGAAAGGGCCTTTAGGAGCGAAATCCGGGCTGCGCTGCCATCTCAGCGCCTTTTTTTTTATTTTCCCCTATGAAGAGACGAGAGAAAGGCACATGGCTCCCCTCGGTCAACGACGGGGCAGACGCCTCCCCATCGGACCTGCATTCTCCGCCCGCTCTCTCCTGGGTGGTCATCACCAGGACCAGCCGGTGCCGGGGGCACAGAGTCATCCTTAACCTCCTAATTCGAGCCGTTGTGGATTCTCTCACGAGCCATCCCGTGCCCCCCTGCTCCACGCGAGAATCCGGAACCGAAGGAGACCCCCTAGAGGTGACCACCAACACCCCAGCACCTACCCCTGCAGGCGTCTGAGCGTCGTTAAGATTTTTCTGGAAGATGATACTTTGGCGTGGGTCTACGCTCGGCCTGGCTGATCCCAATTAAGAATGGAAACTCCCTGCCACGTTTAATCGGTGAAAAAAGCCAATCCACGTTGTGTAAACCGTGTATTTGCAAGAAGCATCGTAAGCCTCTGCAGGTTTTTCCCCCCCTCACATCTGCACGCAAGGGAACACGGTGCCGTCCTCTTCCATCTCCTGCGACGACAAAGCTCGTCTGTCCGCTTAGCAGTTACCCGAGGCCCACACGGCCCGGGTCTTGTCCCTTTGTCACTTGACGGGGCCACCTTCTCTTGCAAGGATGAGCCGCTCCCGACACGGCTCATGCAGGCTACGTAGACGCGAGCGTCGTGAACGAGGCAGGCGGCTCCCGGCGAGGATTTCTGTCCGGATCCCCACGTGCCTTGGATGCATTTTCCATCTCGAGGAAGAACAGTGAGCGAAACAGGAGGAAAGACGTCCTTTCCCCTGGAGAGAGCCCTGCTCATCGGTCGGCTCCAGTTCTGGGGTGAGGGGTGCCTTCCCCACCCTGGGGGTCTCTCCGTCGGGGACAAGGGAGGTGTCCATCCATCCTACTGGCCTCGCTGCCACCTCCACGTCTTCCCTTGGCGCTGCCGGTCCCAGTCCTCAGCACACGCCAAGCCGGGCAAGCTTCAGCGCGGGCTCCACGCTTTCCACTTCTCCTTAGACCACAACCCCTTGGTGTGCGAACCCACACCGTGACGCCCTTCCACCCAGCTTTTTCTATGAGAAACTGTCGTCTCCCCCCCCACTAACAACTCAGGAGAAGGCCGTGGCCCTGTGCTACGTGCCATTTGGGTTCGTAGCGAGAAAGAAGTGGGGTCCACACTCCTCTCTCCCCCCGAATGGTCACTTTATTCTTCTCCCTGGTTCTGCGCTACGTGACCCGTGGCAGGCCGCGGCGTGCTTAAGCCTCTCACATGGGGCATTTGGAGCTGAATTATAAGATCCAGTCCTGGGGTTAATAGGTTAAAGAACACATGCTCCTGATGGAAACCCTTCATGCTTTTCCCCCCCTTCAATTCGGACTTTCCTCGAAGGCCTTGAGACGGAGAAACAAGACCTCAAGGAGCTCATGCTTCTGAAATGAGTGCGAAACTACATCCTGTAAATCCGTTTTCCCGGCAAACTGCAAACCCTGCCATATAAATGTCCTTTAGCTGCTGGTTCACCTGTAAAACCTTCTTTTAAAGACAAGCATCCCCTGTGATGATTCGATATTAATCAACGCAAACCGATATTGAGGAACGACCCATGTATCGGCCCAGGTCACCATGAAAAGTGTGTCTTTTTAATGGGACCTTAGCGGACGGAGAATAGGCTGCTCCAAGCAGACTCACCTTCAGAGGAGTGTCAGACGCACAAGCTCACGCGGATCGATCTATTCCAGGCTACGATGATGCCCGCAGGAAGCCTCTCCGCGTGATTTCATCTTTATCCCTCGAGATGTGCGGGGCCACCGAGAGCTTCAGAGCCATTCCAGGGCGTCCTGGTCCGCAGCTCACCAAGAAACCTAGGACGTAAGACGGAAAGGCATGATGACTGTTTCCAAATCGACGTAGCTCTGGCTTTGTCAAGATGGCCCTGTCGGTGAGGATTAGGTTTTCTTGCACCTAAATGATTTCCAAGGCACAAGGCCTAGGAGGCCTGCCCGCTGTCGCGTCGCGCGTGTCCGCTGAGCAAAGGCCCTGGATGGGACAGCCAGGAGAGGGTTTCCGAGGGTGGAATCGGACGCAGAAGCCTCGCGGGGCTTCTGCTCTCACGCAGGAGACAGTCGGTCACCCAAGCAAGGGCTTCGTATATGACCGCGTGAGCTCTGCTCCGTCGGTGACACAGGGACCGCGTGGCGCGCCCACGGAGGGGGCAGCTGAGCGGACGGCCTCAAAGAGCACCTCGAGAGGGGAGGAAGAGAAGGGCCGGAGTGTTCAGATGGCAGAGTCTGCAGAGGCGGGACATGGAAAGTGCAACACGCTCCGGGGGTCTCGATAAGTCGGCGACACGATAACAGCCGGAGGCCGACCCCAAAGCGCTGACATCACCCGTGCCCGATGTCTGCGTGAAGGACTCGCACCGAAGCAGGACAACACAAACTTGGCTTTCGCCTAAAGGTATCTCGGAGGCGTTTTTCAGTGAAGAGAAAAACGAGGATCATCCCCTATGTATATATAGTTTCCTTCTGAGTCACCGTGACCTGCTAAATGTCTAAAAGGAAAACGGGAGGGACACGATTTAATCTGGGCTCGTTGTCCTGAGCAGCTAAAACTGCTCAGGTGAGAAAAAAAAAAAACAACTTATCTCTAGGGGTCATCCTGGATATTCTCAGACGGGTATATAAGTGTCCAAATTAACCTACATTACCTTACTTTGCCCCCAGAGTTATCCAATCCACAGTTTATCTCCCACGTCTCAGACAGAGCCATCTTACGGACTAGATCCGTCTCTGAAAAGATGCGTATTTAATAAAATACCGGTTTCTGTCTAGGGTTTGCTCCCAATTTTTTTTAAAATGGTTTAATTTTTAGCATCGTGAAAGCCCAGACAAGGAAACAACGCAGAGAAATGCCGATTTAGGAATTTAAGGGTAACTTAAAATGTATATAATCGATTTCAGGCAAAGCTACTCCTCTTCCCTCATCCCACGATATTAAGAAAGTCATTCCTTGGCACAGCTGATTCGAGCCCAAACCTTTACAATTAAACTAAAAAAAGTACATAGACTCATCCATCCAGCAAACAGGAGAAACCCAGGGTACTCCACAGCACGTTCATAGTTTTAATGCAAGACGAAATAAATGACCAAGCTCCAGAATCTTTAACATTTCCAAAAGGTATCACTGTCCATTCTCTAGACGTCGAAGAAAACTTTTCCACAACATCTTTTTTTTAAAAAAATAGAAAAAGGAGGAAGAAGAAGAAAGAAGAACAAGGAGGAAGAAGGAGGAGGAAGGAGGAGGAGGAGGAGGAGGAGGAGAAGGAGGAGAAGGAGAAGGAGAAGAAGGAGAAGGAGAAGAAGGAGAAGAAGGAGAAGGAGAAGGAGAAAAAGAAGGAGAAGAAGAAGGAGAAGAAGAAGGAGAAGAAGAAGGAGAAGAAGAAGGAGAAGAAGAAGGAGAAGAAGAAGGAGAAGAAGAAGGAGAAGAAGAAGGAGAAGAAGAAGGAGAAGAAGAAGGAGAAGAAGAAGGAGAAGAAGAAGGAGAAGAAGAAGGAGAAGAAGAAGGAGAAGAAGAAGGAGAAGAAGAAGGAGAAGAAGAAGGAGAAGAAGAAGGAGAAGAAGAAGGAGAAGGAGAAGAAGAAGAAGAAGAAGAAGGAGAAGAAGAAGGAGAAGAAGAAGGAGAAGAAGAAGGAGAAGAAGAAGGAGAAGAAGAAGGAGAAGAAGAAGGAGAAGAAGAAGGAGAAGAAGAAGAAGAAGAAGAAGAAGAAGAAGAAGAAGAAGAAGAAGAAGAAGAAGAAGAAGAAGAAGAAGAAGCAGCAGCAGCAGCAGCAGCAGAAGCAGAAGCAGAAGAAGAAGAAGAAGAAGAAGAAGAAGAAGAAGCAGCAGAAGAAGAAGAAGCAGAAGCAGAAGCAGAAGCAGAAGAAGAAGCAGAAGCAGAAGAAGAAGCAGAAGAAGAAGCAGAAGAAGAAGCAGAAGAAGCAGAAGCAGGAGGAGGAGGAGGAGGAGGAGGAAGAAGAGGAAGAAGAAGAAGAAGAAGCAGAAGCAGAAGCAGAGATGCAGAAGCAGAAGAAGCCGAAGCAGAAGAAGCAGAAGAAGAAGCCGAAGAAGCAGAAGCAGAAGCAGAAGCAGAAGAAGCAGAAGCAGAAGCAGAAGAAGCAGAAGAAGCAGAAGCAGAAGAAGCAGAAGCAGAAGCAGAAGAAGCAGAAGAAGCAGAAGAAGCAGAAGCAGAAGCAGCAGAAGCAGAAGCAGAAGAAGCAGAAGAAGCAGAAGCAGAAGAAGCAGAAGAAGCAGAAGCAGCAGAAGCAGAAGCAGAAGAAGCAGAAGAAGCAGGAGCAGGAGCAGAAGGAGCAGGAGCAGGAGGAGGAGGAGGAGGAGGAGGAGGAGAAGGAGGAGGAGGAGGAAGGAGAAGAAGAAAATTGTAAAAACTCTAGGAGCACGAATCTCGGCAACGAAGATCTGAAGGACAGGGCAGCAGGGGGCACTAAATAAGGTAAGTTTATTGAGAGATTCACGCATTTTCCATAAAAATCCTTCCAGTTTACAAACACTAAACCGAGCAACCCAGGGGAACGCGCCTGTCCCTCAGTGACAGCGGAACTCCCTCCTGCGACAAGGCGGCCCAGTGACCAAAGGTGAGCTCTGGTGGCCGTCCCGTCCCTGTGGTCCGCCCATGACGGGGAAAACTGCGATGGCTGCACGGCTCACCTGGTCCCTAACCCGCGCCACTCGCTCCTGTCGCTCCTTCATCGAATACCCACGGACGGTCGTGCGGCGGGTCGCGCTTTCAGACGCCACCCAGTGGGCACCTCATCTCCGCCAGAGTCACGAGGGGAACGTTTCGAGAGAAGGAATTTTCTCGTGTCACAGTTAGGGAAGGCCACGCGTGCGTGGGCCCCGTGACAGACGAGGCGTGGGTATCTGTTAATGGGAAATATATAATATATATGGGTCCCTGTCCCTGGTTCCTGGCCCGGAGCCCCCCAAACCTTTGTAATTTCCCCCCAAAAAAGCACTAGGGGCACCTTTGGGTGCTAATATCGGGTCTTGGACACTCCCTGGTCCCCGACATGGCTCCTAAACCTCTAGGGAAGTCCTGGATGATGACACGAACGCCTTCGCTGTACCCGGGTGACTCTGGGTGGGCTTCGCGACGGAGGCCCAGCAGCAGCACAGAGCCGTGGCTGGATTCCGGAAACTTCCGCCGCCATCCCCTTTCTCCGGGAAGGGGAGAGGGCCCAAAGAGGACGTAGTGATGGACCTGCAAGTGGGATGAAGCCGCCAGAAAACTCCCACCACGACCGAGTCCAGGGGGGCTTCCAGGTCGTCATCGCACCTAGGGTTGGGGTGGGTCGCGCACCCCAACCCCACGGGGACAGCGGCCCTGCCCCCAGGAACCGTGCAGCCCTCGCCCCGTGTGGGGCTGCTCATCTGCGGCCTTTACCGGATACTTCGTTAGCGAATACATGGACACGTGATGGCGTCCAAGGAAAAGGGGATGGCGACCCCGGATTTGCGGCCAAGGGGGAGACAAGTCGTGGGGAGCCCGAGCCCCCACTACGCGCCCTGGGCATTTGAGATGGGCGGGCGTGGGGCAGCCTGGTGGGACCACGGGGAGGAAGGAGGCCCTGAGACGACTGGAAGCAGGAACAAGGACCCCGGCTCCCCCGGAGACGCTCGCTTTGGGTGGAACGGGAAGGCCCCCCCAGAGAGAAGGGGCGATGGAGCAAGACGCGAAGGCGCGAGGGCAGCAGGTGGCAGAGGACTGCGGCCGCCGGCTGGTGCTGTCGGGACGGGACCGCATCGCCTGCGACCCATCTGTGACGCACGAAGACGGGGCAGGGACCGTTTTAAAAATAGACGGGCGGATAGGAGGGGCCACAGATGGCACATTCTGAGTACATTTTTAATAAAAAAACCCGAAATGAGAAGGTCGCCGAGGAAGAGGAGAGACGGCGCTGGGTGGAGAGACACGTCGGGGCAGGAAGCAGCCGGACAGAGAAGAGCGGATAAAGGGAGCGACTCTCGTTAAAGACGGGAGGATCCTGAAAAGGAAATTCTTCCAGGAAAAATCTCCCCTTGGATCCGAGGTCAGAAGTGACGTGGAGGAGAATCGCCCCCTAAAGACACAGACGGACGGAGACGGCAGCGGACGAGCCCCCGTCGTCGGGGAGCCCCAGCCCCAGCCCCAGCTGCGAACGACGCCCCCGGCGTTGACATCGACGTCTCAGAAGTGCGTCCGGCTGCCCGAGAGGCCACACGTCCTGCATGAGGACGTGACCCAGGGGTGGCAGCCCGTCGACCCCCATTCACTGCCCGGTGCACGGGACCCACGACGACCTCAAAAGGCTGGGACAGTGACAGCGATCGATCGGGAGATTTATAGAGACCCCACGCGTCTGCCCTGGAAAGGTCGAGAAATGTGACCTCGGAGAGAAGAAAGGAGTCGTGAGGAGCTGAATGGCGACGGCCGGGCCCTCTAAGCAGGGAGGACGCAGGCTTGGCTCGCCCTGCTCTTTCCCGTCACGGGTTCGGATGCACGAAATCGTATGCCTACGGGGCACCGTGCTCCCTCGGCGACACCCCGGCGGCAGGTGGACGCCTCACCTGCACGTTTTGTTCCAGCGCAGCGGAGCTTGTCGCCCCTTCAGGCTGCGCCGCGCTTTTGGGGTCCCCCCAACGCCTCTTGCCAACGCCTCGCTGGTGCCGGGTGTGCCCACCCCCGGAGGGCGTTCGACAACGCAGTTTCGCGTCGTTGCCCGCGGCTCCTTCCCAGCAGGGGTGTGACGGGTCCCTGGGTCTGGAAAAGTCGATTCGGAACAGACGCGCGGAGCCCTGCTGCGTCCCCAGCTGCTCATTTGAAGCAGTCGGGGCCTTGATGACGACGCTCGCGGCTCGAAGATCACGCAGTGAGACCTGGGGAGGCCCCAGAAACGCGTCCAACCCACTCGTCTGAGGGACCGGGGAGGAGGATGGGAAGCCCCACAGGTTCCCATCGACGAACCTCAATTAAAAATAGGACCCCACGACCCCCGTCCAGAAAGTGGAGGCTGTGACACGGCCTGACAAACCAAAGCTGACCCCGGAGGAATAGTGTCCGTCCCCCCCGCCCCGGCAAGGCTAGGACGCGCCACAGAAACCGAGCAAATCTGGCCAGCGGGGTGGGGGTCTGCCTTTCACCCCAGCTCCCCGCGGGCGGGTCCGCGAGAGAGCGGTGCATCTGGGGGTCTGGGACCCGCAGGGCAGCTGTGACGAGGGACCACAAGGTCAAGTTCAGCGGGAATTCGGCCTCGCACGGTTCTGGAGACCAGCAGCGTGGACTGAGGCCGGGCTCCCCGCTGGAGGCTCTAGCGCGGGGTCCTTCCCGCCTCTCCCAGGTCCAGGGGGCTGGGGGCCACGCTCGGTGCCCCACACTCTCTGCCTCCAGCGTCACTGCGGCGTCTCCCTCGTGCGTGCCGCGCCGGCCTCCCTGTCTCCCCGCTCTGCGTGTGCGTCTTCACCTGCTGTCGTCCCCTCCCAAGGACACGCAGCCGGTCGGATCGGGGCTCCCGCCGATGGTCTCACCTGAGCCACGTCTGCGAACAGAGACCCCCATGTCCCGATAAAGCCATATGGGGACGCGCCGGCGCTGAGGACCGCATCACGTCTCTCTGGGGAACGCGACTTATTGGTCCACGTCCCTCGGGTTACCTGTCCCATGAGACGGGGTTTGCGCTCTGGTTTCTAGTGTGAAACCCGAAGAGGGTGAGAACGAGGTGATCGCACTAGATCTCAACCTCTCTCTCTCTCTCTTTCTCGCTCTCTCGCTCCTGCTCACGCGGGGGTGCGCGTCCCGCAGACTCTCCACAGCCGGGGCGCGGGTCCCGTCGGCACTTTCCACGAAGCGTTTACCACTTTGTCACCATCATCTGAACGAAAACAACGGCTTGTGCGCGATCCCGACGTCATACAAAGTGGAAAAGACGCCCTTTTATCACAGAAATTAGAAACAGCCGCGCCAAACGGGCGACGACGACGTCATTTAGGGCCACCCCCGAGCCGTACGTACTCTTCGGGGGGGGACTGACGCGGAGCCCCAGAGTCTGAGGGCAGGGACACAGCTCCCGAAAACCCGTTTTCCCGTCGAAATGCATCTCGCAGATGGCTCCGGGGACGTGAAAACTTCGCGTGGCGCCGAAGGGCCTAGCGGTCCCCAATCCACGCAGCGGCGCAGGCAACGGAGCGCCCCTTTCGACGGGACTTTGCTGCTGTGGCACGTTGCCACCGCCGCCCCCCGACGTCGCTAATAATAACTTCTGAATGCCTGGCAGGTCCCAGCAACCGGGGCGCAGCCGCAGACGTGCAAACCACACCCCCATCACCTCCTTCCCGCGTCCTCACTGATCCGGCCCGGGTTCAGATGGGCGGTCGGCTCCTCTGCCGCTCTCACTGCCATAAACCCACTTCATCTTCCTTTCGGATGAAGCGTCTGATAAGGACGACCATCCCCCCACCCCGACACCCTGGGAATCCTCCCTGCCAAGGACGCGACTCGGGGAATCCATTCCTGTGACCCAGGGAGAGCGCCTGGGATCATCCTCCAGCAACATCCTCCTTTTGAGAGGCTGAGAATGCACTTTTTTTGTTTTTACTTATTCTGGAAATTGAATGTCTAATATAATTCCTTTTCTGATACATACAGCCCCTTAGCCCAAGAGTTCATGCTGTTTTGTGGGGTTGGGGGGCGGGGGACAGGGATGGGGAGACACTTAAGTGCTCAAAGGGTCCAGTTCTAAGAGGAGCAGATTCGGGGGCGTCACCTATAGCACGGCGAGAAGAATTAACGATTCTGCACCCCATATTCGAAAGTGTCGAAGAGCGCAGGCCTTGCTAAAGGTTGTCATCCCCCCCAAAAAAAAAGGAAATGGTAAAATTCTGCGACACGGGGAAGGCCTCAGCTGCAATCATTCTGCAACGCAGACGCGGACGAACTCAGCACGCGGACCCCTTAAATTCATGTTTTTCAGGCCGGTCTCCCTCGGCAAAGTCCAGACGGAGCCGGGGGAGGGTGAAGTAAATCAGCAGCGATGACAAGACGTCCCGGTTCGCCCTCTGCCCCCAAACTGTCTTCATTCGGGTCATAACCCCTTTAGGGTGAGAACGACGTCCGACTGTAACTGGGACTATCAGGTTATTCAGCTTTTGTCTTTCTGAATATGATGTGTGTGTCGGGGACCAGATACCAAGAGGCCCAGTGAGCCCCAAAGAGCATCCTATTCCCTTTTGGGATTCAAGTCCCCAAGCCTTATTCCCTCGGGAGTCTGTACCCTCAGCCTGAGGATCATGGAAACCCGTCCTTTTCCCTTAAAAATAGCACGAGGACTGCATTTTGCTAAGTCTATGACCCACTTCCACGTGGTCTGGAAAGAAAACACAAACCACGAACACATCGGTTCCGACTTGTACAACTGACTCGGGAGCTGGCGAGAGGAGGTGTTGACAGGCACGACGGCGGCGCGGTTCGAATGAAAAGAAAATAAATACATAAGAAGTCGGCCGTCGCGGTGCAGATCCGTGACCACGACGCGGTGCCGCCCGGAGGCCGGGGGGAAAGGGACGAGGTGGAAGGAAAGCGACCGGGCCTCGTGCTCGTCGCTGCGTTGGGTCACTCCATTTTTTTTTTCTTTTTTTTCTTGAAATGTTCCGTGCCGAAATATTCCGTACGAGTTCCAATACATGCAAAAGTTTTATTTTATTTTATTTTATTTTATTTTTTTTGGTTAAAGGACCCAAAAAAGCTTACAAATCAAAGCAAAACAAAGCACGTTCTCACGGTGAAGAACGTCGCACGCCCACGGAAGGGTCCGGAAATGAGTCCCACGATCGCAACTGCAGAAATAATACCCTCCAAGAAAAAATAATGATTAATTAATTAATAAAGCATGACCCCTTCAAAAATAAATAAAAAATAATGATTAATTAATTAATCAAGCATGACCCCTTCAAAAATAAATAAAAAATAATGATTAATTAATAAATCATGACCTTCTGAGAGAACCGATCGTCAGGGACGTCTGCTGTGACCCTGTGTGAAGCGCCGACGTCCAAACGCCACATCCACATATAGACCCGGAGAGGGAATACGAAGATGCGGGTGTAAGAACGCGAATAGGGATTTATTCTACACACGGAGAAGGGCCGCAGATCGACAGTCATAAACGAGCTGCGACAGTCACCGTTACAGACCAAGCGGATATCGATATCGATAGCTATGGACGGGCCACAGGTGCAGACGCGTCGACATTCCACGTGGGAAATAAATACCCATAAAACGTAGGTAAAGGCATAAATGACTATTATCTGCGCTTACAAGAGTCCGAAAATCGCCGCCGGGAGCTACATAAATTGTTCGGTTTTCCCCCCGCTGGCTTGTGAAAGGATGCTGATTTCTCTCTTTTTTCCGAAATTTCTGGATTTCTCATAATACGCATCTCTTCTCGGTGAGGAAAAGCACGCTGCCTTTGGAAGGCCCCCCCCGCCCCGAAACCAGCCACAGGCTGCTTCAAGGACCGATTCGTTCACCGGGCCCAGCGACCCGAATCCCAGAAAAGGAAGCTGGTGGGGACGGACTCCAGCGCCGACCGCCGTGGGCGTGTGAACATTCCGTAGGAAAACCCCACGTCGCTTTATTTTTTATTTTTATTTATTTTTTTTATGATTCCATATATAAGTCAGATCATATAGTATTTTGTCTGACTTTTTTCACTCAATATAACACCCTCTAGGGCGATCCACGCTGTTGCAAATGGTGTCGGGAACCGGATCACTTTTTAAAACACCGAGCGCAGTGAAAAGGGGCCCGGGGCCCCGCACGACAGCATCCTCAACGCATCCTCATAACGGGCTGAGAGGGGCGTCTCAGCTGTCGCACGTTCCGACACCTTGATTAAACTGAAAGAGACCAGGACCACGTTGTGGGAAGGACCAAATCCCAAGCTGTGGCGAAGGGGTGTTTTCACTTTCTGCGGGGGAAGGCCGGGGATGGATGAGGGGTCACCTGTCGAAGGCACAGGAGCGTGGCTGGTCCACGGAGGGTCTTCTTGGTGGAAACACGCAGTTCTGAAAGGTCGACTGCCCCCACCCCACCTCACCCCACCGCCCTGGCCCGGCCTAGTGGCCTGAGACGAGAGGAGCAAACCAAACGACACTGAGCGAAACACCGGAGTCGGAAACTGCGGGGTGTCACGCCTTCTCGGAATGGGACACTTCACCCACGTTCCAGCCCTGGATGGGACGTTCCCCCTAGAGGGTGATTAACACAGACAGAGTCACCTCATCTCACTCGCCGGCTGCCGAAACGAAGACCTGCTCGTGGCCACGCATGGTGGCAGGGGAACAATAAGGCACCAAAGCAGCAACACCACTGTGGTGCCGGGGTAGAGGATGATATAGGGGACAGGGGGCCGGGGTGGACCTTAAATGGCCACGCGTCCGTGCAGGTGCAAGTGAATGATGGGATGAATACGGGAGAGAATACAGAAGGGGCAAATCCTCCCCCTTACAAAGAACCCTCCATAATGGAAGTCGTCATCTCAGATGCAGAGCTAAATTCTCCCTCTTCCCACACTGAGTGGACTCTCGCGACTTGGCCCCAAGGAGCGGACAGGAGAGAGCGACAGGGTGTGGGATGTGACTCCGCAGTGCAGACACCTGGCGACACCAGCTCAGCCGGGGTGGGGAAGGTCTGTGCCCCCAGCCACGTCATGCAAGGCCCTCGATGTGGTTTGTAAAATGCATCGTTGACGCGTAAGAATCATATCCTGACCCCACGGAGGGTGGGGGGGGTCTGCCGGCTCCCCACCTGCAGCATCCAAACCCCGAAAGCAGCAAAACAGCAACGTAAAACCGTGGAAATGCTTCTGGTGGGAATAAAAGAAGCGGGGAGGGGATGAGGGGACGTCGAGTGCGTTTCCTCGGAAGCATCATCGCCGGAAACTCGCGAGGAGTCTCCGACAGCGCAGAGAGCTGTGCACACGGCTCCACGCTCGACTCGAAGAGGAAGGGAGAGGAGCACAGGCGGCCTGTGACAGAGCGGCAGGGCCGTCTGTGCAGCCACCAGCAAGCGATCCCGGGCGCTCAGGGGGCATCTCGAGAAGATGCCGCGACACTACGGCACCCCCAGGGAGTCTTGGGTGCCCAATCCTAGCAGATGCTTATGCGAACACGGGGGTCAGGAGGGAGCCTCGTCGAGGCAGGACGTCGATGTGCTCACAAGAGGTTGGTTTTCATCATCCCCCAGTCCCTTGGCCCTGGAACTAGTCTTCCCTGCAGACGCGTTGATGTTAAAAATACCGATTTCAGTGAAGGACATCCGTACCGGAGGGCGGACAGGGGCCCTGCAAAGGCCCCAGTGTGACAAGACAGTCCCCGACCAGGCCCTATGAATGTGCAGCAGGAAAAGGGGGTCCTGGGTGTCTGCCTCCAGGACCCCCTGCTGGTCTCGACGCTTTGGTGACGAGAAATGAGCCTTCTGCCCCGTCGATTTTATCATCTCCCGGGACCAGAAAAGAGGCGGACAGAGGAGGAGAATCCGCTTGCACCGGCAGAGATGAACAATGGGACGCCCCGTCTCAGGCGAAGTGTGGGGAGAGAGGAGGACGCGCCCCAGGGAAGGGGGCGCTCCTGGGACGAGGCCCGCCAGTGTGGTCCACGCGTGATTCTGGAAACGAGGAGATGCTGAGAAGGCCAGCAGGCTTGCTCTTCTGCGGGTGACTTCTCCGCGTCCTCCTCCCTCCCAGCCCCCCATGGCATCGGAAGGATCAGCTTCCAGGGCTCCCGCTACGCAGAAATGGGAAGTGGGTTTGGAAGGTTAACCCGTTGGCTGCTCGGAAATTAGGAAAAGCTGATACGCGAAACCCTGCACAGTGATCCCGGTAAAAGGGACCTATCTGTCCACATGTAAATGGACACGGGTGTGTTCATATAATTTACATATGTAAATGAGCTTAGTCTAATTATTTTGTGCATAATTACATATGTATATAATAATAGATAATATAGTCACTATTTAATTATTTTATACATAACTATATATGTATAATTATGCGTAATTTTTAATGTATTTATATATTATATATCATTATTTTACATGATTATTTTATATATAATTATTTACACATAATTATATATAAATATAATTTATTGTTAAATTAATTTATCATTATAAATTATTAAATGTATTGTTGAATTTATGCTTATGTATTATTAAAATTATTTGTTAAATTAATGTATAATTACAAATTATTAAACTTACTGTTAAATTAATTTATAATTATGAATTATTAAATTTACTATTAAATTAATTTACAATTACGAATTATTAAATTTACTATTAAATTAATTTACAATTACGAATCATTAAATTTACTATTAAATTAATTTACAATTACGAATTATTAAATTTACTATTAATGTATAATTATGAATTATTAAATTTACTATTAAATTAATGTATAATTAGGAATTATTAAATTTACTATTAAATTAATTTACAATTACGAATTATTAAATTTACTATTAAATTAATGTATAATTACGAATTATTAAATTTACTATTAAATTAATTTACAATTACGAATTATTAAATTTACTATTAAATTAATGTACAATTACGAATTATTAAATTTACTATTAAATTAATGTACAATTAGGAATTATTAAATTTACTATTAAATTAATGTATAATTACGAATTATTAAATTTACTATTAAATTAATTTATAATTATGAATTATTAAATTTACTATTAAATTAATTTACAATTACGAATTATTAAATTTACTATTAAATTGATTTATAGTTATAAATTATTAAATTTACTATTCAATTGATTTATAATTATAAATTAATAATGCAAATCGTATCAACGCGCATAAATTATCTATTTGGTCACCGCCCACTTAACAAAAGATGGTTTCGCTCTACGAACGCGCGACATCACTCAGCCCGTGAGCGACCTCAGCATTTGGAAGGCGTGACCAACACTTTCTATACACACGGATATATCTAAAACTAAACTATTTCTTATTAATTTGGCTGTGATCGGATTAAATCCCCAACCCCTTGAGCAATTAAGATACAGGCCCCATCATGTCAGCCTCATGGGATTTTGATGAATCTGAGAATCTGGTTCTTGCGACTCATCGGAAGGAGACCTTCCCACGGATGTGAGTATCACGTAAATCCAAGGCATGACTGCATCTCCGAAATCGCCATGGCAGACCGAATCGTGGTCACAGACACCCCCAGGTGAACTGTAAGTGACTCGATGTCCGAGTCCCCAGCTGAGCGTCCTAACGGGCCGCCGGTGGACGACTGCTGTGGACATGCAGAGGCTGCAGGGTGTACAGTTCGCCCACCCGTCACGCCTTCGCTGAGGCCCGTGCATTTTACGGGACGGCCACTCCACACCTCTCCCCTTTCCCTGGATCTGCCACGTTGGGACCTCTGCTTGAGACTTCCTTGCTCTGCTCGTCGAGCCACCAATGAACTCCTGTGTCACCGTCGCGTTGTCTTCCTCCCCGTCGTCCTCATCGAGAAGGACGACGTCATATATTTCAGCCTCCAACTCTGAGCTCTCTGGGCTCCTGGGCAAAGGTACATCCCGAAGTAAGGGCTATGCCTTGTATTTTATTTTATTTTATTTTATGTTATTTTATTTTATTTTATTTTATTTTATTTTATTTATATTTTATTTATTTTATATTTTGTTTTATTTTTTTATTTTTTTATTTATTTTATTTTATTTTATTTTATTTTATTTATATTTTATTTATTTTATATATTTTTTTATTTTTTTATTTTTTTATTTATTTTATTTTATTTTATTTTATTTATTTTATTTTATTTTATTTTATTTTATTTTATTTTATTTTATTTTATTTTATTTTATTTTATTTTATTTTATTTTATTTTATTTATTTTATTTTATTTTATTTTATTTTATTTTATTTATTTTATTTTATTTATTTAATATACTTGTTTTTTTTATTTCACCCTGTCTGGTCCACGTTGCAAGGATTCTGATCCTCTGACTCTGAGATCAATGCCAAATACGCCCGTGTGCTCCGATCGAAGCCACCCTCTGCATGTGGGGACCTCGACGGTAGGTACGCACAGCCCGTGTCTTCTGCAGCGGACAGATCAGCCTGCTGGCTTCAAAGGGGCACACATTGTGCACCTCCTAGGACAGGCAGCTAGCTGTCTTTCCCCCCCACGGCTCCCTTCTCAAATGTCCTTTTCTCTTTGCTCATCAATCGTAGGGGCCTGTTCTGTTGAGCTGATGTTGACTAGGATAGGGCCTCTCTCTGAAAATCGCAAAATGAACCCAACCCCTAATATGAGAGCTGTAGGGCCCTGACGATGTTTGCTTTCAACTATTTTTAAAAGATCCGTGAACACTGAATTAGGCCGTTTTCCTTTAATATTGGACATGGGACATACAGAGATCACACTCACACACACCCCAGAAGGGAGGTAGGGAGATGCTGATACAGAACTCCGTTCTGAATTTCAAGAATCCGCCTTATATTCATTCCACGGTGTCCACCCCAAAAACTTCATTTTTTATGGCCACGGCCATAACAAAGTGCCCCTGTGACATGAATAATGCGCGGAAGAGAAACAGCCCAGTCTCCCTCACATTCCCACGCCTCGGTCTTCGACAAACGTTGAATAAACGCAGGAAATGAAGGGAAAAAAGACGGAGCCAGCGCGTTCACGTCTCCAAATTGCCTCGGCGGGTTCAGCAGGCACACAACTGAGCTCCCCCAAGCTCTTCTGCCCGCCCCGTGTCAATCAGATATGACAGAAGTGCCCTCGGCGCAATTTTCCGATTATGACTTGTGTTGTTTGGGTCGCGCTCCTTGCAGAGGGATCTCCACTTATCCGTGATGTCGCCTGAATCCATTCGTGCGAGGCTTCTCACGTCCGTAACGATGTCCTGCAAGACCCGAGAGAGGCCCACGACACGGGGGAGTCTCCGAAATGGCTTAATCTGGAAGCGTCCGTAAGACAGAATCCCGGATTGGGGGGTGTTCCTCCCATCCATCGTCACCGCGGGGTCGTGTTTTTAAATTGTTGTCACCTGAACTGTTAGACTTGGTTTTCCCTCTGAGACAATGCAATCTGCATACTTCCTACGGAGGCCACCTTGGACCCCGTCATGAGTGACGCTGTCACGTACCGAGGTCATTTCATGAGGCTCAAAGACCGTCTTTGGTTGAAAAACGGATCACGTGTGAGCCTGGAGGAGTTGACATCATCATCGTCATCATCATCGTCTGGGACCTAACGACCTTTGAGACTTCGAGGTATGGTTCGCGCCTGCGAGATGCCGAGATGCCCCAACGTTGCTGAGCGATTTTCTAAAGACCAAAAGGAATTAGCCACGCGAGGGAGCGGGGTCCCCTCCGCTGCCCCGCGGGAAAAACCATGGGCTGTCCCTTCTCTGCGGATTCAAAGCCATCGGTCCTAGGTGAGTCTTTACTCGCACGATTCCCTACAGTGGAAATCGATGTGGGGCCACTATGGGGCTTGACCACTTTCCAAGGCATAATCGCTCATGGAAACACCCCCCCACGGGCGAAGGAGGCGGCTGTTGCGTTGCCATGGAAACGCGTCTCTGTCCGTCCCCCCCTCCTTCGGCCATTCTCCTTTTGTAAAGTGTCCTCTCCTCACTGTGTCATCCTCCCACCTACCTGGTCACCGAGTGTCTCTGAGACCTCGTCACGACCCCAGATTTAAGAAAGCCGAGGAGATAGCAAGGGAAAGAGGAAGATGGGGGGAGAGGGAGGAAGGACAATGAAAGGGTGAACACGGGAATCAGTGGGTGCAAGCGAGGGAGGGAGGAGGAGGTGGACACGGGGAAGAGCACCCATAAGCCATCCCGGAAAATCGGAAACACGCGCGACCTGCACACACTGCCACCCTCGTCGTGGACATTCGCACACACGGGCGGGGACACTTCCGAGAGCCGACCGAGGCCTCATTCATCCCGACTGCGCCAGCACTAAATCACCTGCCGGCCTCTCACCGGCCATATAGTACGTGCCCAATACAAGTGATGGATGGATGACGGGCCGGGAGGAGCCACCCGCGCTCCCGGAGTGAGGAGCGAGTGACTGTCTGGCAAAAGGGGCGTGAGGGACTCAGCGGCTTCCCACCTGCCCCGGTGAAGGACCCCCCGTTCCCGCACCTGTCCCGTTCCCCTTCAGCACGGCCGCCCAGGTGACTCGGCTGGCAGAAGCCACCTGCAGGCGGCAAAGAGGTGCTCAGACGAGGGCCACCGCCGGCCACCCCACCGCATCCGGGCGCTGGGCTGGCATCTTTACACTCGGCTCGGCCTTGGGCAGACTCCACTGGGATTCCCGGAGTGGGCGCCGCGTGTGCATCCCGCAGGGAAGGCCCACGTGCCCACACCCCCGGGCCTGTGCGACCGCTTCACAGACGCGCGGAGTGTCCTTGAGCGGGGTTCCCGGGTGTCCCGCGCTGTGTCCGCTCAGAGACGTCGACGGGGAAGAGCTGTCACACCTCGGGGGCAGGGAGTGGCTTCTGCACACCATGAGCCGTGCACGGGGGAGCGGGGCGGCCTGGGAGCCCGCTTTCCACTCGTGGCAGGGGGGGCATCAGGCTGCCTGCCAGTCTGTCTGTCTGTCTGTCCGTCCATCCATCATCTGTGAATCATGTACTGATCTACCTATTATCGATCTATTTATCTATCTACCTACCTATCTACCTGTCTATCATCTACCACCTTTCTACCCCTCCTCTATCCATCCATCCATCCATCACCTATCTATCAATTATGTATCTACCTACCTATCTATCTATCCATCCATCCATCCATCACCTATCAATTATCTATCTATCAATTATCTATCTATCTACCTATCTATCTATCTATCTATCATCTATCTATCATCTATCTATCTATCTATCATCTATCAATATCTATCTATCATCTATCTATCTATCTATCTATCTATCTATCTATTCATCCATCCATTCATCTATCTATCTATCTATCTATCAATTATCTATCTATCTATCATCTATCTACCTACCTATCTATCTATCCATCCATCACCTATCAATTATCTATCAATTATCTATCTATCTATCTATCTATCGATCATCTATCTATCGATCATCTATCTATCGATCATCTATCTATCTATCATCTATCTATCTATCTATCTATCTATCTATCTATCTATCGATCATCTATCTATCGATCATCTATCTATCGATCATCTATCTATCTATCTATCTATCTATCTATCTATCTATTATCTATCCATCCTCTATCATATATGTACTCACTCCGGTATCCATCCATCAATCATCCATCATCTATCAACTCTCTATATATCTATCACCTATGGCTATACTTTATATATTCTATCTTTATGTGTGAATTTATTATATATCATGTTTATATAAGTGACAAAGATAACTCTTCACATAATGCGTTACGTAGCTAAATGAATTTTACTCGTTTTATATATCTACGTGTGTGTGTATATATATATATAATCGAGGGAGAAAGAGTGTATTATCTAAAGTTGCTATATTTCAAAATATATATATATATATATATAAAAGGGTTTTCCAATACGTGTTGAAACGCAGCGACTTTAGACCACGCCCTCTCTCTCCCGCGATTACTTGAGGTGGATCTAGATGCGACCGTAGACATCCACCGCGTATAAATGTTAACCCAGCGACGTGGCAGTCATTGTGAACATGCGGGTCCGCATGAGGGAAATCAGCTGGTTCCCACGAGGAAGGTGTTCGAGGGGACATCGGCCCAGGGAACTGTTTTATGCAAGAAACAGGCCTCGGGGACGCTGTGGCTGGGCCTGCCCCGGGCCAGCGGGGCGGACGTGACAGCATATGCTGCCGCGTGGGATGCTCAGGCCTTAGCTGACTTGGGATGTGGCCCCCCTGTCACGTAGGCGCCTCTCCCGGGAGCGTCCCCTCGGCTCTGGCTGTCTCAGCTCGGACGCCTCTGGGCCCAGGTGTGTCCCACGCAAAGGCACTCTGCCGGGCGACAGGGACCGAGGCCACAAACAGACCGTGATGAGCTCCTCATCTTCCGTGACTTCCAGCGTCTCGGTGTTGTTGGCTGGGTCAGTCCCCGGTGCCAGCACAGTGCCGCCGGCGACGCTGCCAGACATCCTCAGCAGGGACGTTTCCTCCGTAGGAGGCCTCTCTGCCACCCAACGCGGGTGAGATGGGCGGGCACCTCCCCCGACGACGGCGCGGATAAAAGGCTGGCGGGCGAGCCGCGGCCTTTCCAAAGCGCTCGCTTTGGACCTGGGACGCTGCTCGGCTTTCCTGTCCCAGGGAGCAACGTGGCGTCGTCCCAACAACACCAGCAACGGCCTGATTTTGTCACAGCGACTGCGCAGATGCCAGCACACACGTGGGTGGCGGCGCCTCGTTCGAAAACACCCCTCGACTTGGGGAAGACAGCCTCGAGGGAACTCACTCAGAGGGAACTCAGAGGGGACGGCTGGTGGCCTGCTTGGCCCGAAACACGCGTCTGCACGTGTCCAGAGGTCAAGTTCACGGCTGCACCTGGCAGTGAGGCCTGCTCACAGCTCCGGCCCAGGGAGCTCCACCCTGTGAATTTCTCACACGTCAGCTTTGGCGATGCTCGGAGAGAAGGGAAGGAAAATGACGGAGGCAGAGTCACATTGTGCTGCTTTTTGAGTGTCTCTAATGTGTGGCGAAGGCTGAGAACAAAACATTTGTATGCGAGGAGGAGGCTCGGTCATGCCTCTGCCTGTGGCTGTTTCTATGAATATAAATAGGGGCACCTTTCAATTCCTCCCCCATGTGGCGTCAGGCCTTAGGGGGGCATACCTGAGGGACTTAGAAAACTAGATAACAAGGGTGTATTTTATTTGTTAAAAAAAAACCCCACATTTACATTTTTATGTGTTCCCACCCAGCCTATTTGCAGAGGGATACTTATTTTAAGGAGAAACAACCAGAAAACAGCAAAAGCACTCAGCCTGCCTGGGATCTGCGCTCCCCCACCCCCCACCCCCACCAGCTTCATTCTGCAGAGACCGGGGCCGCCCCAAAGCTGGCCGACCGTCAAGGTACTGTAACCCGAGTGCCTGCCTGCCTCAGCTCCGCACCAAATATTGGGGCTGTCGAAATGCCAGACACGGAACAGGACACCGCCTGCACAGCCCATCCCAGCTGCCAGGGCCGGGCAGGATGCAGCCGTGAGCACGGACCGGCGGCGCCCGTCCCGGCGGCGTTCATCGTGGTTCTTTTTTCCAAAGATCCAGAAGAGCCTTTGCCCCACGAGGCATGCAGCTTGGGTGCAAGTGTGTGTTCTTCCTCGTGCAGAAACACGGCGGGCGACATCCCAGACTCCAGGAAAGTTTACAATGCCAAACACATACTCCAAGAAAGAAAAGAAAAAGAAAAGAAGAAAAGAAAAGAAAAGAAAAGAAAAGAAAAGAAAAGAAAAGAAAAGAAAAGAAAAGAAAAGGGGAAAGGGAAAGGGAAAGGGAAAGGAAACAACGAAACAAAAACAAAAATGGACGATGGGCCTGGCTGCAGGGTTAATGCCTGCAGGTGTTCTCCCTCCCGGAGCCAAGTTCACAGAATAAAAGAGCGGATGGAGCTGCAGCTACAAATCCGTGGCTACGACGTTTTTCACTTAAGCCCCATAATGACTAAGTGGAGCATCTCCTTCCAGCATCGCACCTGGCGTCGACAACGCAGACCTGGATCCTTAAAAGTGAGTTCAGAGGGCAGAGCGCCTGTTCTGTGTGCTCCCCACGGGGAAATAAAATAGAAGCATATGCACCTGGGATGAGGACGAGAAGACGCGGGACACCCTCATCCCATCAGCTACCAGCACATGACCACAGCCACCCCAGGCCAAGAAGGCCCACTTTGCAACCCCGAATGGCACTCCGTTCCGGGCTGGCAAATCCCCGTGTATTTATATAACGTCCACGTTGAATCAAAGCACCCCAAGAAAAGTCCGGGTTCTTTCCCCACCGGTCCCAAGAGCTGTGAAGCACGTGCCGTGTCGTGAGCACTGGCCCGACACAGAGACTGCGCTCGTTGGCATCCTTCCTGAACGCCACCTGCGGCAGGGGCGTCGCAGCCTCGCCTCGCTCTCTGCTCTGTTCACTCAGGGACCACTTCTGGGATGAAATGCGGGGTGGGGGTGGGCAATTGGGCACATTAAGTGGGCCCTTTCCGCAGGCGGGGGCCACTCAGGCGCTCTGCACAGGCACCTGGGACAGGTGAAGTCCAGACCTGATGTCTGAAGGGTGACATCAGAGCGCTCATGGCGGGGGGCTGGCCTCTCCCTACTTCCGACCTTCCATTCCAGGGCTGGTTTGGACAAACCTTTTATTTATTTTCTCTTGAGTGTCACCCCCACAGAGAGAAATGCTTCTCATGTATATTCAAAGGCCCTGAATGGCCAACTCCTGGGTGGTACCACTTCCCCTCCCCCCCTGTTCATTTGGGCTGCTCGGGCCCCATCCTAAAAAAAATGAAGCGGGGCTTCCCACCCTGCCATTCACCCAGCGAAGAACAGAGGCGGCTTTGAAAGGCCCAAAGCAGCTTGTTTAGAGGAAAAATGACAAAACTGGAAACTATTCACGGACTGCACAGTCCATACATGGTCACCGTACATGACAGATGACCTCACTGCCGGTGCCCACGTGGCCGACAAGGTTGAGACGCTGGCTTTGGCCGCACAGAAAGGCAGAGTCTGTCCGATGATTCTTTAACACAATTAAGGGGAAGATGAAGTCTCACTCCAGACAGGAGACAGAATCCAGAAAGCAGAAGAAGAAGAAAAAAAAGAAACGAGGGAGGGGGAGAGGGGGGAGTGACTGAAACTCAACCCTGAACAACTTTTCTCATTTGGGGATGGAGCGGCCACCGTTAAAGGCGGAAAACGCCGTCGAGAAAGAACACAGTCTGCTCCCCGCACCCCAAATCTGTTCCTTGGCCTTGCCTTCCACGGAGCTCTCCCTGAGTTTGGAACTTGAAGGTATTTGCAGCAGAGAAGTCTGTCCTCAGAGGGAGGGGAGGGAGGGGATGCAAGGCCTGCAGAGACGTTGGCATCAGGGCTTTGTGTGAAGAAAATGTGCGGCACGTCAACAAGTCGCATTTTTGACCATATTCGACCCATAATAAAGGTTTGAAACATGCAGTCCCCATTAAAATGGAAACAGGGGAAGCAAAGCCAGCTCCCCCCACCCCCCTCCGCCTGGGATGTTCACTTCTGGGGGTGCCCCGGGCACAGAATGGGGCCCTCTGTCCTCGCCCGGAGGTTTGTGTTGTGTTCTAGTGTGGAGACCAGAAGCTGCACACATATTAGTACCCAGGGCGGGGGGGAAAAAAAATAAAAGGCCAAGTTGGAAAACTAAAAAAAATAAATAAAAAGCCACA
Source organism: Cynopterus sphinx (assembly GCA_030015415.1). Taxonomy (NCBI): domain Eukaryota; kingdom Metazoa; phylum Chordata; class Mammalia; order Chiroptera; family Pteropodidae; genus Cynopterus; species Cynopterus sphinx. The sequence goes on along the minus strand of CM057388.1, from coordinate 1,304,055 downwards.
GTTATCATCAGCCTACATTGCAGGCTAAAAAAAGAAAGGAAAAACTTTGCTCTGACAATGCTCAAATCTATCCCCTCGGTGGCTGAATTTAAGAGCATCACACACCTGCGTTCATCTTGCTTTAGAAAGTAATTAATTGGTCATTTATTTATTAAGTATCTTTTCTATTCTCAGATTTGGGTAGAGATTCCCCGGACTGTTGGCTCTAGGGCTCAATGTACCTTCACCAAGATTTTACTTAAAAAAAAAAAAAAAAATACAAAGGAGAGCAACAAGAAAAAAAAAATGTCAAAAACCTAAAAAGGGTGTTGGGGGGACATGAAAGCACAGGCATCCCTATATCCCTATGCAAAACCAATAATGATGAATCCCCTGCTCGAAATCGGTCCGGTTTAAAAAGAAATAAATAAAAAAGACACTAAAAATGAAATCTCATTCAAACGCAGGGACTCGCAAGTGACGAAGTGATTCTCCATTTGCTCCCACTGGCCCTGATTGTTTTCTGACTCTTTAAAAAAAAACGGCTTAGGGGTGTGTATCCAACTGGACACCCAGCGTGGGGACACAGAATCCTGGACTTGGAATCTGAAATTAAATAAAAAATAAAAAATAAAAAAAACCCGTGTATCTTGGCAGCGATGTGAAATGCTCATGTTCTTCGTCGGGGGAGACATTCTTAAAATTCAAAAAAAAATTTTTTTTTTTCTCCCTGCAGTGAGGGGATGAAAGCGACCATGTGCCGTTAGCCCACCCCACCCCCCACCTTCTGCTCATCCAAACGGGAAAATGCGTCCTGACATTCTCGGGTTTTGCTGTTAACCCCTTCGCGCAGCAAGGACAGGCGAGACAGAATTCTGCATCCCCCCCCTCACCCCCTCCACGCAGCCTGCCCCCCACCCAGGTGGGCTAAACTGTCCTGGGGGACAACACGGAGCCTCTCCCCTGGGCGCAGGCGGCTCTCAGGGAGCAGGTGGCGTTGCTTTGTTCTGCTCCAAAGTGAGGGGGTCACTGCGCCTCGGGTCGGCATCCTCAGCCCACGCGGGCGGGTCACCTGCTCGACGCCTGCACAGACTGGGGACTCGCCTCCGACAGGAGCATGGGGGCGCCCCAAACTTTCTTCTTTCCTCTGTCTCTTCCTATTATTATGTATTGTTCCCTTTTCTCTGCGCCCCCTCAAATCACGGTGGAGTGCCGAGTGTGGGTGGGAGCTGGCTCGCACCACGTCGCATCAGAAAACAGGTAAATGCTGACACCCCGCCCGCGGGGGGGTCCCCCCTCAATAGCATCCGAGAACGTCGCCCCTCGCCCACCCCGCGCCCCACTAGAGAAGAAAAAATAACTCAGATCGAATGGGAAGGAGCGTCAGCACCACCACCTTGCGGATGCTGCTCGCAAGAACAGCACCTGCTCATTAGTTGGATAACCGCCTCCCCCCACCCACCAACGCTCACCCCCAATTTAAGTTGCCTCCGAATGACAGGTTGGGCTGGGCGGTCCCCGCCCCGGGCCACGGGCGCCCACGCACTGGGGTTTCGGCCACTGCGCGCGGGCCCCGCGCGGGGGGACAAGGTGCACCACGGCGCATGGCGGGGGCCGCCCCATCGCCACCCCCCCCGGAGCCCCCCACGGTGCCTCCGGCAGCTCCCCATCCCCCCAAAGCAGCCCGGAGACTCCCCAAATAGACAGAGAGACGCACACCTGCCGGCCGCCGGGAGGAAGCAGTCTGGGAAAAGGATGCCCGCATCCAGAAACCAGAAAAAGCCACCGGAAAGCGGCAGGGGAGACGCAGAGGACGTCCTCGCGGCCCCCCTGGCCGTCCCCGCCGCGCGTGCGTCCCCAGGCGGGTCCCAGGCCGGCCGCGCCGATGCGGGGTTCAGGGGGGGACGCCGGTGGCCGCGAGGCGACGCGCAGGCGGCGGGATGGAGCTCGCGGGGCCCCTGGGGATGGCAGCCCGGTCTGCCGAGACCCCGCGGGGGCCAGCGCGCTGACCGCTGGTCGCAGGGGGGACAGCCGGGGCGGCGATGGGCGTTCTGGGGCGCGGGAGGGGGAGGGGGACGGCGCGGCCGCGGGGTGCGGGGCGCAGGCGGGGACCGCGGGTCCGCCGACCCCCGACCCCCGCATCCTGTGCGGCCGGGAACCCCTCCTCGCGCCCCCGCGGGTCAGGCCGCGCGCGCGCTCCAGGCTCGGGGGGTCGGGGGAGGGGAGTCGCAGGCGCGGGACAGCGCAGAGCTCTGTGACGGGGGAGGGGGTGTCTGTGACGCCGCCGGGGACAACGGGGGGCGGGGGTCCGCGCGCTGAAACCGACTCCCCATCGCGCAGTCCCCAGCCCCGGCGAGGGCGGCCCCGCGTGCGCCCCGCGGGCTCAGCTCTCTGCGGCCGCCGGCGGGGACCCGCATCCCCCCGAGGCCGGGGCTGGGGGGCGCCGGGCGCCTGTCCCCGCGGCTCCCAACTTTTGGGATCCTCCGGCAAAGCGGGCCGATCGGGGCCCTTGTGGTCCAGGCCAGACCCAAAGGCATCCGAAGGAGGAGGAGGAGGAGGAGGAGGAGGAGGAGGAGGAGGAGGAGGAGGAGGAGAGGAGGAAAAGCACCGGCTACACCCCTCCTTTCCGCCTGCGTCCCCCCGAGTCCGCACGCACGGGGCCGGGGGGAGGGGAGCAGGTGGCTCGCTCCCCGGCGTGGCCGAAACGGCGCTGAGCCCCCCTCGTTCCGTCCTCGCCCGGGGTCGCCCCAGAAAGCCAGCCCGCCAGGCCCCGATCCATCCCGTGCGTCCATTCGAGCCTCACACAAGGCGCCACGTTACCCCAGGCCCACAGGGGAAGACGGGGTGCGGGTCGCCGCGTGCAGCCCCAGCCGAGCCCGCTTTCCTTTCTCCCTCTCTCTCTCTCTCTAGGGTTAATCCTATAGAATTAAAAAAAAAAAAAAAAAGCACCCCAGGAAAGTGGGAGCTGACAGTCCCCTCCAAGCCCCGGACGTGGGGAAGCCCCGGCACCTCGCAGTTCGCTCAAGTCCCCCCGCCTGGTCCCCCCGTGTCCGGCCCCGGTTTGCAGAGCGCCCTGGCGCTTCGCTCCGTCTCCCTGTACTGCAGATGCTTTTTCTTCCCCCTTCCCTCTGCCCGCCACACTCTTCTGTTTATTTGCATGGGAGACAGGGCTACTCTCTGTAAACACATCACACACACGGCCCCCAAAGCCGTGCCAACAGCCGAGGGCAGCGCAATGCTCCCCAGACCACGGGGGTCTCGATTTTTTTTTTCTATTTTTTAATGCAAAAGAAGGAAAGAGAAGAGGGAAAAAAAAGGCAAATGTTCCCGTGGAGATGAGCACGAGCCTTGCACAAGCCACGCCGTCCATCTACGTCGTTTCCCCATTTGCCACCCACACCTAAGCCATGGAGCGACAGATGGGGGGTGGAGGGGGGGCAGGTGCTGTCCACATTTCCCGAATAAAAGATTTTTTTTTTTTAAAAAAAAGAGAATACCCGACCAAGTAACAGCGCCAACGATTGCAGGCCAGGCTGATCACCCTCGGCTGGGCAGCGGGGACCAGCCCGACTGTTCCAAAGGCTTCCAACAAGCACACAAACACCCAAATACATAAATAAAGCCACCCCCAGGGACACACGGCGCGCCGGCACCTACCTGCGCCTGCATGGGCTGCGAGTGCTCTTTTTACGCATCCAGGTTTTCCAGGGAGCCCGGGGTGCGATTTGGGAGGCTGTGTGGATGGACTGCGGGCGCCTGGGCTGGTTATTTTTTATTATTATTATTATTATTTTTTTTCCTCTCCGAGCCCAGCCAGCGAGATCCGCCCGGTCCGGAGGAATGCCAGGAGCCGGGAGCCCGGCTTCTCGAGGATGGGGGTGATGGGGGGGGATGCGCGGCTGTAAAATCGTCGATCGTCTTGGGGCCGGGAGGGAAGAGGCAGCGCAGCTGGGAAGACGAAGGGCAGAGCGAGGTCTGGATAAGGGAGGTCTGTGCTCAGACGCAGCCGGTTCTGCAAGTCGGGGCTGGATGCAGGCGGCCGCGGTCCTGGGCTCTGCCCGGTCCCCCTCAGCGATTGGCCCAAACTGAATGAAATGCACGGAGCCAGCAGCCAATCGATGTCGCCGGGCGCTCCGGAGCCACCAGCCACCAGCCGATGCAGAGAGCAGCTAATCCCAAGGCAGAGCGGCCGGACCCCGGAGATACCCGGGGCCCCGGGGGGGCACAGTGGTGAGCATCATCGCGCACTCAGCGGTCCCGCCGCAGGTGCACGGGGAAGCTGGTGCCTGGATTGCTGCTCTGCGCCCTGCAAAACCCCTCCACCGGCGAGCGCGCTGCAGGCTGTGCAGACAGACGCCTTTAACCCTTTGAGAGCGAGGTCCCCCCTTGCAGGGCCTTCCCGGAGCGGGGGTCAGGCTGACCGACACAGGTGTCTGTCTCTGTGGGTGGGATTGTGGGGTTAGATCCGGAAAGAAGGATATCTATTTGGGGGAGTGGGGAGAGGCTTCCTTCCTACCAAGCTCTTTAAAGGACAAGAACCTCTCAGGGCCAAGTGATGGTTGGTTTGGTGCATTTGGGTGGTTTCTGTTCTGACACGAGAATGGTTTCCATCAAGGAAATACTGGCGATTTTCTCGGGACTGGCCAGTTCTCTTTCAATACCCTTTTTGGCTTTGCGGGTCCAGAAGTTGCGCTTTCTCAGCCCACGTCGAGTTTGGTTATGAGAGACCCGCTGTTTGCCATGGAGTTAGTTAAAGAGACTCCGCTTAATTGGGCAATGTCTGAGGCCCGTGGTTGATCAATGGGGGCATGTGGGGTAGTGTTTTGGCGATATGAGCACCAGCTGTAAGACTAGGTTGCTTGGATTCGAGCTGCCTTTGACCTTCGGTGTGTGTTTAAATGCTTCGTCTCCGTTTCTGCGCCTGGAAGAGGGAGCACAGCAAAGTAATCACCGCGTGAGATCCCTGTGGTGTGAGCTGGGTTGATGATACAGGACTCGTCCAGCAGGAAGCCCTAAGTGAACGTTTGCTTTTCTTCCAGCTGTTTCGCAGGCCTCTGCATTTACTTACAGAAGGGAAAGCGTCAGGGCCCCTACCCACAGCGCATCCTGACAAGTGCCTGTGTATTTAAGAGGCGGACGTAGGCACCCACCCTGCCATTATTGGATGTGACAGCACCGATAGGGATTTCTCAGAAGTGTTAAGAGAAGAAATCTCGGGGAACACGGCCGATGTTGGGGAAGGTGACGGACACTGAGTCAGGGATCTGGTTTCATACCAAGCAGCACAGCTTGCTATTTATGATGTGTTGGAAAGTCTGTTATGTTCATATATATATAAAAAATATATCCAGTAATAGAAGAAACATTTACTTATGTAAAAATACATTTCATTTAATATGCATTTTCATGTATTGGATATTTAACATTCAGTCACACCATATTATTGATCATAGCTATTACTTCCCCCACCAATCAGTAAAATACACTGATGTAGATGCAGAATCATAGGTATAGACATAGACCTATGTATTTCCCCCCAAGTAGAATTTAAAAGAATCTCCACTTGAACGCAATAATTTATAGCAAGCCAGAAAAGCAGTCGCTTCGCCCTGGTGTATTATTAATCACTTGATTGATTTATACATTCGTCACATGTATTTTGCACATAGGCATGGTCCTAAGTACGGAAAATGTATTTACAAAGAACACAGATGCATTTGTTTTCGAAGAAGCCTAACGTCTAATGGATCAAAGAGCGAATGGCGTAAGAAGACGCTGTGGTGCTAAGGAGATGTGGAAAAAAATTCTATTTTCTAGGAGTTCACAGGGCTCTGGTCAAGGAGGGGCCTTCAGAGAGGGGATGGGAAGCAAGCCTTGATGTAGGGGAGGAGCTGAGCAGAGTCGTGGGAACGGCCTGGATGAAGGCATGGCAGTGGCAGCCCGTACGTGGACGTCTGAAGCATAGAGGGTTCTCTATGAGCAGGCCACAGACGCAAAAGAAGAGACAGTCGACGGGAGGGTAGGAGGGATCATCAAATTCACTTTAGGGCCATTGGAGGAGGTGGCAAGATGGAGAAGGAGTTGGAAGGGGGACAAGACCCAAAGCAAAGGCTGTATTTTCTGAGCCCGCTGCGGGGATGGACATGAATTAAGAGGCGGGAGGAGGGAGGGAGAGAGGGAAGGAAAGACCACGGGGGGTAAGGGGAAGAGGTCATTTCTGAATGCATTTAGGGAAGCACAAACACGTGCGTTTTTGATGGAGCGTGCGCATTCCCGAGTCGGATTTTAACGCGTGTGTTCAGGATGGGGGTGCCTTGGTTGACGGGCAGAACCCTTCCCTGAGATCGGTCACCGGGGAGAAGGCAGGCAAGCACACGTCTCCTTCCGTCTTAATGATCTTTCTGAGAATTAAAATGAAAAAAAAAAAAAAAGAACTTGAGCAGACAGAGTCATTATTTTAAGAAATTGCGGAGCGGATGTCTAATTTCCTCTAATTCGAATCTCACGGGACCGCCGGGGTCAGGAGACAGGGCAGCAAACACGTGGAGAGAGAACAGGTTACGACGCAGTGAAAGGAGTTCTACAGTTGTGACTCCGGGATTCTGGGGAGAGGCAAGGAGAGGAGTTCTCGGGCTTTCGTGTGAAACCGGAGAGGACGGCGAGATGGGAGGACATGGCGTGAGAAAGATGTAAAACAATAGGGGACAGGAGAGGACTGCCAACACGCGAGCGAGGCCTGGCACAGGAGAGCTGGAAGCAGACGGAGAAGCCATGGCTACGGTGCCATCGCTCCTTCTGATGATTCCAATCTCGTTGCTTCCACCAAGCACATTCTGATATGATCATGTCCCCGTCCCCTGTGGGGATGCCCCAACCAACCACCGACCAACGTTGCCTACACCCACTTGACTACTGCCGACCCTAACTCTCATACGATGGTGAAAATGAAACAGAAATACGATGAAGAAGACTGTTTCCCTAATTACCACCTGCCATTGGAGATCGAAATAAGGGTAATTAATCTAATAAGATCTAATAAGGCAATTAATCGGGTTCCTCAGTTACCAAAATCCAGGGTAATATATGGCAAATGCCATATGGGAGGGATGGCACGCTTCCTGTAGGATGTGAGGAAATCCTTCACACAGTTTTATTGGGGGAACTGGGGCGCACAGGTGAGTGAAGTGGACTCGGAGCAGGTAGAGGTCATGAACCTTCAAGGTCTCCCAGAACCAGCCAGTTAGTTTCCTAAAACGTCGGCGCGTTTGGAACCCAATGCCAGAATTCACATCTAGCAGCTCCTGAGTTCGTTCTAGGTAGCTGGCCCTCTAGGGCCACCTTGCAGAGTGAGGTGTTTTTAGGAAATCCTCAACTCAAACCCTGAACATAGTAACGCAATGTTGGTGGCGTTTATGGGGGAGAATAAGTAAAGTGGCCATTCGTCAGACCAAATTCCGGAGGGTCGTGAACACGCACGGATGGAAATCGTGGCTGGCGTCAGCACGGGACAGAGGCGCAGAGGAGGTTTCTGTGACCTTGCTCTGAAATATGCGAAGGACGGCTGGTAGCAGGGACATTCTGGGACAGGACAGCACAGGGGGTGAGCTTCTGCGACGTTCGCGAACTGAAGTGGTCATGGCGAAAATAGAAACCAAGCAACAAGCAACATAAAGCATTACAAGAGCGGAAATGGTAGGCGTTAGTCACCTACAACGGGTGGGGACACTAAAAACCAGAAGGAACTAGAAGGTGGCAGCCTCGGTGGTGCCAGATGGGAAGGCTGAGAGGCATCCCGAACCAACGGACCACGCATGGGAGGACAAACAGACTCGGGAGCTGGAGATGCCAATGGATCGTGAGATGAAAACGGTCCCCAGTCCTCCGGCCGTTCGAAGCATGACCTTCGACCTCAACAGGACGCGTAGGGTAGGATCGATGGATCTGAGAGCAAACCCCGTGTATATCGCCCTTCGTATTTTGGTCCCCAAAGGGACAGTGTTAGCTTAAAAGGAGGGGCACGTCTTTGGGGCGGCCAACGTTGACTAGGGTCAAGGTCAGGCTTTCAGTTCACAAAGGCGGGGGCAGAAGTCAGCTGGGTGCACGGTTGACAGAGGTTTTACGGGTGACAGAGGCCTGGAGACCACAGCCACGTTGTGGAACTGAAGGATGGTGGACAGATCTCGACCGGACGTGTTAGATAGACCCACGAGTGTGTCCTGCTGAGGAAGTGGGCACCGTGACTACGGACGGGAGAAAACGGAGGGGACAAAACTCACAGGGGGTAGAGTTGCGCCAGGCTTGTCCTCAACAAGTTTGATCACCCCTGTTCTCACGCATTCGATGAACAAACACGAATCCGAGACCTGTGGCTTATCCCCAGAACTCTTTAAAATGCTGAGGATGGATAAACGATCACTGCATCAATTCCCCTTGAGCAGCTAATTCGGAAATACACTTGTAATCCATGGTTTTCCTTCTCCGCACAGCTGCCCACTTTACGTCCATGTGTCTGTTTACTGGTTTCTGGTTTACGTTTTGCTTTCACTTGCCATCGCGGACCCGTTCTTGGATAAATCTCTGCAACGTTCTGGTGGTAAATGCTTGGGGTTGTCACAAGTAGATGAGTTCATGAATTTTAATAAATTATAGAAAGAAAAGAATAAGAAATAACCTTTAAATTATAGATAGATGATAGAGATAAGCAGATAGATGATAGATAGATAGATAAATGGATGGATGGATGGATGGATGGATGGATGGATGACTGATAGATAGATAGATAGATAGATAGATAGATAGATAGATGATGGATGGATGGATGGATGGATGGATGGATGGATGGATGGATGGATAGATAGATAGATGGATGGATAGATCGATAGATAAATAAATGGATGGATGGATGGATGGATGGATAGATAGATAGATAGATAGATAGATAGATAGATAGATAGATAGATGGATAGATAGATAGATAGATAAATGGATGGATGGATGGATGGATGGATGGATGGATGGATGGATGGATGGATGATGGATGGATGGATGGATGGATGGATGGATAGATAGATAGATAGATAGATAGATAGATAGATAAATGGATGGATGGATGGATGATGGATGGATGGATGATGGATGGATGGATAGATAGATGGATGGATAGATCGATAGATAAATAAATGGATGGATGGATGGATGGATGGATGGATGGATGATGGATGGATGGATGAATGGATGGATGAATGGATGGATGGATCGATAGATAGATAAATGGATGGATGGATGGATGAATAGATGGATGGATGGATGGATGGATGGTTGGATGGATGATAGATAAATAAATGGATGGATGGATGGATGGATGGATGGATGGATGGATGGATGGATGATGGATGGATGGATGGATGGATGGATGGATGGATGGATGAATGGATGGATGGATCGATAGATAGATAAATGGATGGATAGATAAAGGGATGGATGGATGGGCGGATGGATGGATGGATAAATGGATAGATGGGAGGATGGATGGATGGATAGATGGATGGATGGATGGATGGATGGATGGATGGATGGATGGATGGATGGATAGATAGATGGATGGATAGATCGATAGATAAATAAATGGATGGATGGATGGATGGATGGATAGATAGATAGATAGATAGATAGATAGATAGATAGATAGATAGATGGATAGATAGATAGATAAATGGATGGATGGATGGATGGATGGATGGATGGATGGATGGATGGATGGATGATGGATGGATGGATGAATGGATGGATGGATAGATAGATAGATAGATAGATCGATAGATAGATAAATGGATGGATGGATGGATAAATGGATGGATGGATAGATGATAGATAGATAGATGATAGATTATAGATGATAGATTGGATAGACAGGCACCCTCAGACAGCCAGACGAATATCCTGCATGTAACTAATATTTAACTGATAGATGGAACTAGGGCATTTAACGTTCTCGATCCATTACGAAATACGTAAGTAGCAGTACTCCCCACCTGGATTTAATGACTAGGTTATCGTAGAAGATGATGAGCGACGCAGATTCACAGGGCGGTGCTAGAGGCCTTCAGAATATTTCCTCTCCCAAGGCTGCGCAGGTCCCATCCTGCGTTCTCGTGTCCCCCGCGGCTCCGCTAGGTAACACTCGTCCTGTCAAAGGTACGGAGTGAACGTCACAGCAGTCGAAGCGGAGTCAGCGTGCCTTTCAGATTAACGCTGGTTCCAGCAAAAGGGCTTTTCTGAACATGCTAGTGGAGCCGTAGAAACCGAGTCAGAATCCGCACGGAGAGCCGGTCTCTCTCCTCTATCCCGGTTGGTTCTGCAGGTAACGACCCTGTAAGAGGAATAAAGCTTTAAGGAAAGATCTCCCAGTCTGTATTTTCTAACGAGCCGGTGGGACGTTCCCTTCATTAAGTGTTCCCACCGGAGGAATGAGAATTCGGAAATCCTCGTGGGCGAGGCTCCTCACGTCTCGTCAAAGCCTCTCTGTCCTTTGGACTCGGTTATTTTAAGCCCCCGAAACGCCGTTCACGACGGGACACGCACACACCGTGCAGAGATCCGCTCCGTGCGGACTTTCCCGTCTGATTATTTTAAACTCTCTCCCTGTGCATTATTTCATCCCTGGGCCCGGAGAGCCTAAATGACTTTTCAATGGCCCCGATGTTGAAAGAGTATTCAAGCTCTTGAATGTCACTAGGAGGAGAAAACCCATCAACAACGGCTTTTTGTATGAAAACGGAGGCTATTGAATTCCAGAGAAGTGGCCCCCACATCGTTAGAATCCATCTTGAAGTGACACTTCACAGCCGCTTCCTTTCCTTCCGGGACAGCCCAAGACACCGTGTGGATGCGTCATGACGTCTGTGTCCGTTGGACAAATAACAACACACATCAAACTTCAAAATTATGAAAAAAAAATATATGCATAAAAGGTGCACTCTCCCAGTTACTGGGAGTTAGATAATAGAGAAAAATCTACGTGTGAATTTATTTATACACACGATACATATATAAATTCGCTTGTGTAGTTACATAGTATTTATATTTTGCAATTGTATATGATATAGAAAGTTCATATATCACGTGGATAAGTACACTACTTCATTCCAACTCTCATTCTTTATATTTCAGATAATCTGCATCTAGAAAGAAAGATGGAGAAGGGGGGACAAGATGCGAAGCGGTCTCAGTGCGCGGTGTAGGCCGACACTGGAGACACGTCAGTGAGAGCCGAGTAGGGAAATAGAGCATCTCTGCCGACTCGGATATGGGTTACGATCTTCGTTTAAATAAATTCGGGATCAGGACCGCGCCGCGCTTTATCCTTGGCGCTCAAGGTCCCTTCGGGAAAGGCTGTTCCAAAAATAATCATTTTAAGGTTTTCCCGCTGTCGTTCGTGGAGAAGAGAGGGGGATGGAGCTTTGCAGATCGAGTCTCGCCAATAAGGCTTTCCCGACCCTTGGATCAGGTGAGAGCCCTTCATCCGCTCACTTCCTGGTCCCCGGGACCGTTCCGTATGTCTCCAGAACTTTCTAAAACGAGCATCCTTTCTGCTAACCCAGTGTGCGTATTTAAGAAGAGGCCAATGAAAACGCAAATTTGGATGTCACGCATCAGGTGGTTGCTTACTCTCCTCCCCTGAGACCCACCCCGCCTTCTCCAAAGGAGATGGGGTCACGTTCTCATGATTTGGGGGTGGGGATGGGCAAAAGAGAAACTGAGGCACGGGATTTTATGCCCAGGTTCAGGGCTCAGGTGCTCACGTGGGTTGCATTGACGCGTAAACTCACTACACAAGGCCTGCCCGTCACTTACAGGTTTTAGTCGTTCTCCTCTCTGATGATGTTCGAAGGTTTTGCGAGAACTTTCCAACAAAAGGAGCAAGGAGCGAAGTGCACGCAGAAATGCTTCTGGGCACCCCAAAGCTCGCCCATGTTTAGACGTTGACTTAGCTCTCTCCACCTCCGCCCCCCACTTTGGGATGAATCAGCCGCAATTGCTGTGCATCTTCTGAGTCGTCAGGGGAAGAGTCTCTGCATCTGTCCGTTGGAACCCAGGGCTGGCCAACTTTTTTCTTTGTTAATCAAGAGCCAGTGACATTTGAAACCATCATGAAAGGATTTGAGATTAAAAGGCCTCCCCCTCCCCGCTTCTTTTTCTGTGACACGACAGAGGTTTGCCTCGTTGCCAGAGAGGAATTTAAGCAGCTACACCGTCCTTTCGGGGGATAAATGAGGGCGACACCATTTATGAGAACGAGGCTCCATTTCTTATTTATTTATTTATCTATCTATTTATTTATTTACTTACTTACTTATTTACTTATTTATTTATTTATTTACTTATTTACTTACTTATTTATTTATTCATTTATTTGCTTATTCACTCATTTATTTATTTATTTACTTATTTACTCATTTACTCATTTATTTATTTATTTATTTATTTATTTACTTACTTACTTACTTATTTATTTACTTATTTACTTATTTACTTACTTATTCATTTATTTATTTATTTATTTATTTATTTGCTTATTCACTCATTTATTTATTTATTTACTTATTTACTCATTTACTCATTTATTTATTTACTTACTTACTTACTTATTTATTTTTACTTATTTACTTATTTACTTATTTATTTACTTACTTACTTACTTACTTATTTACTTATTTACTTATTTATTTATTCATTCATTCATTTGTTTATTTATTTATTTATTTATTCATTCATTCATTCATTTATTTATTTATTTATTTATTTATTTTTGTTCTTCGAAAGCCCTGCTCAGCACTTGCTTTTCCAAGCAGGGATCTCTCTCTAGACCCTTCTGCGGGTTCTAATGGAGCGCTTGTCGGGGGCCTCATCTAGCTGGGACTCAGCGGGCGTGGGGAGCCGTGTCCTGGGGACGGACATGAGAAATCAGGGAGTGAAGATGCTCTGGCGTTAAAAACACAGACATGTTCCAGGCCCCTTTGCCATGATCGAGCACACTGTAGACTCCCGGGGGATTCTGTTTGGATCGGGATCACGATGCTGAGTTTCAGGTGGCAGACTGCGTGGGTCCGGTGTGAGGAGCTGACATGGGATGCGTGTGTGTGTATTTCGGGGAGTCGGGAATTCTGAGGGGGTAGCGTTCTGCACCAGGAGGATTGGTCCCAGCATATTCTGGTGGCTTCCCAAACAGAACGTCAAGGCCAGCGACCCAAGGGAAACAACCGGGTGATGTTACAACAACTGTGTCCCGCTTTGCAGATGGCATTTGGAGGGGACCCCGCTTTTGAGCCGTGCCTTCGAATGCATGCGGGTGACCGGGAGCTGTTGGCAGCTGGGTTTCCCCATCCTGCTTTGGTTATTAATGTGTGCACGGACTGGGCAGTCTGTGCCCTGGACGTCTGTCTGCAAACCCACGTACGTTAAGGCGAAGGCGATGCCAGTACGAGGACCCACGGAGAGAAATCAGCCGAGAGAGATGGCGTGTGCAACGCGAGAAGCCGTCGGGGTCTGAGCTTCCTTTCAGTGTTTGCAAATCCGACTGGGTCAGCCGCACGGCCCTTTGCATTTTTGAGAGACTTGCTTGTTCTGTGAAGGTAAATAAATATACGGCGACATAAGACTGTCGGTGAGAGCGTCTTCCCTTGGGATTTCTCCCCCTTTAGGAAAGGACAAATAATCTCTTGTGTTCCCCGCTCACACTCAACCATTGCTCCTCCTCCGCCAGGTGTTGTTGAAATGCCCCCGTGTGCATCTCCAAACAAATCCAGACAAAAGAAACATGGCCACGGAAGGGGCTAAGGCAACTTGAGACCCAGGACGGACGATTCTGGTTCTGGGTAATTCAGGGGAAAGACGAAGTTGAAATTAAGCTGTTACGATGTTTTTTTAAATTAATTTATTTATTTCAGAAGGGGATTGGCTTTGCCGATGGGTCTGCCGTCGTCTGAATGGAAAACGCACTCAATTTGTCTCGCTAGACCTCGAAATGGAACATGCAATTGGGCCTGCCCACGAAGTCAGTGTTGATTTGCTCCGGGCACCGGGACAAGCTTCAACCAGGTTGAAAGATTCGAAAAGGAAAAAAAAAAGAAAAGTTTGAAAGTCACCGGCGTCATTGGGGGAAAGTTGTGACCTGGAGACTTTAGAAAGACTTAAGGAAAGCACATCCCCGCTTTTCCTCCAGAAACTAAACTCCGGAAGACCACAGAAAGCAGGATTTCATTTAAAAATGCTTATCTCCCCGTTGACGTAATGGCCTACCCCAGCCAGGATTGATGTACCTCTTCCTCCTGTTTCACTTTTTAAAAAAAATATATGTGTGTGTATATATATATATTAATATATATATATTAATATATATATTAATAATATATTAGTATATACATTAATACAATATAATATATATTAATATAATATATATTAATATACAATATATAAAAATAATATATAATTAACATATATTAATATATATTAATATATATTTATATATAATATATATAAATATATATTTATAAATATATATAATTTATAAATATATATATTTATATATAATATATATAAATATATATAATTTATAAATATATATAATTTATAAATATATATATTTATATATAATATATATAAATATATATAATTTATAAATATATATAAATATAAATATAAAATATATATACATATATATAAATATATTGTGGGATTGGACTTTTTTTTTCTTTTCCAGCCGGAATGTAAAAGGAGAACCAAAAACTAATAATAATAATAAATCGTCAGCCGTGAAGACAACTAGATAACTAAAGACACATTACGTCAGGAGGGACTGGCCGTTGTAAACTGCTCAGCCTGCCGGCCTGTCGCTTCTCAGCTGGGAAACACCTGCGAATGGGAAGGGCTTTGGAGGCCAAGGATGGAGCGGCTCCTTCAGGCCGGGATGTCAACCCTGGAATTGAAGGTTTAGCCCTGGCCGGAGCACGAGAGCATAGATTTTCCCCCGTGGGGCAAGCCCAGGATGGTGCAATGTGAATCGAACGATATCTGTTTATCATTTTTTTTTTGTAAAAAGCAGAAGGAGGGACAGTGAATGCGAAACTCTCTTCCCGGGTGGGTCTGTTGCAATGCCTGCAAGGAATCCGTTTTCAAAGAACAAACCCCAGCCGTGTAAACTCTCGTCGACAGGATCTATATTTGTAGAAAATAACCTCTTTTCTGACCTGTGTGTTTCCTGCTGAAAAAATGCACAAAACGGGGCCAGAGAGGAATTTCGACGTGTTTCTTTTGATTAGATGGTCTGACGCTGTTGGTGCCGAGGCACCGCCCCACCCCACATGCCCATCTGTGATTCCGCATCACACATCCCTCTCGATGTCAGGCATTTTTTTATCATTATTTAAAATACCAACTCGCTGTGATTGTCACGTACTTACGTGAGCGCCCGGAATCAGAGCGCAGGAGAATCTTACCTTTTTAAAAACCATTTCTTTTTTTTTCAGTTACAGGGGACATCTGATAGGGTTTTACTCCGGCATCGTGGTTCAGCCTGGGTGTGATTTACGAGCTGCTCCTGCTCACAAATTTGTCGAGTCCCCGCCCGGCACCCCAGATAGTGACAGTGTCGATGGCGAGGTTGGGTAACCTTCAGTCTTGGGGTCCAGGGCAGCCACCATATGCATCCGTGCAGCTTGCAAACTCTGAAGAACTTGCACACGATGCATCTGAATGTCAGCCCCATGGACGCGGCTTCCCCGGCCACAGGGACCCCGTGCCCGTCCGTGCCACGGGGGCCTTCCTGATCTGTGAGGACAGGGCGGCTGCAGAAGCTGCAACACGGACCTTCCGGCCCGCAAATCCGAAAATCGTTATCTTCGTGGGAATCGCCTGCCCCATCCTGGCTTAGGAAACGTCCTTGAGATGCACCTTCGGTGCCGGGGCTATAGGTGTAGGCCGGACCTGCAGGGGGGGGGAGTGGAAACCAAGGTCAGATGGACTGGTCGGCATCACTGCAGAGCCTGGACTGTCCAGCACCTGGTCGGAGCGTGGTACCGAGTTCCAGGGCCTGGCCCGTTGGGGTGCTCCACTCAGACACCCCACAGGGCTGCCGTTAGCTGGTTTTATGTACTCGCAGCGAGCAAAGGAGACGGGGATCCACGTGGGAGGCTCTGTGTCCCGGAGGGGAGGCCTGGCCACCGCGTGGGAACAGCTAGTTCCGTGCTGATGTCTTCTGTCACATGGGGTAAAAACGTCGTCATCGGTTAGCTTCCGGCCGGTCTCAGCCCCTCAGAGCTGCTCCTGCAAAATACCGGGCTCCATTCGCCTGCTGAGTGAGGACACCCCCTCGCGAGGACCGGGCAGACGTGCAGGCCGCCCTCCCGCGGGTTGGGGCGGCGTGCGGAGCGCTGTGACAGCACGCGGGGCTGGACCCTGTCCCCACTCCCCAGTCTAGAAGGAAGGAGGCGTCTCTGCAGTTCACGGTGAGAGAGAACGGGGCTTGCGATGCCGAAGTCGGCCTTTGGGGACATGGATTATTTTATTTGTAAGAAACGGAGGAAACGGGGAAAACCACTGACCTGCCCCCGAGACTGCCTAAAGGAACGCAGACAGGGGACCTGCTGCTGTACGAAGGCGCCGTCATCACAGCTCACGACGGCTTGACATGCACTCGTGTGTCCGAGACAGAGGTGGGGACACAGGGAGGGGTCAGTGCGGTCCAAGTCCTCTCTGCGCCCCACGGTTAAAGAGGACCCTGCAAAAGCCTTCGTTCATCAGACATCTGCTTTTCCATCTCCACGGGAAGTCCCTTCCTGCCCTCCGAGTCCCACGCCACAACCCCTTCCCCACACCCTGAACTCATCCGACGTCAGCTCAGTCTTGCCCGCCCTCGGGGTCCGCAGGCTTCCTCTTCCAGTGGGACCCCCGAGGGTGCGTCCATAATGAATTTGGCCTTTTTCTTCCGTGAATCTGCCTCGTGTCAATGCATATACATTTATTTTTATTTATAGAATTACATAGAAAGTTGTTTTTAGGATTAGTCCAACCAGAAGAATTGGGGAAGGTAGAAGGAGAATTCATCGTCCTCCCCTCCACCCCTCACAAGGTCAGCAGGAAATACCCCATGTCCCCAGGGGGCAATCAAGGATCATTAAGATTAGAAATCCCACTATGTGTTTTAAAAAGGATTGCTCCCGCTGTTCTGTCCGCCATCCCTCATCAACGCTGCAAGAATCCCATGATCTCGGAAGACCGTCGATGGGGAGGTCTGAAGCCACCGGCGTGGCCGTTGATGAAGAAGACCCAGCAGACAGCACAGCCTCTGAGGTCAGGGTTGGACCCACATTAGGGCGCCCCAGCCCCAGACACGGGATGACCAAACCCTACAGGTCGCCCGGATTCCCAGGGTCGGGGATGGGACCTCAAAGCAGAACACGGGGACGGGGCCTTGATCCTTTCACAGGGACCTCGATGAAGGGACCGCAAGAGGCGGAGGAGGCGCGCGACCCTGCAGGGCTGGCACTCTGGTTGCGTCTCGGAGTTACAAAGAGGAAAAGATGCCTGGGTAGGGTGATCGCCCTCCATCTTTCTAATCATTAACGCTAATTGGCCCCACTCTCTCGGCGATTGCACGTGGGGCGCATCGCCACCGGCGTCGCCCTCCAGGTATAGATTTGGATACAGGAAGGAGAGAGGAAAATAATCATGTTTTTTTTTTGGAAAGTGCCAAGTGGATGCCGCAGATAATCTTATTTCGGAGAAAATAATGAAATGATACTTTCCTGCATCTAATTGAATTGTCGCCGTTCCTTTTATGACGGGACCAGGTTCCACGGGAAGGGGACGATTTCAATGTGATGATGACGTCGTTGAGCAGCGTTGTGGCGTCAAAGAATACGCAGCAGCAGTATTTTATTTTATTTTATTTTATTTTATTTTATTTTATTTTATTTTATTTTATTTTATTTTATTTTATTATTTTATTTTATTTTATTTTATTTTATTTTATTTTATTTTATTTTATTTTATTTTATATTTTATTTTATTTTATTTTATTTTATTTTATTTTATTTTATTATTTTATTTTATTTTATTTTATTATTTTATTTTATTTTATTTTATTTTATTTTATATTTTATTTTATTTTATTTTATTTTATATTTTATTTTATTTTATTTTATATTTTATTTTATTTTATTTTATTTTATTTTATATATTTTTTTCTTTTTCTTTTTCTTTTCGGCCTCTCTCTTGGAGGAATTTCACTCCGCATCGCAGGGACCCCGGAATGGTGGTCGTCAATTCATATTTTTACGTGATAAAGAACTCTTCCGAGAGGTCCCACGTCAAGAAAAGTCAAGTCAGAAATTCAGGTCAGAATAATTATGAAATCATCCGAGGCGTGCTCTGAATAAAGGACATTTGCAGCGTCCCTCAGAGTAATGTTTCACGTTTTTACTGACTTCCAGAATCATAGTTTTTTGGTTTTTTGTTTATGAAAATCATTTTTTTCTCTTCTTGGGCATTTCATGAGATCCGCTCTGCTGATTCAGTCGCTTTAAACCCTTTGCCACGTTGGCATCGTTCTTATAAACCTGCCCCCGAAATCGCAACGTCAACAGAAAAAAAATTGCAATTCGCCATCTCGCCCTATTTTGACCTTTTCTGCGTGATATTGTGTTTTTTATCCTCACCTTCTGTTTGGCCGCTTTAGAGAAATTGTAAGTCAACATAATTTGCAGGTGCCATAGGGTTTCTGCCCACTACGAGGCGGCGTTTGTCCGACCAACGACACACGAGATGATGTCTCTGGGGCTCGTCGTGCTCGTTCCGCAATGGAAGGTTCTCCACGCGAGCGTGCGGCGGGCACCGCGTGAAGAGGGAGCTCCGTGCCGTCGCGGAAGAAAATGAATTAACGACTCAAGTAGGAGCGGGTTTTGCAGCCTCAATCCCATGGGATCTCCAGGGTCAGGGCCCACGGGACCAGGAAAGAGGCTGACCCTGCCTGGCTGCCCCCCCGGAGAGAAAGTCGTGTTCCTCGCCCCGCGGTCTCCCGTGGGGGAAAAGCAGGATTTAGGAATAATTTGAGGGCCTGTGTGCACAGTCATCGTAGGAACGAGCTTGTAATGCGTCTGAGAAATGAGTGGCTTTAAGCCGGCCTTCCAGAAGGTTTGACCCGTGGGGGCGGAGGGGGGGGAGTCGGAGAGGAAACTCACCTCCACCCTCTCGGGATTCTTCCAGCCGGTCCAACCGTCAGATCGACGTGAGACGGATTAGGAAGGAAAAGTAACAGCAAATTTAAAACGTACGTACATATGGGGACCCCGCATATGGGACGCAGAGACCCCGCTCGCAGGAGAGGTTCAGAGACGGGAAGGAAACACGGGCCTATGAGCTGGGGGTGAGACAGGTGCCTTGGGGGCTTCAAAGGGTGACTGCAAGGTGATGCGAAGGACAGGTGTGTCGTCGAGAGAGGCTTGTCCTGACCTACCCATGGGTCCGACCGTCCCCTATTATGCTCAAGGGGCCTTGTCTTTTGCGTTCTTTTTTGCGTTCTCCGTAGTTTTTCATCTGTTTAGGCAAAACTATAGACCAAGGTCGTGAATCGCCGCATCCCAGGCTTTCCCCTTGGATTTGTATGTTTCTCTCTTCCTCGGGGAGCACCCGGCGGAGGTTCGCCGGAATCTCACAGCAGAGAGATGCGATTGTACGCGCTTTGAGTCCGTCTGTCCTTCTCCGCTTTATATATATGTGTCAAGGCTCTTGTCCACCGATCGTCCTGGGCACCCAGTCGGCGCCTACGCGAATCCCCACATCATCGGGGTGTGGAGGAGAAGGAGACCGCGCGGTGGTCCCAGCTTCGCTGTGTTTCAGCGCGTCTGGGGCGTGGCTCTGGCGTGCGCGGCCCGTGTCCCCCTGCTCGGCCCAGACGTCTCGGGCACGTCAGCCTCCGTCGGGTAAAAACAGTCTCCCGGCTCTGCGGGAGCTGATTTATGCCAACAGAAGCCCCCGCCCCTGGTCCATGATGACTTCATCCCCATCCTCGAGGGAAGGAATCCCAGGGCTCGCTTGGTAGGGCTGCCTCGGAGGCGGGGACCACGGGGCAGGCAGCTGGTCGTGTTTTTCTTCCAATCTGAGCCCAGTTGGCCATGCTTCCTGGCCGGGGTCTTCTTTCTGGAGGTCAACCGATGCGAGGCCTGAAATGCCAGTCGGAGACGACCGACCGCGGGTTGGTAGTGGGATGTCTCCCCGACCGAGGGCGTCGTGCCCCAAACCCGTATCCCCTGCTCCTGACTTCCGTTCCATTGTGTGTCGGCTTCATTCCGGTTGTCACTCTCTTGTACAGTTTTCAAACATTTTCCCATTGTTTTGTCGCGGATAATCGTTAGTAAATATCTTAGAACGATGCCTTTTAAGAGGGAATTAGGCTTTTATGTCTGCCGGGAGGACTGCTGCCATCGGACGTATCTCACGCGTCCTAAAGCACATTTCCATTTTTCATTCTTTCCTTTGAAATCGGGCCGCTTTCGTTGCCCTCGCGTTCCTCACGTCTGGAGATTTCACTCGTAACTAGCTCAGTTTTTTGTTTTTTAATTTTCCCCCACGTGCTATTTTAAATATTTGCATCCATCTTCCTACGAAGCCACGGTCTGCCCATGACACCAGTGGTAATGCATTCCGGCTGGCCAGATCCCTTCCCTGCCCCTCGTCCGCTGCTCGCAGAGTTTAGCATTTCCCTTCCAGCTTCCTTTGCTGTTCGGTCTAAAATGTTAATTTTCAATTAAAATCATTTTTGCGGGCAACGCGCATTTCCAGATTCACCAGAACGACTCAGGGAGGCCTTCGCTTCTCTGGCGCGCTGATTTCTAGAACATCTTGGCTTCATCACTCTGTGCCAGAGTCCGTCCTTTCCTGGGGTCTTCATAAGGCGTTTTCGAGGGAAAACACCACGGGAGGCCTTTGGCCTGAGAAGTTATTTATGTGATTAACCGTTGCGTCGTCGGTGGCTGCGGTTGGGATTCCGTAGTCTCGGATTTGTGCGCAAATGGTTCCGTTATTCTACAACGGACCATGCATTTCTGAGGTGACCTCGGCGGCCCCCCGTGTCTTGGCCTTGACATCGCTGTGTAACGCCCTCCCCTGCAGTGTCCGTGAGACACAAACGATGGAAACATGTAAGGGAGAGAACGTATGTAATTATTGGTCCCACATCGACTGGTTTTGAGTTCACTTAGAGGAAGGTGACCTCGGGTGGGGTCTGGCTGAATCAGGTGGACAGAGACCTTCCCGAGAGAGAAAGGCGCTGCCTTTGCGTCAAGGAGGTGAGCGGCCGCACTGGAGAAGTCCACTTGAGATCCTCCTCCTGTGCTGGGCAGATTTCATGGTGGCCCCCCCATGGCCCTGTCTTCTCGTCTGCCATCACGTTGGGTGTGCCCAGGATTGTAGGGTGTCACTTCGGCGTTCGTTTATCGACCTACAACTCCGTCTTGCAGGAAGACTCGCTTAGGGGACGCTGCCTTGCTCCAGAGGCAGGTGGCCCTATTGGCGAGCAGCCGAAGGTGGCCTCGAGGGTGTGGCAATGGCCCGTGCCCGACAGCCAGGCACGGCCGGGTCTTCTCAGTTCCCCTCTGCCAGCGACCTGACTGCATTCGGGGTCCGGCTCTTGTCCTTTCGAATGTCCCTTTGAGGTCACCGCTGGCCAGCGTGTTCAGGCTCTGTGCGCCCCACCCCGGTTTCCCAGCCACGGAGACTGTGAGACGAGAAAGGGTTGAGCTGAATATACGTGGGTTCAGCCTCTGTGTGTTCGGGGACACGGTGCTCCGTGGCCGTAGCCAACGGACACGCGTGCGAGTCCATCACGGTGTCCGCGAAGCAGACGGTTTGAGGTCCTGGTCCTGAAGGCACCGCGGGCTTCGCTTCCCTCGCAGCCGACTTTTGCTCACCGGTGTGTTGGGGTCCATCGCGGCCCTTCCACCATCGAGACGAAGAGCTGATGTCTCAGGACACTTTTCGAGAAGTGAGCGCCTGAGAGGACGCACTCAACAGACGGGGAGGGCCTGCCTACGGAGGCCCAGCTTTCAGAGCGCCGGCCACCCCCCTGCCACCCGTGGTGGGGTGACAGCTTTAATTATTACGTCTGTCCCCTCCCAATCTCCCTGCCATGACGTGCCTTCTACCCTCACCCCACACCTCAGCAACCCATTGATTTTTGGAGTGAACGCATCGATTTTCTCTCTCTCTCTCCTATTACAATGCCAAAGGCTCTTAACGAACGAGTGGTGGCCTTTGGGCACACCAACCGACGTCCCCCTGACAGGGACGCTATTAAGATGTCATCCAGACTCGTAAGGAGAAGCATTAGACCCCGGCATGGAAGCCCTTGGCCCTCGTAGGCTTGTAGGGGTTCGACCGGCAGCCCCCGATTAAAGTCTAGAAGATGCCTCCTCGTTTCCCCAAGCCCTTCGCCCGAGGGGGAGCCCGTAAAAAGTTAAGAAACGATGTGCCCGTCCGCAAAGGGGATCCGCGCTACCCAGAGGGTCCACTTGGTGGGAAATGGGGAGCAGATGTTGTTTTAATTTCCATTTGTTTTTTCAGAAAACCACCTGCGTCGCAGACACTTAAGTCGACCCACATGACGGTCTCAGAGGGCCTGAGGGGTGTAGATGTGGCTGAGCCGGTCCTCGCTTGGGGTCTCAGCGGGGCTGGGCTCTCTCGCCTGAAGGTTCAAACGCAAAGCACCCCCCTTCTGAACTCGCTGGGGTCGTCGGTAGAACCCACTGCCTTGCAGCCTAGAGTCTCACCCCAGGTCCCGGAGGCCGTCACTGTCCCTGGAGGCCGCCCACCGTTCCTCCCCTACGTGGACACGTCAGTCATCAGACCCACGTCAAGGCCTTTGGTTTTGACCCGATCACCTCCCTTTTGGCAAACTCAGAGTCAACGAATCGGGGACGTTAATCAGTCACAAGCTGAGAGAGCGCTTCGTCACGACCCCGTTCGTGGGCAGAAGTCAGTCCCAGCCCTGGCCCTATGGAAAGGGGGTCGGTTTGATAGGACGCGAATGCTCAGGGGACCTCGGGATGACCGGCCTCCCCAGACGGTTTGAAGGATATTCCCGAAGGACGGTACCATCTTAGGGTACTAGGGGCAAGGGGAGAAGGCATGGGGGTTAAGTTAAAACACACACACCCGCACACGTGAGTAGAAAAGTCCCAACCTGCGCTGAGCACTGAATTCTACCCCGCATTTTCCCACCGATTTGGGGACCTGGACAAACCAGTTAAACACACCGAGGCCTGGGCGCGTCAGAGGTCAGACGGCGTCTTTGGACGAGAAACTGGGTACGGCCCCGTCCATCTGGCCCCTCCCACGGTATCAGAGAAATAGGGTTTATGTGTAGGTTATTGACTAGAGAGAAAAAGGATCGTAATTAAGATTTCTGTGATGCCACGTGACAGCGACCAGCCCCCCGTGGCCAGGATGAGCACAGTCCAAATGGTGAACTGCGCACATCAGAGGCCACGGACTGAGGGTGACCCCGAAAGAGCACAGAAGCTGTTATTCCTATTTTTACACTCATCACGGCCGGTCACCCGTTGGGACGACGATATTCCGATTACGGGAGATCGAACGGGAAAATGGAATTCGCCTGTTCGCCTTCCTTAGCGTAAAGAAATTTCCGGAACAGTTCAAGTTCCAGTTCAGCGTCTCAGCCCAGAAGGTCATCTTTCTGGACACGGAGGGCGCAGCGCTTGCCCCTGAGGTCGCGGGAATGAATGAGCGCCCCGTTCACCCCCCCCCCGGAGGCTCACTCCCCCCGAGCTGTGTATCAGCAGAATCGGGGGATGGGGATGGTCTTGGACCCCCACCTCTCGCCAGTTCAACCGCGATTTCTAGATTTGGACCTGGACATTGGCATATATTTTTTTTTTAAAAAAAAAAACGTGTTATTCAGGTTAAGCCGGGGCTGGTCTCGCTGAGGAACAGATTTTCGTGTTTGACCTAGATAGCTGTATTTGGGGCAGCTTAGGTGTGAACTTGAGAAAAAGAAAGAAAAGGAAAAAAAATATATAAAGTATGTGGTCCAGGGCTCGCATTTTCTCGTTATTTCATAGTCATCGCTTCATCCTACAGCTCAGACTATTTTTTTCCCCCTAAAATATGGATATTCATGGTATCTGACTGACCTATCTCATTATTATTATTATTATTATTATTATTATTATTATTGTTATTATTATTATTGTTATTATTATTATTTCCTAAAGAGGATCCAGAAAGAATTAATGATGCCCATTAAGCACGAGCAAACCTTCCCCGCTGACTGTGCCAACATGACAATGTCTTGGGTGGCTTTTGCTCCCCGGGGTGTCCTCGTCAGGGCGTCCTAAGGTGGCGCAGACACGATGGGATCCAGGGGGCAAGCATCATTTTAGGACTGAACGTTGTACAAGGGAGACGGGCGGGATCTGGGTGAGCCTGGGGGACCCACAGACCCGTACGAGTCTGACTTCGACTGAGAGAGAGGAAGGGGACGGGGCGTTTGGGACAGGCGGATTGGGATTGAGGTATCTCTGTCGGCTGGGCCAGTTGGGGCCTTAACTCGTCTCTGGGAGGGGTGACCGTCCCACACATGCGTGGACACATCTCAGAGCAGAATAACGAGGCCCCTGGCAAGCACATCCTAACTTCAAGTTCAGCCGCAGCAGATGCAGGGTCACGCTTGTGCCCGGGGCTTAGCCAAGGTGGCCTGGCCTGAGAGGACAGCGTGAGGCGCCAGGATGGGACTTCAGGGCCGTCGACTCATTGTCGCGAGGGACGGAGGATGGATGGGGCCAGATCTCTGAGTGGGTGCCCGCTCCTTGGGGGGTGCTAGAGGCGGTTTAGCAGGGATGCAGTCCCGGGCGGGCCCCCTGCACGCACAGGGCCCGGGGCTGGGACCTTGTACGTGCGGGGTCTGGTTATTATGCGTTTCTGCCCTAAAACCGTATCCACCGAGAGCAACGAAGTCTCACTGGGAATGCACATTTGCATTCTAACCTGGGAGGCTTTTCTTTAAATTATAATTTTAGGGGATTCCGTGCGATTTTCCCGACCACAGGGCTTGGCCATAGGGCCCATAATTCAAACCTTCCCGGGGTAGCTCTAAAACCCCATGTAATTTTTCTAGGGAGGACCAGCACGTTTTCTTGAAATTTCTTGTAATTTCTTGAAATTTTAGGAGTTCGGCCTAGTTCTGCCATTCACATTTCTTGCCAAATGTCCACGCGTCGTTGGTCACGGACGTTGGCTCGCTGAAGTTGACCATCTCACAGGTTCAGAGGATGGAAGCTCAGGATCAAGGTGCTGGAGGTGCTGGGTCCTTCTGAGATGGTGACGGAGAATCTGTCCCGTGGCTGTCTGGCAGCTTCCGGTGCTCCGTGGGTCGTCATTCGGGGTTCCCCGTCCTATGGTGGACGCATCACTCCGATCTCTGCCATCGTATTCACGTCGCGTGCTCCCTGTGTGGGGGCGTCTGCCTCCAAAGCCTCCCTTTGGATGAAAGCGGCCGTCGTGTTGGACTAGGGCCCCCCCTTCACGCCTTCATCTTCATTGAAACACGCGTTCGTGGATTCCCGTCTCCCAAGCAGGTGGCGTTCCGGGTTAGGTCTTCGACGTGCGAACTTTGAGGGGTTGTCTATAATGCTAAGGAGTGAGGCAAACATCACTGAGGTCGGGGACTCCCCGTTCTCCTGGGGACGCCGCCTGGCGATGCTCGACATTGAAATGGCGAGTCGAATGCACGAGGAAAGGGATCCCCTAATTCTGCAGCATCAGCTCCGCAGCGCGTCTGAGATCTGCACATGACCCCAAATCCGGCCGATCGAAGGGCGTGCCGCGTGCCCACGGCTTCGAGTTCACATTAGTGCCTGGTTGTCACCCACACGCGCACGCGCACACGGACACACACGCACACAAGGTCCTCATCAGCACCGTAGGCACAGGGCCGGCTGCTCACTCTTTAGCGCGGCGCCCTCCAATAAATAAATGTCAAGTGCTTTCCTTTCCCGGCGCTCCTCAGATGTGCTCTGAACAATTACAGCCTGCGCTGCGCAGGCAGATTCGGGATGCTTGGCACTTGAGGATATTTTAGGGTCGTCATCCTGCCTGGCAGGATTTTTAGAGCGCGGGGACAGGTCCGCAGAAATGAGGGCTCGGGCTTTGGCTGTTTCAGGCGAGATGCACGGTCCATGCTCTTATGAGCACTAACGATCCCTTTTTTTTTTTTTTATTTTGAAGCACAAAATAGAGATTTCGAGATGGGCCCAGTCATCGAGTCAGCCATTAGAGACACGGGGCGAATTTCAATTCAGACCCCAAAGGGGTGTTTTTTTTTTTATGTTAAACATGGAAACTGCAATGAAGGGTCTCAAGAAATAGCTGTTTTTAAGGCCTCTCATCCCTTCAAGGCACGATTGACATTTTTATGGTCCAGAAATCAACTCAGTATTGATCCGCATCCGATGATGACTCGCGTTGGGGGCAGCATGTCCACGTGCAGGACGTCAGTGGGCCCGGACATGTTTCGAAGCCTCTCCTGTAGAGTGGTCACTGTTCGCTGAAAGCCCCTGACTTTTATTAATTTATTATTTTTTTAATTAAAAAACAGAGGCTGGCCTAGCCGTGTGTTCACGGAAGCAAAGGCATTCGAGAACATTTCGCGGATGGTTTTAACTGGGAGTCAGAGCACGTGGGGGAAGCAACAAAAAGGCCAAGACGGCACAACGACGTGCAGTCCAGAACCAGCCGTGCTTGCAAGAGCCGATTCGGAGCCGCTGTTTCCTAGAGGTCGTTACAGATTTCTCCTCTAACCTTCTGGAATAGTCTGGGTGAGAGCAGGAGGACACACATGTCCGTGCGTGCACGCGCAAACGCGCGTACACGCGCCCACACACATAAACAGGCTGCTACCTTTTTCATGGCTGTGTAATATTCCACCTGTAAAGTACCACCATTTGACTCACTTTTATCAATGGTCAGTTTAGCTTTCCTGTCCTAGTCCCGGGCTATTGCAGATCAGTTCTGCAGTGTCCGCCCCTGACACGTCTATTTCTCTTGCTTATCGGAGTGTGTTTCTCAGGGAACCGTCGTAGAGGGGGAAGTATCTGCCGGATCAAAGGCCACGAGCATTTTTAGGTCGTTCTTTCATTTTTCTCGTGCTCGGATGCTGGGTTATAAGTTTTAGGGACGTGCTGTGGCAGATAATCACGTCCGCCTACATTCGTTCAAAGCTATCGTGCCTACTCTACTCATCTTCTAGAACATTCTTGGGATTTCAAGAGAGTCCGTTTTATGATGTCATACTTTACCAAAAAAAAAAAGAAAAAAAATCCCGTGAAAGAGTGGAAACTGCACCCTCGCCTGTATTATTAAAATCAGCCGCCTTTTCCTCTGTTTCCTCCGGTTCCTATTTATCTTTCTTCACGGGAGACCGAGATGATCTGAGCTGCCTTTAATCCTTTGTCAGAGGAACAGTTGCTTCCTTTTTACTTTGCCAGCGTGAGGTCTTATCGAGAAATCAAAATCATACCCTCTTGAGGATATGAGGAGCATCAGGGAAATCTTCTTTTTTTTCTTTTCCTGACGCTGGTCACATTAGGGAGCTCGATTTGGGTGGGATGCATTCCACCCCCGAATCGTCCTCCATTTAGAGTAAAGTCAGCCTGAGCTCCGCCTCCGTACACGTAGTCCCGTGAAGTGATTCAATCTCTGGCTTTTTTTCCTATAAAAGCCCCCTGGAATACCTTGCCTGTCTCCAGCCTTGCCATCTTCAGACTCAGCAGAGTAAGCCCTTCCCTTGAAGCGAATGAGTCTGCTCGCATCCCACACACTGTCCAGCGATGCTTCTCTCTACATCTCGAGACTGGGAAGATGCATGCCACGTTGTAGGGTTTCCAGGCCACCGGATGGCGGGCCTTGAGGCCACGTTCGGGCAGACCCGAAGGCTTTGCGCAGAGAAGCAGTGTCCCCGTGCGATACGTGGATCGCTGACAAGGATCCCATACCCTTCCCATTCCTTGTCCCGTTTGATTGAAAGCCGGTTCCGTAATCACCTCGAATAGAGGCAGCAACAGCATGGCCCGTCCCGCCATCACTGGCTCTCTGGTTTCCGTGTTCCGACGAATCTGTCATGGAATATGATGGAAATCCTCGCGGTATTGGAACGCAGAAGCCATCCCTTTCCCAGACGCGTGGGCCTGCATTCTGCGTCTCTCTACAGATCCTCCGAAAAATGAAATGAAATGAAATGAAATAAAATAAAATAAAATAAAATAAAATAAAATAAAATAAAATAAAATAAAATAAAATAAAATAAAATAAAATAAAATAAAATAAAATGAAATAAAATAAAATAAAATGAAGTTTAATTAAATTAAATAAATGAAATGAAATAAAATAAAATAAAATAAAATAAAATAAAATAAATAAAATAAATAAAATAAAATAAAATAAAATGAAGTTTAATTAAATTAAATAAATAAAATGAAATAAAATAAAATAAAATAAATTAAATTAAAATAAAATAAATAAAATAAATAAAATAAAATAAAATAAATAAATTAAAATAAAATAAAATAAAATAAAATAAATAAATTAAAATAAATAAATAAAATAAAATAAAATAAAATGAATAAAATAAAATAAATAAAATAAAATAAAATAAAATAAAAATCAGCACCTGCTCACCTACCTCCCTTAAAACGTGACTTTCCATTTCCTCACTCAAAACTTGTAGAACTGGAGGAGTTGCAGAACAGAGAGGATCCTTCGACTTTAACCACGCATTTTCTCCTGATAAATAATAAAGAAAAAGAGGCAAAAGGACCCCAGGGGGTGGCATGGGCTAAAACGGCAGAGAGCAAAGCGAAGAAAATTCGAATCGAGTCTTTTTGCGCTTAGAGAAAACCGTACGACGTGAATCATTTGGAGGTTCGCTTTTTATTAAAATGTAGGGCTGCGCGGCTCTCTTTTTAGATCACCCATATTTAATTTTTCGGTTCTGCAAAAGAGCGCCAAACGCGGATCTAAAAGGTGTGCCCTGTGGCCGTCGCAACTCATTTCTCTTGCTTCCTTTCCACGAGACGCCTAAAACCCCAGCTCTCGGCCCTACGACGGGACTTTTAGGAGAGATTCTCCGGACGTAGTTGAAAACTATTAAAAAAGTAAAATAGATGGACTTTGAGGCAGGTTTTTACCGTTTTAAGTGCAGAGAGCAGTATTTGAGTGTGTTTTCCTTCACTCGCACAATAAAAATACAAATTAGGTTTTACAAATCAGGCAAAGGGTCCTTTCAGAGCGCAATTCTGCTACCCAACCAAAGCTGGGGGAAAAAAGGACCCCAAATAAACATGCACACGCAAGCATCTACGTGTGGCACCACGCGGCCAGCTGGATGCTCCACTACCCACTTTGTCTTCCTCGAAAAGGCAGAAAGACCCGAGCACCAGACAGACACCCACGCTGTGGCGTTCGCAGCCTCGATGCTCCAGGTCTGGTCCGCGGGTGCCACGTGGGCCTCACCGCGCAGCTCGTTGAAACAGGGGGAACCTCGGCCTCGCCCTGGACGCGCCCCATCAGTCTTCGTTGCATCCAGACCCGCCCCCCGTGATTCCTGCTCACCGAAGTGGAAGAAGGAGGGGCTGTGCAGAGGAAAAGGCACCCCCAACGGCTAGTCCGGAAACTTCCACGCGTAAAGAAGTCACCGTGTGTCGGGCCGGCCACCGCGAGGCGCCGTGTGGCGGAACAGGTGGCGTTAGCCATTCTCTCGAAGACTCCCAAAAACAGTGTCGTCACGTGACTCGTGGCGTCTACACATTTGGTCCTAGAGCAACATCCACGTGTGTTCGGCATCATCTCCTTATGACCTTGATGAGGTCGAACCTGGTTTGCACCCATTCGCCTGCGCAGTACATAAACGGGTTTTGTTGTCCGCCCCCTTGTGCACTTGCTGGTGACCTGCTGGTGACACTGAGCGAGGCCTGACGGTGCCCCATCGGGGTCTTCCCGAATGAGTAAGGAGTGTGCGGAACGACGCGTGTCTACACTCTCACCACGCCGTGTTCTCTCCCCCCGGAGTGTGCGCACCCACTGCTCAGGTCCCCGGACGCGTCATCCTCGTCATCCCTCCCCAGCTTCGCCAAGAACACACGGGAGAGAGACGCCCCATGCACGACTCTGCAACGGGCGTCCGCGTCTCTGCCAAACGATGGGGGGACCCACAGCCAAGAAGAGCTTTCCTCAAAGTCCCGTTGCGAGCCAACCCGCAGGTTCTCAAGTCGACGCCAACCTGGCTCTTTAAGAGACTGCGCGGCTGTTCTCAGATGCTCGTCTCGGGGAGCGGGAAGGGGGCGACAGGGCCCCCGACTCATCCGTCTTCAAAACGTCGGGACTGGGGACCGCTTCATCCGCGTCGAGACGACTGAGGGCCGCGAGGAGCATTTTGGGCGTGCCTTCTGCGTATCCACCTCTCACGAAGGCAGCGACGCGAACCTGGACACCATTAAAGCCTTGGCTTATGGCTGCGTTAAACCTACGTGTAAGACAGGGAGCCCTGAACGTGCCCTCAGAAATGCCGCTTTTAATGAAAATAATTATAGTAGCGATTGAGGTCCTGTTGTTTTGAACCCACACCAAGCCCCTAAGGGGCGTCGATCACAGATGCTGCGTTTTCAAACCGTCTTCTGCGTTCGGTGCATCACAGCGTCATACGCCAGGCGGTCTCTGCGAAACCCACGAGGGACCACGCTGTCTGATCGTCGTCGTGACAAGGTTTTGGCCCAGGGACCCCCGTCGGAAGGACCTTGTAAGGATTCCCAAGGCACAGCCTGAACAGGACGAAGGGTAGCACTCGCGCGCCAGAGAGTAGGGCCTAGACGCAGGCCCATCCTTCGAAGGCCCCGGCGTGAAATGAAGAGGTGGCCCCTCGATGTGACATTACTGTGACTGTCAAGAAGGTGACAGCCGAGCGTGGAAGACGCGTGGGGAGAGCCTCCTGTGAGCAGGTGCAAGCAGAGGAAGCTGGTCCGTGCGGGAGCTGGAGACAGCTAAGCAGTCAGGGCGTCTCGGGGCGGGAGGGCAGAGGCTGCGCGCCGGCCGCCGTCCCCGTGTCTTGCCAGCCGTCGTCGACCCTTGCTGGGCACGTCGTCTCCCGCGTGCAAAGAACACCTGCGTCGGTTTCCATTTATTTTGTGCCACTTCTTGGCTTTTATCCCGTCCTGAAAGTTCGCGGTGGGGATAGTCGAGCGCGAGGTCACGCCTGTCCCCCCGAACGGGTGGCGATGACTTACTTTAAAAGAAAAAATTAAAAAAAAAAAGGCTCTGTCTGAGGTTAATCATCATCATAATACACTTTCGACCAAAAAAAAAAAAAAGAGGACGATGAAACGTAGAGTGAGGGGAGTCTCATTGAAGCGGAGGTGTTGCCGGGCGCCTGTCGCTCCCGGGGGCAGCTCCCGGCTGTGACCCTGCAGAGAGTTTGTGTGCGGGGCACGGTGGACGGCCGATCGTGCTGGCATCGGGTGCGGTTCAAACAACAAAAAAGTGGCATTTAGTGTACACAGCAACGCCATGGGAGAACCCGAAGCCCCGTGGTCTGCACAGAAGCCGGTTTCCAGGGCAAACATCACGCGGCGTCGGGAGTGAGGGGCTCAGGGTGGCGGGCCTGGTGGCGTCGCGGGCACGTCTCTGTGACCCTGGCCAGGGGGCAGGGTCCGTGTCATTCTCGTGAGGGCACGAAGGGAAGAATGGACCCACATAGTCCACGCTCACCGGGCGACATTGCCCCGTCCCCGCGATCGCGCAGAGGACGCCTCGGAACCTCGCTCGTGCGCAGGCCTCCACGTGTGGCCCGTGGTGACAGTCCCGTGCAGCTGGGACCTGTAAGAGGAGCTAAATAATCGTTGTAACTAGACGCTAAGGGCCCCGCATGCCTCGTCTGCTACGGTGTGCCACCAGCTCCACAGGTCACGCCGGCGGCTGGCGCCCCGAGCTCCCTTTGAAGCACTGCCATCGTCCCTCATCACTGCCCCCCGGGGGTGCACACAGCCAGCATCCCCTTACGCACACCTCGATGCCAGAGCGGGCGCGTGCGGCTTCACGACCAAAATGTGAAACGACTTGTTCGCCCCCCGACGTCTGTTGCGGTGCGCGTAGATGCCAACGATGATGCCCCCTGATCGAGTCCCAAGAGAGGGGTGGACAGCGGACAACACCCTGAGCTTGCCCTGGGCCCTACCTACCAGGTAGACAGGACACGCCAAGGAGCGATGACACGGGAGGCCCAGGCTCCCCTGTGCGCAGAGCTGTCTCGTCTGGGGTAGGTGCACGGTGGGAAATAGCAATTCTCTCTCCCCTCGCCCAGGTTCCCGGCTGAGGCCCCCCGCGGTAGTGAAACACAGATAAAGAGGAGAGAGACGCAGAGTTGAATAGTATGAATCCCCCCTCCTCCGCCCACGTATACATAGGAGACGCCCAGGGGAGCTAAGCGACTCCTGGAGATGGCCAAGGCCGCCTCCAGCTAAAGACGGGAGAGGTTGCAGGGGCCACAGTGTCGCTTTATGCGGCTGGAAACCACCGTCGTCTCCTCCACGATACCCCTGTGGAGATTTAGGATCGTCCTGCTGTTTCTGACACAAAGAAGGGGGACGCGATCCCCCTGATGATAAAGGCAAACGTCCCTCACAATAGGGCAGCGGCCCTGCAGGCTTTCCGGCACCTTCCAGGCTCGATTGTGTTTTTTTTTTTAAAGAAAACAAAAGGAGCTCAAGCTAATCCTTGGGCCCAGAGAGGCCCTCCTGGGCGTGACAAACTGGGCTCCCCTTTTCACAGCGAAGCAAGTGGCATTCGGGTCACGTCCCGGCTGTGAGGATGACAGTCCCAGCCTCCCAAGGCGGCGACAGCGACTCGGAGTGTGACAAGCGCGCGGAGCTTTCCCCCCGACAAAGCGCATTGCTTTATTAGAGTGATTTTCAGCAAAGCATGAGGCCGGTGGCGACAGGCTTCTCGTAACCATCCAGTGGCGTTCCGAGGGACACCAGCCGGGGGGCAGGGGGGGAATTAGATGGGAGTTGAAGCAAGGATGAACTCTTACGCCCCACAGCGCAAGGCCTGAAACAGTGACAAGGCGACGCTCGCTCAGAACCAGCCGTTAACTGGTATTGAACTGGTCAGGGGTTTTACTTACTGGTCTTTGATCATGTGGACCGCAATGCCCTGTGCCCCACCTGGAAGAATGACCGTGGATTGTCTTTTTCCCCAAGGCCCTGAATACTTCTTGGGGTCACCTGCCCCAAGAGGGAAGAGAAAGCCTGGACACGCCGGGTGTGCTCGGCGTGGAGGGGGGCGAAGTGGCCACTAAAACGCTCCTTTTGGAAATCCCGGCTAAATGGTAACTAGAAGATGAGCCCTGAACGAGCGAGGACGAGGAAGGAGACAGGACGAGGAAGGAGACACGGCAAGGATGCTGGGATGAAGCCCAGACTTAGGAGCGGGCCCCGGAGCATGTGAGCGACAGAGAAGGGGGGAGGAGAGGACCAGGGAGAAGACACAAGAGCAGGGAGCGGCTGGGCAACACGGAGCGGGGGACTAGGTGTCGGCACGCGTATCCAGGTGACAACAACCCGAGGGCTGAGTCCCCCGGGGCCACGCGCACCTTGAAAGCAAACGGTCTGTACCACGTAGGGCCTTGCAGGACCTGTTCGCTGGCGGCACACGAAGGACAGAATCGAACACTGACGTTTGCTTTCCCTGTTGTCCAAGTCGCAGGCCAAGACGTAGGAAGCTTTGCATTTAGATAATTCAGGGGATAAATGGAAAACGAATCCCGCGACGAACCTGCGCTTCCACAGGATTTTTCCAAGTCCCTTGGGATATATTGCGATTCTGTGTGTAACAAATTTAGTTCTTTAACACTTAATCTGGTATAAATTTCTAAAGTTCTGTATGCTCCTTCGGGCCCTTACATGGGATTTGTCAGAGTCCCATGCATCGATGTCAACAGTTAGCAATGGGAGACCCTTAAATTGCCGACCCCACGTCCGTGTTCCTGACTTGGTTTTGTTGTCGCCGACTCTGCGGGTGACAGCCGCACACGTTTTCCTCACAGTCCGCATCATTTTCAAATCGTCTTACCGCATTTCCTGTGGGGAAAAAATCTCTGAGGAGAATCTATGTGTTTTTTCCTTCCATTTTTAGGCCACTTCTTTTCTCCTGGTCAAATGCATATATTTTTATATTTATATCATTTATATATTCATATTTATATTTATATTTATACTTATACTTATATTTATATTTATATTTATGTTTATATTTATTTTAATATTTATTTTAATTTTAATTTTAATTTTAATTTTATATTTATATTTATATTTATACTTATATTTATATTTATATTTAGATATATTTATATTTAGATATTTTTATATTTAGATATTTTTATATTTATATTTAGATATTTATATTTATATTTATATTTATTTATCTTTATATTTATTTATTTATATTTATATTTATATTCATATTTATATATTCATATTCATATTCTTATATTTATATTTATATTTATACTTATATTTATATTTATATTTAGATATATTTATATTTAGATATTTTTATATTTATATTTAGATATTTATATTTATATTTATTTATATTTATATTTATATTTATTTATTTATATTTATATTTACATTCATATTTATATATTCATATTCATATTCTTATATTTATATTTATATTATATTTATATTATATTTATATTTATATTTATACTTATACTTATATTTATATTTATATTTAGATATATTTATATTTAGATATTTTTATATTTATATTTAGATATTTATATTTATACTTATACTTTTATATTTATATTTATATTTATTTATTATTATTTCTATTATTATTTCTATTTAATTATTTTTTATATATAATATGTATATAATTCTTTTTTCCATGAAATTCTTGTTGTGAACTTATAATTGTACTTTCTTCTTGAATCCGCTGCCCACAGGCAATTCTGGAAAGAAATTCGCGGTGGCTCTGGTCATATGTAGTGTACGAGTGGGGGATAAAGCAACACCCCTGGTCACCCAGAGGGAAAACAAAAGCCACCAGCGTCAGGTCCCGTCTATTGCGGGCGTGACGTCCGGCTCGCTCCATCAGTCAGGCCACGAGGGCTGGCTCCTTGACATCCCTTTAAGGTCCCAGTCCGCCGTGCTCCTCCGCGGGAGGCTTGAGGACCATCTCAGGCCTCCTCGTGTCATCTTGACTTTCTGAGTCAGACCCTCTCCCAGGCGCGGTCTGATCGTCGCAGCGTCTCGAGGTCGGTCGAGCGCCCACGGAAGGCTTCATCGAGACAGCTCGGAAGGCACAATTGACCTGCGAGATGATAGATTCAATCCCTTTCACGGGAGGAAAGGAGCTTATTTACCCGGATGGGCAGGAAGGTTCAGCACGAAGTGCGGCCGCGACGTCCGTTCAGTCCTTGTCTGGGGCAGACGCGTAGCCCCAAGCACAGTTCAGAGTGTTCGGTGAGTACAGGCACGCCGGGGTTTTCTCATTTTTATTTTTATTTTTTAAAGTTTCCCCTTTGGATCCTGTCTAGACGATGTGGCCTCAAAAACATCTTCTTCGGAAGCTGCCTTTGCACGAGAACAGACAAGGTCGGGTGAGTTGTCTCTCTTATCGCTTGATCCTAAGATCCTTTCCGATAAGCGAGTGGGTGTAAGCGACCAGAAATGTGGCTTATGCCGAGAATGTCCCCTGCTGACCCTATTTTTTTATTTTTTAATGAGCCCTTGGGTGGATGCACAACAAATTTGCTTATATTTTTTTGTCAACGGCATTTGTGAAAAGTTCTGGCCAAAGACGGTTGAGAGAAGACATGACTCCTGTCTCCTCCTTTCTTAAAATCCACCATCAGTAAGTAAAAATAGTGAAAATTAGAGGGGAAAATCGTGTCGGCCTTTCTGAGAGCCGATCCCAACGAGTCACGACTGCTGCTTGGACGTGGACACGGGGTTTTCAAGAAAAAAAAAAAAAAAAAAAATATATATATATATATATATATATATATATATATATATATATATATATGATGAGTTTTGGTTCTTAGAGGAGGAAACGCAAAGAAAATCGAGAAACTTGTCCAGGTCACCTCACGGGGAAGAAGGGTCAGGCATCTTGATGCCAGGCAGACGCTGAAGAGAAGGGGGGAAAGGGCAAGAAACGCACCAAAGAGGTGACAGCGTCCTTAGAAGCAAAATATAAAGGATCCACGTGACTGACACTCCTGAACGCAGCCGAAGGGACGGGAATGTTATGCAGTTTGGCCCGAAACACGTTTCAACCGGGAAGTCCAGTAAGGAAAAAATAAATAAATAAAGCGTGAACAGGGACCTTGAATTTTTGGGGCTCGTTCTTAGGATTTATGGAGTGGCACGTAGGAGGCGGGCCGTTGGGCGAACATGCATCAGTGAGACGACCCTGGGTAAACAAATCTGTTTACTATCCTTTGAAAAGCAGCTGCGTTCCCTTAGGCTGTGTGAGTGTGCGTTGAAACGCATGGGATTATGTCATTTTTTAGGGGAAAAAAAATTTTTTTTTCTGGTCATTTACACCCAAAGTGGCCGCACGCTCCTTCCTGGACCGGGCAGGTGTGTTATCCGCAACGGCAAATGGGATTCTGCAAATGCGATGGGCGGTCCCGAGGTGGAGAGATCGTGCTGGGTTGTCTAGGTGCCCTGGGGAGATATTGGGGTCCTCGTGAGTGGGAGAGGGAGGCGAGAGGCGGATGCGACGTGACACGCAGTGGGCCCGCTGTGGCCGGCCGTGAGGACGGACACGGGCCCTGAGCCGGGGAGGAAGGTGGCCTTTGTCTGCAAAGCTGCGACGGGCCACGGAGAACGTCATCCCTGGGGGACTCCCACGGGGAGTGCTGACCCCTGGACGTTGTCCCCACGAGCTCAGTCCCAGAATCTCGACCCCTAGAAAGACGACAAACAGGCGGCGTCTATTAAGCCGGCGCGCGTTGGCGGCAACTGGTGACAGACGCCAAACGGTTCCAAACGTCCTTCAACTTTCCCGCGTGCTCTTTCCCTTCTGGACAGCAACGCGGATTTACCCATTTCTCAAGCTGAGGAACGTTCCCCTGCGTGAGGAGGTCGTGCCTCTCCCTTCTCCGCTTGCTTTTCCTCGACGGCGCACACGGGTGTTTATGATCCGTGCTGCACGGAGGCGACGAGAGCCCGACTGGGGACTTCTAACGGATGATTAATGAATTCCTGCACGCGGGAAAAAAGGAAAGAAAAGAAAGGAAACGGTCCGAAACCGGCGGGACATCCTATGAAATAAAACATAAACTCAAAGTTAAAAAAAAAAAATGGTGAAAAAGACGCACATTGACAAAGAAAGGGTAGAAGTCGCTCGCGGCATTTTTAAACGGGAATCGGATTATGCGCGCTGTGCGGACTCGAGGCCTTTTTATTTCTCATCCGTCCTCCTGTTTCTACAAGTCCCTCTTGGTTTTTGCATTTCGGGTCAACGGTTTCCATCACCCACTTCCGTCGTCCCCCCCGCCCCCGTTTGCTTTCTCGCGGTCAGTCCGCTGCTTCTTCTTAAAAACGCTTTTGCTGCTAATTTGTTCCGTGTCCCAATAACCTCCCCGCGTGATTTAGCTCTCGCCGTGGCTTTGGCTTCAAAGTGGGAATTGCTCGATTGCCATTTCCCACTCCGCTTTGGGGTGTCAGGACGCAGCTCAGCCGCGATTCAGAACGCCGCCCGGCCCCCGCGTGCGTGTGGCTCTTCGACCTCCGTCTGGAGGGCTCTGCACGCGATCGATGATGCATCGGGTTTGTCATCCACCAGGACAGCTATGCGCTTGGCCGCCAATTCCAGGTAACGCTTTGCGCCGCGCATCTGCGCCGGGAAGTCAGGAGCATCCTGAGCATTTGTCACAGCCACTTTGCTGCGAAGTGGGTGAGAAAAACAACAAAATAAGGCATTCGTCAAGGGAGTGACGCCCCCACATTGGCAGATCAACAGGTCCCGATGATCGCGACGGTATTTGGGATGGAGTTTCATCCCCGGACCCCTCATTTATGAAAAATAAAATACGTTTAAGGCGTTTCAGAGGCCGTGGTCTTTATGGCCTCGCTCCTGGAAGTGCGGAGAGGGCCCAAAACCCTAAATGCACTATTTGTCTTCCCATGTGTGCGCACACGCCGGGGATGAACTCTAAGGTTCTCCGGCAGAGCCGAATGGCCCGCAGGGCTGCCCTCGCCCGTGGATCCCCCTAGGAAGCGAAGCCAGGGTGACCTGAACGCAAGGGACGAACGGGGGGGGGACCATCTCTACCGCACGGGCACGAGGGACAAGGAAAGGGAGGCTTTAGGCCCGCATGGGGCTCTTAGTCCAATCACATCCTCGTGGCCTAGGAGCCCGTCAGACAAGTGGGACCCTCGGCCCCAACCCCCAGTGATTCTAGAATCTGCGCGTGCACAAGGCTCCCGGGCGACGCGCATACGCGTAGGAGGTGGCGAAGGGTCTCTGCAGGGAAACCATTTTGCAAACCATGGACGATTCAGGGGGCTCGGCCTTACATCCTATTAGGGAACTTCGGTGGCAAAGCGGTCACGGTCACAGGGGTGAGGCACGTGCCGTCCCGAAGCCCAGCGACACCTGCCTGCATGGTCGCCTGTGCTCGGGTGCCCCCTGTTCTAAAGACACGGCCGCGTCCTTCTTTACGGTTAAGAAAAATGCAGAGAGAAGTGCCTCGCGCTCTGATTTCCGGCTCTTTTTAACCGAATCTGTAACTCGTGTTTCTAGACGGTGACGTGGAAAGGAGCAGGAAGAAAATCCTTCTCTTTGTTGTTTTTTAGCTAAAAAGATACGATCTAGAATGAAAGAAAAAAACGAATTTATTTTTCAGACGCTGAAAAGCATCTCGCCCCATGTTCATTATCGAGGGAAAAGCATCCCAGCTGGGGTCGCCACTGCTGATCAGTTGCCTTTGCAAACCGTAGACGAGGGAGTCCACCCCCCCCGTGGAAAAAGGATTTTATTCGATGGAGCTGGGCTGGCCCAGGCCTCAGGCCCCGCTGCCGCGACGCGGCGGGATTCGTTCACGCCCTTGGGACATCGTGTTCACGGCTGCGTGGAGACAGTGCCTCCCCCCGTTTCTTATTCCTGCGACCTGGCCCGGTGCGATCGGAGAAGCAGACGTAGACGTGTGTCACGAGGATCGGACCTGACACCGTCGCTGAGCTGGCTGCCCAGGCTCCCCAAGGCCTGTGAGGATGGTCTGTGCCTGCGATGCTGGCGCTGGGAGGCCACAGGGCCGGTCCCCCATAAGGGAAGGGGGTAGGGAGCCGGGGGGAGTCCACTGCAGCCTGCAAGGATGGACTGAAAGTCACACCCACCCCTGCAGCTTCCAGCCTCGGTGGCAGCTCACCCTGCAGGGCCCAGGCCCTGCCCTGAGGAGTAGCGAACGGATGCAGGCGCCCGACCTGCCAGCCGGGGGACGGGAAAGTGCTGCAGGTGCAGACGCAGCTGCCGCGTCGTGCCAACCAGGTCAGAGATGTGTGTCACCTGCCCAGCGGCTGCGCTTCACTCTTGCCATCCTCCTCGTCCCCCTCCCTGCCCCAACCCTCCTGGAAGGTGGAAATTGGTACAGAAAGGGGTCTCTAAGAGATGCGATTCCACGAAGCCAAGGTGACACGGGACAAAGGCATGCCCGGCGCCTCAGCTCCCTGAGATCTCAGCCGTCGTGGGGCACTCGATGCTCGGGACGCCGGCGCGAGAGGCGGCGGAGTCAGAATCGAATGACACCCGCACGTTCTGGCCCCACGTCGGGTGACCTTTCAGGGCGCCGACGATGCGCGATGCCCAGATATGTTCGTTTTTACAAAAAAGGCCACGTTTCCCGGGCCTGGTGAAGTCACAAAGGCGACATCTCCTCCGCACCCGCCAGCGACGGGCGGCTGGATGACGCCGTCGCTTCGCCGTCCCCTGGGGAGTATGAGGAAGAGGCGGATGTGACAAAGTGAAGGTTTTTATGCAAAACGGTGTTGGGCGCGAAGGGGTTGGGTGATGACAACGCTGGCCCTCGCTGGTTGTGTGAGGTCAGGGCTGGAAATCCCGGTCACCCCGACCTCCCTTCCTAGGGAAATACTTGACCTGTGCTCGCTCCTGCGGGCACTCCCTAGTTTCCCCCATCGGGTCATTGAATGGTTCCCTTTTTGAGTAAAGGTTTATGCTTTTTCTCTCCAAAAACCAAACACAACAACAGCTCTTCCTTCTGTTCCTCGCTGGAGGCCTGATAATTACGCGTTTCGTGGCAAGTAGCACTAGAATCCGGAATTAAAAATGAGATTGAGGGTTCGCTTTCTCTCTTGTCGGGATGACCCATTTTTTAAATAAAAAAAGAAAAACCGCCGATGTGCTCTCATGTCATAAAAGATTTCAGCATCATTTATTGATAAGACCATTACGACTGGCAGGAGAGAGCTATTTGTCGACGTTCATGGTTCCTGACATCACGGGGAGCTCTTTCTCGCCCTCTTCCACGGTCGCACTTATGGTTCCTTCTGGGAGTTACCGTTTATTTATTCATGTTTTTAAGACCCAGGCCCGGTGCTTCTTAGGGCCAGGCGCTGATCGCAGGGTCTTCCAAACAAGCTCATCGGGTCCTGTCCACCTGGACGGTGCCATGCGGGGTGGTCAGGGTCCGAGATGCTGAGCGAGCGACCGTCCCAGGCAGAGCCATCGTTATCCCTCCATCGAGCACAAGGAAATGAATGGGGGGTGTGGACAGTTTGGGTAACATCCCCAACAGAGCACAAACAACAGAGCGTCCCTGTCCACCCCCGTAGCCACTGCTTCTCCATCACCGAGAAGCCGACGGGGACGTGGGTCGAAGACAGCGACAGATGCCCCTGGGCCTACGGGGAAGCACCGGGCGAGTGAATGATCAGGGTGAATCCACGTGGCCCCAGATAGAAGGTCAACGTCGCGCGCAGCCGAGATTTATGCAGAAGAAGCAATTATGAACCTTTCGGCGCCGACAGCTCTCAGACTTCCACCTCGATGCGGTTGCTTTCACGTCCAACCCGTACGTCCTACGGAATCCACGAAAACAAGGGGGAAAAAAGGTCACGTCAATGTCGGCAGGAGCAAGGGGGTGGACATGCCGTGTCCTTCTCGACGGTGCAAAATGTTCCGCGAAATGAGGAAAGAAAGATGCGCCCTCCGTCCCGGGAAAGGCTTACACTCTGCCGCGAACGGCCTGGGTGACAGGACGCGAGGAAGCGGCGTGCGTCCGCTGTCACCTCTTCCGCTCGCGGTCGTCATGGAGATTCGAGACAGTGAAGTAGGGGGAGCGTTTTTTTGCATCTTGCGATGGGGAAAGTAAACATGACAACTGGACGTGGTCATCGGCGCAGGACATCTACCGGGGAGAAAAGAACCTTCTAGAATAATTCAGTGCATTTAGCAACATCGGGATATCAAAGGGCAACGTACAAAGGCAAGTTGTGCTTCTACGGGTTTGCCACCGACGCTGAAAATTCGCAATTTCGGAAACAGCCTCCGGGACGACGGCGTCGAACGTGTGAAGCGTTCGGGGGGCGAGGCCGACGGAAGATGGGCAAGACGCGGGCGCTGACAGCGACAGCAGCTCGGAGGAGAGGCCGGCTGGACCGGAGAGGTACGTTGCGTTTATGGGTTTGACAACCCCACGTTGGCAACCGGCCCGTTCCCCGTCCCCCCCAAATCGCCCTCCTGGTTCACCAATCCTCGTCGAAATCTCCGCCGGCCTTTTCTGTCCAAATGGGTACACTTTTTCCAAAATTGGGACATGGATGTCGAGAACCTTGAGTCTATGGCAACTGTCACTTCGACACAGACACACGCGCGCGGGCACCTACCCCCACTCATTCACCTTGACACCTCAGGGTCGCCGGGCGCAGGGATTGGGGCCTGGCACCGTCGGATTCAGGGCGGGCGCTCGGAATGAGCCACGCCATGTCCGGCTGTAGGTTCCCCTTCCTCCTCCACCCAGGATGTCCCCGTAGCTGTGTCCTGCCGATGACAAGCCCGACTGGCCGTCTCGCAGGTGGACCGCCGCCCGTTTCGCGGTGCAGGTGCGAAAAGCAGGCATCGGCCACGGGGGCCGACCCAGAATATCTAACCCGTCACTTAGTTCCAGTCCGGGGGCCTCTCTCTGGGATGGGTCGGGAGACGGGATGAAATGAGTCGAAAAGGGTACGGGACGGGTGCAGGGGGTGGGGTACGACGAACCCTATAAACGCTGCGTGTGCGCTGGAGGGTTCTGGGTCGATCTGTCTTTAAATCTGTGGACAGAATTCTGGTGCCCGAAAGGGAGCTTTAACAGGCGAAACGTTAGCCAATTTGATCCAAAAAGATCGGAAACGATCCCTTTTATCACCTCATTGCTTTGTTATTCCATCTATGGGATTTTTTCATCTCATGAGGCATACACGCCCGTTCCTATAAGCGGATTGTGCCCCATCATCGGACGGCATGTCCCTAATACGTCTGAAAACAACGTGTCTACTTCAAAATCCACTTCATATTTCTTTGTAAAAGAAACGAAGACGTGAAATGAGGTTCTGATGGGCCAAGTCCACGTACAATTCGTCGACAATTTATACCCACTGGTGGTATTTTCGGAATAAAATGAATTTTTAATGATTTTCTCCAGTAAAGAACGCCGGGAAGGCTGGGAACTGGGACGGGATATGCGTTCTGATTTTTTCTTTTTTTTTTTAGGGTCGGATTTTTGAACGCCCCCCCCCCCCCGTTACCCGGTGTTTTCCTCTTCCTCGTAAATTGTGTGAATCCTAGAAATAAAACAGCGGGGGTTTGATCGGCGCCGCTCGCTGAGCCAGGGTTTGACTGTATTTAGGCCTCTGCCTCGTGGTTGTCGACGGAAAGTGTATCAGAGGGTTTTGTTCATGAGGCATGGATCGGGACAGTTAGGAATAATTAAAATCCTTTAATTTCCAGGGGGTTTTCCAGATGATTTACTCGCGCTTCGTTGTCAGTTTTATGCTTAGGGTGATAAACAGACGAGGGAGCTTACGAGAGGCTGCGTTTTACGGTGAGAAACAGAACGTTTTAAGGAAAATCCGGACTAAACCCGAGGACCGCTCGGAGAGCGGATGTTTGGCTGAAGATGCAGTTATTTATGACAGTTCGGATCAGGGTGCTGGTTACTCGATCCCGCAGCACGTGTCAAGCGGCAGCAGGGGACGTGGCGAGACAGCTGTCCCCTCCTCCCGGGATTAAGTGAACCTTTCGTTGTTGGAGAGTGAAACCGAACGTCGGCGAGTGCGCCACGTCCCCGTCGGGTCTTCCTCCGTGTATGAAAGACACGACGAGGGCATTTCCACGGAAAACCCTACTGCTGACTGCGATGACGTGCCATTGGAGAGGAGATCATGGCACAGCTCGCGTCATCGGTCAATGAAGAGTCGAGGCGGCCCTGCTGATGTTCGCTTGGCGAATGCGGTTAGGGCCCCCGTTATCCACGGGGGACACGCTCCGAGCATCCCTCGTGGGAATCGGA
The DNA here is from genome assembly GCA_030015415.1 of Cynopterus sphinx. Lineage (NCBI taxonomy): Eukaryota > Metazoa > Chordata > Mammalia > Chiroptera > Pteropodidae > Cynopterus > Cynopterus sphinx. The sequence continues at coordinate 1,260,431 of CM057388.1, read as the reverse complement.
AACTGTGCACAGCACCGAACCCGCTATGCGCTCCGGTTTTCCCATTGCGTACGAACATCCCCACGGTCAGGTTTCACTTATTATAGATCGGGCACAGTGCGGGACGGGCAGCCATTAATCCTAAAGGGAGCGTGGCTTTCCGAAGTCGCGTAAGGGGGGCCCGAAGCCAAGCACCGCCATGCTGTGGCCATCGGGGTGATCACTGAGCATCTGCGGCGTGGCAAAGCTGAGCAAAGGGATGCCTCCTGTCCCAGGCGGGACGGAGGGGCACGCAGTGAGATTGCATCCCGCTGCTCAGAACAGCCAGCCCCTTAACAAAAAAAAAACAAAAAATGAGTGATTTATTTCTGGAATCTTCCGGGTGAGATTGCGGACCGTGGTTGACCTGAAACACGCGAGTCGTTTATTTCTGGAATTTTCCGGGTGAGATGTTCGGACCGTGGTTGACTGACTGCAGGAACCGTGAGACCGTGGATGACGCGGGGGTGCGGGGAGGAAGGGGTATTGTCTAGGACACGTGTCGGTGTGTTTCCGTCGAGGCGCAAAGGCGCGCCCCAGAGAACACCCGCGGACGCTGAGATGCTCTGCAGAAGGTGTCTCACCCGTCACCTGCTAAAGGGAACGAAGGCTTCCTAGGAACGCGGCGACCTGCCGGGGGCCTGGCGTGGGGGACACACTGGGAAGACCGTCCTGGGCTCGAGGCAGGGAAGGCCTCAGAGTCACGTTGGGCGAATCCCAAAGACAGATGAGCCACTTCTAGTGGCTTCTACCTTCCAATGCCGGGGCGCGCTGGGTCCTGAAGGGCGTCCAGGAAGAAATGGCCAGCCTTTGGGGTCCACGTGTCCACACCAATGATGAATAGACAAGGAGAGAAATAGAGGGAGGAAAGGGGAGGTCTTGCTTCCGGCAGAATGCGGAATGTCAGCGTGGGGGGGGGTGCTTAAAGGGTCACTCGACGGCAAAGAAAAGCTGACAAACTACCAGACGAAGGAGCGACACAGCCATGCCCGTAAGGGCGCCCCGCGATCCCACAGGGGGCCCCGCACGTGACCGAGAGAGCCCACCCTGACTCCGCTGAGTGGCAGCACGGGAGGTGCCGGTGCTGCGGTAGAGGACACGCCGCGTCCAGCATCGAAGGCGAAAGCCGCCCCACGGTGATAGGAGGGGTTGTCGCTTCTGGAGGAAATTCGCCCCGAATACAACAGGGCAAAGGGCCGTGGACTTCAACGGTTAATAACATTGTCTGTCATCTATTTATTGTCTATCGATCTATCGATCTATCTATCAATCTATCATCTATCTATCTATCCATCTATCTATCTATCATCTATCCACCCATCCATCCATCCATCCACCCACCCACCCACCCATCCATCCATCTATCCTTCTATCTATCTATCTATCTATCTATCTATCTATCTATCGATCGATCGATCTATTTATCTATCTATCTATCCATCCATCCATCCATCCATCCATCTATCTATCCATCTATCTATCATCTATCAATCTATCTATCTATCTATTTATCATCTACCTTAAATATCATTTATCTACACATCTCTACATGAACTGACAGACGGATGGAGGAAAAAAATTAAAAAATGGGGCAAAACAGTTGCACTAAACACATCGGGACAAAGGGTGTATATTCTGCTGGTGGCATCACTGCAGCATTTCTGTAAGTTGGAAATCACTTTCACAGAAAATCTTATTTTTTTAAAAAAACCCTGAAAATCCCCAAAATAGGAGCTTTTAAAAAAAAATCATGGTTTCCCCAGGAATACCTTGCTCTGAGCACAGAGTAGATGGATGCTCAGCCAGTGTTTCCTCAATACAGTGTCTCGCTGTCCTAGTTCCGACAAGGACTATTCTGGAACGACATGACACTTCCTTTTCATCCCTCCCACAGCTGCGACTTTGCTTCTGTGACAAGCACGGGGAGGAGGGGGAAGAGCACACACGGCGGTCGCCCGGCTCCAGACCTCACAGCGGACACCGCCACGGGAGGCGCCCTGAGGCGCGCCTCCTCGCCCGCCGGGCCCGGCCTGTGTTCGGAGCAGGGGGCCTCCTTTCGAGAGGAGAGGGATGGAGAGGCCGAGCGAGGACAACGGCAGGTGCGGCGCGGCCACCGCACGCCGCTCTCAAGACAGCCGGGAAGCGGGACGGGCTGCAGGTGTGGCGGAGACCGAGGTAGGGCCGTCGCCACGTCTGGCTCCCCCCGGACGCACACTGCGTTCCGGCGACGAGGGGGACAGGGAGGGAGCTGCTCCTTGGTTTTCTGCGTGGCTGGCGTGCTGGTGGTGGTGATCGGGGCCGGCCGCTTAGCTCCACTTCCCCTCCTCGTCTCCCACGTGGCCACGTCTCTAAGGGGACATTGTCCCGATGGTCGCCCCGAAGCAAAGCTCGTTCCCAGGTGCTGCCCCCCCGGCTGCCACATTATCGAGTCCGGCCCTTGACCAGGCTCCAGGAGCCGGCAAGACTCATGCCCAGCCTGTTAGTGCGTTTCACAACGCGTATAATATCCATCCAAAACCTTTATTTCATAATTTACGAACGGTTCGTATCACACGAACTATTTATAATTTCCATTTTCCCCATTTCTAAGGCCCCCGTGGGCTTTCGATCGGTGACGTCCTCCAGCGGAGACGTTTCGCGGGGCACAAAAGCATCTTCTCAAATTCCGAATTTGGCGAGAACCCGGTTGTCAATCGGATTTTTTTCCCTTTTACGGGTCCGCGATCCGATCTCTCATTTGAACGGAGGCAGAGCCTGGTAGATCCAGGACGGGGCTGGGGTGGGGGACACAGAAGAAAAAGAAAAACAAATCAGTGCAAGGAAAGGGCGACTAAGGCCGCAGCCACGGCCGCGAAACGAAGAAGGAAATATCATCAGACAAGCCCGAAACCAGTGTTTTCCGAGGGACGCGTGCCCGCCCGCGATGCTCGGGCTCCGATGTTGTGACAAGCGCCGGAGCGGTTTGGCCAGGAAAACGAGACGAGAATCAGCGCTGTCACGGCGCAGGGCGGACATTCTGTACTTGTTCCCCTCGCTGATCCCTCCTACGTGTCGCTGCGTGTTTTGAGCAGAAGGTGTGACTTTTACGGTCCCCGTGGTTCCCCGTACGTCCCGTCGACGAACAAATGCACAGAGAGTATTGGTTTTGGAGGGAGCGGCTACCACCCATGCGGCTTGTCGCCTCAAAGCCTGTGGCTCATCCCATAAAGAAGAGGGAAAAGGATGGTCCTGCCTTATCACGAGCCTCCCCTGTCGCCTCTGCCTGCCCGGACTCACCTTCTCTGCTCGGAAGGCATCGCCGCGTCTCTAAGCTCCAAAAACGCATTCATCCCTGGTCCCCGTGGAAAGGCCGATCGGTGGTGCAACCGGTGCCTCTTGAACACCCCGCACACCTGCCGCGTCTTCGTCAATAGTGGACACGGACGCGGAGTCCCAGGGGAAACAGGGAGCTTGCACCTGCAGCTCTTTTCTTAAGCGGAGCCCTTTGACGACGCGATGCGACCGAGAGGACGGACCTTCCACCGTCCAGTCCCCGTGGTTGGCTTCGTTAGCTCACGAGGCGACTTAGGGCTTTCTGGAAGACAAATAGGGCGGACGCAGACGGTGACACAATGACCACTATTCGCTCTGAGCTGCAAGAGCCCTCGTTTGCAAGCGGCGTCCGGCGTGAAGCGTCCAGGTGCCATTCCTGTGTTCCTCCCAGTTACTGTCACAGGCCCAGGCCGCACGGCGCCTCCGTGCCCACCGCCGCCTCCTCCTCGGAATAATTTCCGGGGGCCACGTGGAGTATTTTCGTGGCTTAAGAGTTAATGGAGAATGCAGGTCGAGCACGGGAAGAGCCGAGACAGCTTCCTGAGACGTGCGAAGGACAGTGAGCGACCTCAGACCCCGCGGAAAGCGGCCGGTGTCGCTGGACGCCACCCCCTTGTCAATTCGCGGCAGCGTCGCTGCACAGAAGCGACAGACGTCTCACCGAGCAGAAGCGTGGTGTCCCCTCCTCCAAAGAGCGACTTAAGGAAAACCGTGTCCTGAGGAGGCAACAAGGCCTGAGGCCCTGTGAGTCACGGCTGGCTCGGTCGGTTCCAGACGCGGAGAAAGATCTGGCGGAGACGGCGTTTGCCAGGTGACGCAGCGACTCGAAGTCGCAGCACGGCTCCTGCCGCTGACAGAGGGAAGAAGCTGATGCTCTCCACGGAGGCATTTCCTTCACGCGCCGGCGGATGAAAGCGGAGCAGGTACCCTAAGTCCGCGAGCCGCTTTGCCCCGAGCGACAGTGGGGGGGGCCACAGACCCCTGTGCGCGTCCATGACAACGTTTCAACGGTCGCGGAGATGAGAGGGGCGGGACAGCAAGCAGGTGGCCTTTCTAGTTCCACTTCTCGGTTTCCTCCAGGAAAAAAATAAATAAATAAAACAATAAATGAGGCTTTTTGCATATGAGCCACCTCCACGACCCGGGCCGGGAGACCGCAACGTGAAGGGGATTGTTAGGGTCTCGTGCTGGGTGGGTGCCCATCGGACGCGTACAAACCCGCGAACGAAGACGTGGGCCACCTGTGGACTAACGATGCGAGAACGCCACGGGGTCAGGCTCCTATTTTAATGTATTTTTTCTCTATTTCTGGAACTGAGGTCCAAACGAAAGAAAAGTCACGTTCATCCTCGTCTTGATTTATGATCGACCTTCTTGGGGATCGAGGCTCTTCAAAGACGTAAAACAGTGATTCTACGATGTCTGTGGCATTTTCTCAATGTCTCGGGGGGACTCATTTGGGGGGAAAAGGTTTTTAGGGCACTCAGAAGGCCCAAGGTGTTTCCATATGAGCATTTTCCTCCGGGAAGAGGTCCCTTCAACGTGCATGCGGCTGTGACTCTCACGGCAGCTGCCTCACCAGTGGTGCGGGGATGTCATGCGACCTCTAGGCCCCCAATTCCTGGGCTCTGAACCCCCACTCTGAATGTGGGTGACCCCAGAGTTTATCCTTCGGTCAGACGGGCGTCATACTTCTCACTTCATAGGGATGCCGTAAGGATTGAATATGTTCGCACGGGGCGGGGAGGGGGGAAGGTTCTGGAAAAGAACCGGACATAAGAGTGGACGCTGGGGAAATGTTAGCTATGGCTAATGTGATTATGGAATAAAGTCCGTTTCTGTCGTCACTGAAGGAGGATTCCGGATGAAGACCGGTGCCTACTCTTGCTCAGCGGTGGATCAGGAAGGTCGAGGCTGTCATTTGGGGCCATTGTCTTGATCGCTCTTTCCTCGATGGTCACAACGTGGCAGCTGCAGCGCCAGCCATCATGTCTCCATTCCAGGCAGGAAGAAGAAGGGAGAACATAAGGGACAAGGTAGTCAAAGCCTCCGCGTGTCCCGGCTCCTACGTGGAAGCCAACGCGATGATGCGCACTTGAGTCCCGTTGGGTCGCCCCATGTCGTACGAATCCGCCCAGCTCCATGGGAGGATGAACCACGCTGTCCTCGTCTCCTGGGATCCCTTCCCTCAGAACAAAGCAAGAGGACCACTCGGTTTGCAAGAACCCCCCTCGGAGGGCTTGTCAGAGAATCTGGATATTTCCTCTGAACCCTCCAGAGTCGGAAAACCTTCCCGATCCTCCGATTCACTCCTATTTTACCTGCAAATTTTCATTTTGGGGAATCTCTGTTCCGCCTGCGGAATTTCCCCATGGACAAGCTCCAGCCGTGAAAACGTACATGTCAAGAGCTAGCGGGCCCCTTTTGTGAGTCTCAGGACTCTGTCGAGAGTCTTTGCCATCGGCCCGTGTCCAAAATGTCACCGTTTCATCCGATCCTGGGCCAGACATGAGTCTTGAACAGTGGGTCTGTACCAGAAACCCTGGGATTAATAATAATTTCACGCATGTCTTTTAAAGATCGCTTTCACGCCCCCCTTTTTAAATGTTAAATGTCGCTTCATGTTAAAATGAGTGAGACACGTGGACAATTCAAGACTCAGAAATGATATAGAAAACAGGCATCGTGAGATCTCATGACGCATTCTATCTCTTTTTTATTTTTTAGCTAAGCACTTATTCAATTTTTGTGTATTTTTCGGTGTTTCCTTTAGACAAACGAAGCATGAATATAAAGCCTTTTACTCTTTTCCAACACAAAAATCATATATATATATAATTTAGTGTTATATATATATTATATAATTATATATAAATAATTTATATATTATATTTATATATTGTATATATATTTATATATTATATATATAATTTACATATTATATAATTATATATAATTATATATAATTTAGTATTATATATATTATATAATTATATATATAATTATATATATAATTTATATATTATATTTATATATTATATATATATTTATATAGTATATATAATTTACATATTATATAATTATATATATAATTTAGTATTATATATATAATTATATATATATAATTATATATATATAATTTATATATTATATTTATATATTATATATATATTTATATATTATATATATAATTTACATATTATATAATTATATATATAATTGTATATATAATTTAGTATTATATATATTATATAATTATATATATGATTATATATATAATTTATATATTATATTTATATATTATATATATTTATATATTATATATATAATTTACATATTATATAATTATATATATAATTTAGTATTTTATATATTATATAAATATATATATATATAATTTAGTACTGTATTTTTTGTCCAGTACATCACAGAGAATCTTCATATATTTAACAGAATTCTATTTGATCGTTTTCAGACTTTTTCATCAGTTCGGATCTACTCTGACAAAAATCGTTGACCCCTCCCCCAACTCCAACTTCCACGCTGGCCTCTCTTGGGAATTTACTCCGCCTTTTCTTCATCGAAGACAGGTTCCATTATCCCTAAAACCCAACGAAACCAGGCTGTGCATCGGCTTTTCTTACCTTCAGCAAGTTTTTTTTGTTTTTTTTCCCCAAGAGATAAGCTCTCAAAAGTCCGTCGGCGCTTGTTGCGTTCGCCTCTTCCAGAATGCCAGGCTCAGGACACGTTCCCGGAAGTTTTCTGACCAATAAGAACATTCATCCCTCGTGCGCCAGGTAGGAAAGAGGTGGAAGTCACTTCTGGAAGGTGCTAGAACAGAGAACAGAGAAGCCTCATGCTGGAATCACAGACGAGGCCTCCCCGAAGGAAGCGAAGACTCGGTTAGGTTTGATCGATGAGCCTGCGTTGCGCGGAGCCTTTGCTCGACCTAACGAAGCAAGAGTTTACACGGCTGTCGAGGATGGAGCAGCAGGTGCCCCCCTGCAGGGATCTGAGCCCAGTATCTCAGGTATCAGGTTCTCACGCAGGGTCTGGAGGTCTGTCTGTGCCTGTCATTGCACGTTGCACGGGGGCGGCGGCCATGCCTGGCCTCTTGGGAGCAGCTGGATCGACAACAGCTCATGTCAAGATGGGGCCGGCCTCGGACCTCCAAGTGATCGAGGCTGGACCGACGTAGGGAGGTGATGAGAGCGATGGGCTCGTAGGAGGCAGCGTGGTCTGACACGGTCATGGAATCATCCCCCGCAGGAAGAGCTTTTATTCGGGATAAGATGATAGAGGTGGTACCGAGTGTCCTGGGGATAGGACAGAATGATGAAAATTGGTGTAAATCGCTTACTGGAATGAGATAATGGGAGAAGTTGATATCCATAATTATGGGGGACGAGATAATGGACCTCGGTGTCAATCCTCACGTGCAAAAGGATGCAGGAAGCTGATATGGTTTCCTGGGGGTGGGATGACGAACGTGGTGTGAATATTTATTCTTTCTTTATTCTTAGAGGCACGTTGCGCCGTTTGGGATTGCGTCTTTACGTTCATGTGCGCTTTATCGCTGAGGATCCCTCTGCTCATTTGGGGGGTGCAACGCTCCCAGGCAAAAAGCACCTTCCACGTGCCAAGCCTCTTTCAACGACAACGCGTTCTATCAACGCCACGCACGTAAGGGAATTAGATGCTTCGGTCCTGAGCAGAAGAGAGAATGATGACTTGGTCTGAAGGTCTAAGGATAATTGGGATTTCTTTCCCAGGTGGGGGGAGCATTCCAATTACACCAAGAACAAAACGAGTTTTAGGAAACCGGAGGAAAAAATGCTCATCTTTTTAATGAGGGGCCGGCCTTAGAATTAAGTTTCCGACGAGAGGTCAACGTCCCTTGAGCCCCTCCACCTGGACGTACCTAAGTTTCTACAACAACACTTGTTGTCAACTCTGAGGGACACAAATTCCTAATTGTATAATCTCGTATGTATCGTTTCTAGATCATCATGGAAAGCGTTTAAATCTGCCCCTTGCAGATGCAGAAACAGAGGCACAGAGAGACGGCTCACCCGAGGCCGCAAATCCGATCAGGGATGAACTATACCAAGGCAGCCTTTTTACCCACTTTGCCGTAAAATGCCTGTACGTCTCATCATCTTGGCGGAACTGCAATGCAAAGAGGAAATAAGTAGAAAGTAATAATACAGAATGAGACGGTGCGTGCGCGTATTCACGACGTGGCATCACGGAGGCCTCCGACGCTCCGCAGGGGAACGGCGCGTGCCAACGCCTCCCACCCTCGTGAACAGCGCGGGTATTTTCTCTGAACTGCCGACGGCTCCTGGCACATGTCCAAACAAACGAACTGCAATTTTCGAATGATGTGGCGGTTCCCGAAAAGCTCCGTGGCTGTTCCAACTGCAAAAAGAAAAGAAAAAAAAAAAAAAAAAAAGAATCCTAAAAAAAAAAAAAAAAATCCTAAAAAAAAAAAATATTAAAAAAAAAGAATCCTAAAAAAAAAAGAATCCTAAAAAAAAAAATCCTAAAAAAAAAGAATCCTAAAAAAAAAAAATCCTAAAAAAAAGAATCCTAAAAAAAAATCCTAAAAAAAAAGAATCCTAAAAAAAAGAATCCTAAAAAAAAATCCTAAAAAAAAAGAATCCTAAAAAAAAAAAAAAATTCTAAAAAAAGAAGAATCCTAAAAAAAAAAATCCTAAAAAAAAAAAAATTCTAAAAAAAAAAGAATCCTAAAAAAGAATCCTTAAAAAAAAAGAATCCTTGAGTTTAGATAGAAACATGAAGTTAGGGTCTAGATTCAGATAATTATTGAGAGCTTTTTGTAAAAAAAAAAATGTATACATGGATACCTGGTGGTGGAATTTTTCAAAGTCTTGTGGGGAAAACGGTAAAAAAAATTTTTGTTTGTTTTCACGTTTTGTTTGAACCTCAGGCGCCCTGCTGGTCGTTCTGCCTTTCTTGTCTCCTGCCCCCGAAATGGCAGCAGCGACACCGAATCGCGGTGGTAACGGGGATGACGACTAAACCCCACAACCACCGTGAGCTTTACCGTTCTAAGGGGTCTATAGAGAGGGTGCTAGCTCTGCTTCGTCTCCGAAATTCTGGCCACGCTTTGAGTCCAGGTGCATTTTTCCTGGGGAAGCCATCAGTAATTTCCAACTAATTCTCCAACGTGATTGTCGTCCATTTCGCCGAAAGTTAAGAATGTTGATCTTGGGTATTCGATGTCGTTCCTAACTTTGTTTTTTCCCCCAATCCTTTTTTTTTTTTTCATTTTTTAAATCATTCTTTCGGGCTCCTGGGGTACACTTTTCACAAGACCAAAGTGTGCATGGTTTCCGCTCGCGGCCTTAGCATCCTTCTCAATCCAGCGTTCATCGGAGTTTCTGTCTTTGTTGTTCTGCTCTGTTTTTGGCGAACTACGGCGTTGCTCACAGTTGCATGAAAATAAGCCAGGACCAGTTGGGTGGATTTCCCATCTGAAGTTCCAGAACCTGCCATACATAGTCGTGCCTGGTGGCACCTGCGATGCAGACGTGGTCTTGGGCGTTGTTGCTCAAACGTGCGTTGACATCGGAGACACGTATAGCATGTCCCTTGTCCCTAAACACTTTTCAGGCGCAAAGTCATAAACGCCACGCTTTCGGGTGGCTGGTGCCGGGTGCTCACTGACAATGCAGCTTGTGTTTGGGGCAGAAGCTGGGACCGCGGACTCTCTCTGGTCTCTGCGGGTGGTGGCCAGCTGGACCAGACATTGGACGGAGCACGCGCCTGAGCCATAGAGTCCAGTGTCACCACCCAAAATACACGTGAAGCCACCGGGGCAAGGTTCAAAGCAGCCGTAGCACGCGGTCGGTTGGGGGTGAGATAATCAATGGTGAAGCAGAAGGCTCGGTCGTCGTGCCTTAGCGCACAGAAAGAGCTGTCTGAACGCCTGGTGGCACTGGCCTCGCTGTTAGCCCCGGAGTATATAGATCTACAGTTATGTGTGTGTGTGTTTTAGCAAACACGAGAATTTGCGATAAACCCTTTTGATAAGGATGAGCTCCAATAAATAAATAAATAAATAAATAAATAAATAAATAAATAAATAAATAAATAAATAAAAGAGAGAGAAAGAAAGAAAGAAAGAAAAAAGGAAGGAAGGAAGGAAGGAAGGAAGGAAGGAAGGAAGGAAGGAAGGAAGGAAGGAAAGAAAGAAAGAAAGAAAGAAAGAAAGAAAGAAAGAAAGAAAGAAAGAAAGAAAGAAAGAGAAAGAAAGAAAAAAGAAGGAAAGAAAGAAAGAAAGAAAGAAAGAAAGAAAGAAGAAAGAAAGAAAGAAAGAGAAAGAAAGAAAGAAAGAAAGAAAAAATGAAGAAAGAAAGAAAGAGAAAGAAAAAAGAAAGAAAGAAAAAATAAAGAAAGAAAAAATAAAGAAAGAAGGAAAGAAATAAAGAAAGAAGGAAAGAAAGAAAGAAAGAAAGAAAGAAGGAAAGAAAGAAAGAAAGAAAGAAAGAAGAAAAAGAAAGAGAAAGAAAGAAAAAATAAAGAAAGAAGGAAAGAAATAAAGAAAGAAGGAAAGAAAGAAAGAAAGAAAGAAAGAAAGAGTAAATAAATAAATAAATAAATAAACAAATAAATAAATAAATAAATAAATAAATAAATAAATAAATAAATAAATAAGGAAGGAAGGAAGGAAAGAAAGAAAGAAAGGAAAGAACCCGGTGAACCAAACACTAAGAATCCACTTTTTCCATCTTCCGTGCGCAAGTTGAGGCTGAGGCTGTGAGCGGCTGCAAACGCTGCCCGCCTCTGCGAGACCCCAAGTCGCACCAAAAAAGCCAACCAGCAGGGGTGACCGCGTGGATTTCCCAAAAAACAGTCAGTCATTTCGTGCGACGGTGACGGCAGACAGCAACTGGACGCGTGGCGTTGCGGGAAGTGACTCTAACGCCACTTGGGGACACGCCGTGACCTTCCATTTGGAGCCATGGCTATTTAAAATTAATCTTATTAATGCCATTTTTTTTGTGAGTGTGTGTGTGTGCGTGTGTGGGTATGAAAGGTGGAGCGAAGGCTGATGGCACGTCGGTTCCAGAGAGAAGGAAATCGCCGGGTATTTGTTTTCCTGTGTCCGACTTATGTCACGCAGCACAACAGCCTCCACTGCGTCATTTTTCATGGCTGAGTAGTATTCCACGGAATCTGGCAACCATCTCTCCTGTACGTCGGCATCCATGAACGGACACCGGAATGAGTCAAAAAGGGGAGAGACGAAGAAGTATAAATGGGCAGTTAAAGAATATTCCCAGGGGCGTGAAGTACCGCAAAGGGAATATAGTGAATAATACGGTGATGACTATGCACGGAGCCAGGCAGGGGCTAGACGTATTGGGGCGATCGATCCCCTCATAAGTAATAGAAACGTCTAATGACTATGGTCTGCACCTGAAGCTAATATACTATTGAGTGTCAGCTGTAATTGGGAGAAAATTTTCAAAAAAAAAGGATGGTCTTTATGAAACAGTAAAAGCTATCATCAGTGGGCGGGAGTGTCCCCCCCTCGGGAGAGGCCTTGTCCGAGACAAGCACGTCGAAGTGTGACTGGTGGGTGCCGAGGGCTGGCGGCCGTGTGCAGAGGCAGGAGCTGCAAGAGGAAGCAGCCCCCGCTTTCCTGGAAAAAACCCATGACCTTGGGAGCGTGGCTGCGCGACTTCAAAAAAATGGAAGTCTGACTCGAGCCGGCTACCCCGGGGCTCTCGACACCTGCAGCCTTTGTTGGGTGGGGTGGAGGGTGTCGTCAGCAGATGTGGTTTTGGCCATTGCGGATCCAGGTGCTTTAACCATCCGGGTGCAGGTGGATGTTCAACGCCTGTGGACAAATATCAAGGACAAGGGTTACCGGATCGCATGGGAAGAATGTGTTTAATTTTGTAATAATAATAATGATAATAATAATAAAATAATAATAATAATAAAATAAATAATAATAATAAAATTAATAATAATAAATAATAATAGTAATAATAATAATAAATAGTAATAATAATAATAATGATAATAATAATGATGATGATGATAATAATAATAATAATAATAATATATAATAATAAAATAGATAATAATAATAATAAATAATAATAATAAATAACAAATAATAATAAAAATAATAAAAATAATACCAATAAATAATAATAAATAATAATAAATAATAATAATAATAATAAAAATAACAAATAATAATAATAAATAATAAAAATAATAATAAATAATAATAATAAATAATAATAAATAATAAAATAAATAATAATAAATAATAATAATAATAAATAACAAATAATAATAAAAATAATAAAAAATAATAACAATAAATAATAATAATAATAAATAATAAAAATAACAACAATAATAAATAATAAATAATAATAAAAATAAATAATAAATAATAATAACGATAATAATAAATAATAAAATAATAATAAATAATATTAAAAAATAATAACAATAATAATAACAACAATAATAATAAATAATGAATAATAATAAATAAATAATAATAATAAATGATAAAAAATAATAATAATAAATAATAATAAATAATAATAATGATAAATAATAATGATAAATAATAAAAAATAAATGATAATAATAATAATAATAAAAACTAAAAAAGCGTCTTGCAAAGTGCCGTGTTCAGTTCTCATCAGCATCGGGCGAGGGTCCCTTTGCCCCTGGCAGTTCCCCACTCCCGCGTTTCAAGGCCGATGGGATCCGTTGTGGGCGCCACGGTTAATCCGTGCCGACTACAATCACCAAGTTCTCGCCAGTGTCCTCTGGGGACTGCCGTCGCGCCCGTCCCAGACGCTTGTGTGGACACACAGAGTCGTTGACCCGTTGCCCCCCGCCTTGACGAGGGGGCAGCCATAAAGGGAATCCCAGAGTGTTGACCGGCATCTCCATTTTTCGTGTCTGGAAGAAGGGAGCGATCAGAACGGCCCCAGACAACGTTCCCCCCACGAAGCGACCCTCCGGGTCGATTCCCAGACGATCGGGGACGCCGGGTCACGAGTGCCTTGAGTGCCTGAGCTTTCCCCTCGCCCATTGGCTTGAGAAAGAGAATTAATCCTACGTCCCCTGCCTCTACTTTCCAGTGTCAGGATGAAATAGGGGGGCCGGCAGGAAAGCGTGCGTCCGTGATAACGCGTCGCCCAGCAATAAAGCTGAATTATCCCCCGGTGATGAATGTCCGTGAACGGGGGCCTGTGTGCGCGTGGGAGCTCAGCGAGCTGCAAGTCCGCTTCATCCTCTACCTAGGGGACCCTATGTTGTCGTGGCCCATTTTTCTCTTATTCTCGTGCTGATTGCGTTAGGGGTTCCCATCATGACTACGAGGCGGGCCGGCTTCCCAACGCGTCCAGAGGCTTATGCGTTTAGGATAACCACACATCGACAGATATTTGCGGAAATCATGAGCGGTCATTAGGAACACAAAGTGGATTAAAAGGCATAATAAAGTATTTCCCCGGCGATTAACGGGATTAGCCAATGTACGGGACTTGGTGGGTTCCCATTGGCACGGTTTATAGGAAGGATCCGTAAACCGGTTCCTCTAGAAGGTTCAGCCATGCATTTGGCCCTTGGACGTAGAAAACCTGCTCATAAACTGAGTTCAACGGCTCAGGGGGAAATTATTCTCGGCATCAGCTCTAGCTGAGCAGGAGGATGTGTCCGCCAGGACGACCCGTGGACGCAGCACGCCGCCGGCCTGGCAATCGCAGCCACAAATCCTGTAAAAACCAAACCGAACAGCCTTTTACGCCGTCGCGGCACGATGCTCAACCCCTCCTATGGGGACAGGCCACATCTCCGTCGGCTGTCGTGCTCGGGGCCACGGCAGCTCACGGCCAGTCTCCTCTGCAGAGTGTTCACCTCGGATGACGATGAAAGTCAGCCCCAACCTACCCCCCGCCCCTAAAACGACGGCGCAGCAAGCCTGGATTTTACTAGAAGCTGGTTCTTTCGCGTTTCTTTCCCTGTCCTCACAGCTCACCCCCCCTTTCCTTGCTGGTTTTTTGGTTTTTTCTTGATCAGTGAAGTGACCGTGAATTAAGGGGCCCAGCCCAACGCTCTGGCCATTTCTCACCATTCTTCGCCGCTCGGGTTCGTTTCCACTGCCCGACGCGGTCCAGGCTCCGCGGGGGTCTCCGTTCAAGTCACGACCAATTATCGCTTTTATGCCGAAAGGGTCTCAGGGGGTGGAGGCGACTCAGCGACGCTGCCCGGCGATCCGCTTCGACACGCCCCCACTTTTTCCCTGGGAAACATCGGTATTTCCAACCAGAGAGACGGGATGTGCGCGTCTCCCCCCTCCCAGGGCCTGGAGGAGCAAACGCCGCTCCGAGGCTTTCCCGCGCACGTGAGCATGGGCATCGCACTTGTGCGGGGATGCTGAGCAGCCCTGCCGCGGGGACGCCGACTTCCACGGCGCAGATTGGCCGTCGGTGTCCGTGCACATTCCCGAGGGGCCACGGGACACTCCGGGAAAAGCGGAAACCGGTGACGGCTTCCCACAGCTGAAAGGACGAGCGGCATCAAACCACGGCTCGTACTCGGCGCCTGTTGCTCGTTCGGGGGACCGGGGGGCCACCGAGCTCTCCGAGCATCAGCCGTCTGTGCGAGGGAATCACAGCTTCTAGGTCACGGCTGCTGTGAAGGTTAAATTATGGCATTTTATTCACCTCCTCGGAAAGCCATACCCGGCATGAAACGACGACTAATTCTTACGTGAACCAGAATTGACATACTAGAACGAACACATTCATGAATAAGCAGCCACGTACCGATCGACATACGATGACGAAATCGAATTGTCGATCCTACTTGTCGAGAGACAGGTGTCGCTGGGACACGCGGCTGTGGCCGGGAGGCCGCGTGGGTCTCCGCTCTGCGACGTCCCGGGTCTCCCGGAGCAGGTGCAGGGAGCCGCGCTCCCTCCTACGGAGCCAGGCCGTCCCGTTCTGCCTCGTGTCTTTCTCCCCACTCCTGCCCGGCACACTCGACGGGCTGCCCGCCTCAAGGGGACTTTAGCAGCCGTTTTCACGGGAAGGTTCCCGTCCCTGAATGGAAGGGAACTTTTGGGGTGTTGTTGACCAATCGCGTGTTTTCCTTCTCCATATTATTTCCTTCTTTGCTTATTTAGTCTCAGATTTTCCCTCCTTTTTATTTTTTTTCTTATGGATCAGTCGGATTTCTGTGTCTAGTCCGGAATTCTTCCTCCACGCGCGGAAATGGCTACCTGTGGATGGACGACAACAGAGCCCACTCTTATGTCTTCTTATGGGGTCGCGCACGTCCCGCCCGGTCGTCACACACTCTGCCGGCCCCTTTGATGCTGAGAGATGCCGACCGCCGGGGCGTTCAAACCAATCGACAAGGTTTTAGTTCCCTTTTCGTGGCTTACGTCAGAGCCACGTGGCGCCTTAAAGACAACCTGACTCGGGAGTTTGCAAGTCGTGCTGGGACGTCACGCCCAGGGTGGAGCCGAGGCCCCCGGGCTTGGGGACGAGGGGCCTTTCTGGTGACGTAGCGACCGAAGCAGCCCTCCGCTGTGACCCCGTGTCCTCCCTTTTTCATGGGAAGCCGTTCTCTCTCGGCCCTGTTTCTAATGAAATCCCCGGACTAAGCTGTGGAACCTGCCATCCCCGGCCCCATTTTTTTTTATGGGAACTGGACCCCGGCGCGGGAGGCAGAAACGCACGCATTTTCATGCTGTGATTCCTCTTGGCGCCACCGGGAACTCAGAGCCAGACTTTAGGGAAAGAGAGATTCCACCCGGGCTTGCTGCAAATTGGGGTCAGATTGGGGTTTTTGAATCCTCCCTCGGCTAACCCGGAGGACGCGGCGTGTCATCAGGCAGCCGGAAGGGTGATCCCACTCGTAGGAGACCCGGAGAGGAGCCGAAGTCACAGGGACGGAAAGGAGGTGGAGGGGGCACGGGTAGGGGACGGGGTGGGGGGGAGACTGTTGAACGGGGACAGAATATGGGACGATGGTGGGGATGGTCCCACAACCACGTGACCGTGCTTCCTGCCGCTGAGCTGTGCACTTAGAACCAGTCCAGAAGCTTCTAGAAGGTAGATTTTCTGTTGTGTGATTCCCCAACGACTGAAAGATTTGAAACCCCTTTCCTTTAGGACCCACGCGCCGTCCCTGTTGGAAGACGGTGCATATCAACGGAAAAGGGGGATGATGTCTACCCCGAAGCCGCGATTGCCGGCGGCCATGCCAGCATCCTGGTCCAGGGGTGTGTGGGCCGCACGAGGACACATGGCCACGCCGACGTCATCATGAAAAGAAAAAGGGTATTTTTTTTCTTTATTGAAATGGATCTGGCGTCGGACATCGTGCGCGGTGTTTTGATAGAGGTTTCTGCATCGCCTGGGACTTGCGTGTGGAGTCCCCACCAGCACCTCTGTGGCATCCCAGCACGATCCCTGCTTCGCAGGATGTTTGCTGCGCCGTCGCCACCCACAGGGCTGGCCTTCGAGGAGCACAGGCCCGACCACGCGAATCGGTGTTCCCGGCAGCACCACGCACAGCGGCCAAGACGTGGAGGCGACGTGAATGCCCGTCCACGGGTAATCGGATGAAGAAACTGCAGGTTCGTGCCTGCGGTGGAATATTACTCGGCCGTGAAAAAGGAAAAACGAAATCTTCCCCTTTGCGGTTACATGGATGGACCCAGAGGGGGTGCTGCCGAGTGACCTAAGTCAGACAGAGCGAGGTGAAGGGCGTAGGGTTTCGCTCAGACGCGGAATCGAAGGAACGAAAAAGGGCAAAGCGATCGAAGCCAGACCCACAAATACAGTGGACGAGGTAGAGCGGGGTTTGGGGGGCCCGGGAGAACGGGGTGAAGCGTTAACGAAGGACAAATCCGTAGCTGATGGGTGGCCGCGGGGATGGGGAACGCAGTGAGCCTGACCGCGATGGCTACGTGCAGGGTCCGGTGAGGGACGGGGTGATGGGGGGAGGAGGCTCCACAGCGGGGCCTCCCGACCTCGGGCTCCCAGTCAGTCGCTCCCCGTCGTTCTCTAGGAGCTGGGCCCACCTCTTCCCCCGGCGAGCTGACTGATCGTCTGCCTCCCGCTGCCTCGTCCCGATGCCACTGGGACGTTAATTAGGAGATTCAGCGGGCCCTGTGCTGCCGTGACCCACTTTCCTTTCTCTTCGGGGCTTCGTAGTTCACCAAACAGGGCCTCCTCCTGCCTCAACCCCGAGGATGAGGATGAGATCCGGGAGGGGAGTTGGCGTCTGCGTCGCTCGGGGGCGGCGTCCAGGGAGCGGCCTGTCCCTGTTGGTCGCAGAAAACCACGTCGATGGACGGCTCGGCCCAGGGCTGAGATGCCAACAGCTCGTCCCGAGTTCGTCCTGGAAACCAGGCCACGCGTCGCTTCTCCTGGAAAATCCTTCCGAGGATTAAGGGGGATTGGGTGCGGCCTGTTGTCCTCCTGTGAAGCCTGTCTCCTCGGGAGCAGTGTCGACAGCGCAGCTCTCTGTCGTTCAGGTGCCCCCTGACCCCACAAAGCCGTGTCTCTTTTATGAACTTTTCAGTCCTAAGGGAGCCACATCCAGCTCAGCACTCAGAGGGCCACTGGGGACGCCGAGACTCGGCTAAAGCCACCGAGCCATGTGCACGGCGACTCCCTCACCTCGTAACACGTCAACGGCAGTGGCGGGGATGATCTGTACCTCGAAATGGGCCTCGAAAGGTTTCCTAAGGAACCGTGGGGGTGGGGTGACCCCTGCCTCCCCCCCGCCCCGGCTCATTTTGAAACGAGCGTGAGCGTGTGCGGACCATCTGGCTGATGTCACCGAATGATGGCAGAAGAAAGCCCCGGGTACGTGAGTATTTTCTTAAAAAATTTTCCCCCGAAGCCGATGAGAAGCGTTGCGTTCCCGGAAGAACGTCCCTTCTGTCCTGCTCCAGGGATCCTTTCTCTCCTAAATCATTCCCAGTCCGTTTTGTGAAAGAAACCGTTTGGGTCACTGTCCCCGACGGGGCTTAACACGGTTCTTGTCGCGGCGTCTGCCTCGTAAGGTCCCCGTAAGGTCCCCGAGAGGGTGGTGGCTTTACGCGGAGCCGTTTCTAGACTCAGGAGCCTCCCGTGTTGACAGTCGTGGCCACGCGCCGCCCCCCCCTGACCCCGACCCCAGGCGGCGCTGGAGAAAAGTCTCCACGTTTCAGGGCATCCGGCCCCAAATCTTCACACGTGTCCGTGGACGAGCCCCTCGCCCCCTGCCCCCGAGCTGTGCGGCAAAGCTCGTGCAGAGTCGCCGCAGGATTTCAACGCGAAACGCACCTTTTTTTAAAAAAAAAAAAAAAGGGGGGGACACACGCTTGGCGATTTGCACCGACGGCGTCCACGGGACACGCGTGCCCCGTCGGGGCCGAAACCTGCACGAACGCAGCCGAAACGCAGGCTCCCCGTGCCCGCCGTGATCTTCCGGACGCGTTTCCACCGAACGCCTCCTGTACCCGACGCGCGTGGCCGTCGGGTCGCGGCGAAGTGTCATCCCAGTGACGGACGGTGCGTTCCGGGGACACCGAGTCCAGGAGTTTCGGGGTCTCGCAGGATCCGTCTGGCACCAAGAGCGTGATGGGCCGCGTAGCAGACAACGAGGAGTCGGCAAGGGGAAACCGCATCCTGGAGTTGTCTCCGACCTCCCCGTCTCCCGCCCTGAGCGCTCCCATCCGGAGGGAACTAGAAAGAGACACGATGGGGGCAGGAGAGAGGTCGCCCGTTTAAGCGACGCCTGGCACCGCAGGGACAAGATGCGATGATGTGCGTGAGCGCTTGGAAGATGGGGGCGCGCGCGCACACACACACACACACACACACACAGGGAAGCGTGTGCGGGGACCTACGGCCCTCGCTCGGGGTGGACACCGTCGCCTGCACCCAGCCGGGCAGGGACCGGGGACTGCGACGTGTCAACCTGACGCCCACATACCTACCTGGTTAATGTTAGTTCGGGGCGAGCCGGTGTTTCGGGGCGAGCTGAGCATTCAAGCGGGGGCAGTGAGGGAAGCAGATTGCCCTCCCCGGCGTTGGGTGGGCCTCGCCTAATCCGTCGAAGGCGTGAGAGGGCCCCCCCACCCCTAAAAAAAAAGGCGGAGGGAGGTGGGAGGTGGGATTAGCTCTCTGCCCGAGTGCTGGGATGGCACGGCCACCCTCGGCCCCGGCACGAGAAGTTACACCATCAGGGTCCCTGGTTCCCAGGCATTAGGGTGGGGACCGGAACCTGGACCACGAGTTCACCCCTCCCTCGGGCCTTCCCCCTATCCCCATCGCTGCAAGGCTGACCCCCAAGGTCCTGTGTCCTGCGTCGCTCTTTAAGGTCGGGTCCGCCGCGAGATTTCCCTCTGCGCTCCGGGTGCGAGGTCTCCGAGTTTGGTTTTGCACTTTGACCCCTTCCAAAGGGGTCCCAGTCTCACCTGTAACCTCGGGTCCCTCCTTCGCGTCCCTGACTTCTGACCGACTCCCTGTCCATTCCCCTAAGGGGCCGCACCTTCATGGCCTCCATCCCCGTCACCCCACTTTTCACCCCCGTATCCCCTCGTTCGGTTGGAGTGTCCCCCCCTCCCCGCCGCTGCCACCCAACACACGCTCAGCTGTGTCCTCGCGTCCTTCGCGCTCGAACTCAGAGTCACTGTCTCCGTGGAGCCAGCCTCGCCGCCTCCGAGACGGGGCTGGGGCATCCCCCGGCGCTCGTCACGTATCCGCGTCGTCACCCCGAGCCGCACTAGAAGTCCCACTCAGGAGAGCATCGGCCGCGTGATGGCCCTGAGCTTTGTGACACGCGGACGCCCTTGCTCCGAGGCTCGCACTCCTGCAGGGAGCAGCTCCTGAGAATTAAAAACTTCGTCCCGCTTCCTTTCCACGCGAAAAACCAAACTGAGTCGAATCCTCGGCCACACGGGGCTGGCTCGAATGCCCCCACGTGTTCCAAGAATCATGAGTTTCCCCTCTTCCTTCTAGATTTTTCTTTCCAGGCTCCCCCCCGAGGGCTCACGTGGTACATTTTGTCTCCTCTCTTAGACTTTGTCATTCTGCCGCTTTTCCTAATTTTTCTGTCACTCTGATTGCCCTTTTTTTTTAAAATAAAAATAATAATATTACCTTTTCCGAAGAGTCCACACCTGAGTGCCAGGAGCCGCACGTGGAGATGCGCGTCACGGTTTTATTCGCCCCCACCGTCCCCAGTCCGGTGGCCGCTCAGCCACCTGCTGGCTCATCGGAGCAGCACGCGGGGAGGGAAGACTGACTTGACGGCCTGTGCGCCTCCACCCGTTGCATTCGTGACCACCCGGATCACGGCCGATGCGAGAGGGAAGAGGCAGGGCCTCTGCCTCGCGGCTGGAATTGGATCGATTCGAATCATTCCTTTTCGGTCCCCCACCCGCGCGGCTATCTATCCCCGGTAGAGCTTATTCCTTAATATTTCCGTTACTTTCCACTTTCTCCTCCCCCCAAAAAATCCCTAATTAAAGCAGAAATGGCGCCTGGGCTGGAAGGTTTACAGAATATCCTGGCGTCTCACCAAACACCCGGAGATCGGGTCCGAACCGAATTGAACTCGGCTGTTGCTTTCCCCTCTCCGTGCGCTTCAGGCCCCCGCCACGCTGTGACCTTGAAGCAAGCAAGTCCCCCCCACTCCCCCCAGCCACAAAGGGCACGTTCTTCCTGCTGCCCCTTCCCGCCCGGGCTGAAATCACCCCTTTTGATGCAGTGAATGTCGGGGAGGGATGACACGGCCGCGCGGAGTGTCTGCTGACAATTCAGCCGCTGCTGCCTGCGCCCCCGGGCGGGACGTCTCCCTCGGAGGAGACCTTGACTTGTGTCATCTTGTCCTTGGCTCCGGTGAACAAAACAGGCTCTTCTCCGCTTCATGAGGCTGTTTCCCCCCTCTCCGGGAAGCTGCCCTGTGTCAAGCAAACTTCGCTAGATGGCGGGCCGAAGGAAGTCACGGGGGGGTCCCCTCTCTCCCGAGGTCGGTGCCCAGGCCTTGGGATGCGCACCTGTGTGCGGAGGGTGAGGGATCGGGGGGTGATCCCTGATGCTTTACAACAATTAGACGTTCAGGGAGATTACGTGGTCGCCGGACATTTAAGAAATAATGACCTGTGAGCTGGTCCTCTTGATCGAGCGGGTGCGGGGTGGCTTTACCCCGCCCTCGCTCTTTCCGCAAACCCAGAAGTCGCGCTCTCTCGCGCGCGCTGGTGACATGGGCATGCAAGGCTGCAAAAGGAAGCGGCTTCCCCGGATTCTGAATTCTCCATTTCTGCTCTGTCGTCCCTGCGCCGTGCGGTTCCGAAGAGAGGCCGATCTCGCGGGGGGCGGGCTGGGTCTTTGGGGTGCGGCGTCTCTCCCCTGCGGGGCGGGGGTCCCCAGGGCCGGCCCCCACGTCGACTTCGGGACAAGGGAGCGCAGCACCATCAGATTGCATCAGCTCCGCATCCACCCTGCAGATTTTCTACAAATCACCCCTTTTTCCTGCCTTTGTGCGACGTCGGCAGGGTACGTGTGGGTTTCCCTAATAGCGGTCCCTGTGGACTAGAGGAAGCACTTTGGGGACAAGGACACAGCAGTCGTCTAGGCCATCTGAGGACTTCAGGGGTTCGAGGAAAGTCCACGTCGCAGGCTCCAGCTCCCGTGGGTGGAGCCGTTGATCTCAAGGCCCAAGCACAGGGCATCGGTCCCCCCCGGCCAGTAGCTTCCTGCCCTCACCTGTCCTGCCGTTGCCGTGGAAACCCTGCTGGTCCTCTGATGTCACAATGCGGGGAGGAGGAAGGGTAGGGGTCATGCCCTCTCTGAGGATGTCGCCCTGTCCTGTGGGCAGGGGACAGTTGTCTGTGAGGATGCTCCCGTGTGCAATTGGGGATGCGTTCATGACGTCACCGGGGCTGGGGATGCGTAATGGATGGACTAAGAGGGGCTTCGGAAGGGTTTGGAGGGGCAGGAACCTCACATGGTGGGAGCCACAGATGCATGAATGCCGTCGATCCCATTTAAGCCCATTTGGGGGGCCCGGAGTAATGGGGTGATGAAACCCCAGTCAACAGGTGGTATTTGAGGTGTCAGGCGGTCTCATGTCGCCTTGGGGATGCAATGGGGCAGGGGGAGTGTCCCACCGCCTCGCTTTCCCTGTCTCGGGAATGTCCCCTGCCACCCGTTGAGGCCCTGCCCCTCTCAGAGTGCCCCCAGTCGCCCTTCTCGGGGCTCATTCCCCATCGCGGCCCACGGGGGAACCGGGCCACACGAAGTTCATCCTGTCACTTATCACCATGACGAGAGGGTCCCTACGACCGAGGCAGGGATCATCTTTCTTTTTTTTTTTTTTCTTTCTCGCTCCAACTGGTCAAACTCCCTCTGTCCTTCCACCACGTCCCTGTGGGGCGCGGGGGGACAAACCCCGCTGCTTGTTTTCTGGGTGGACGTTTTGCGTCCCGCCTTTCCGAACCCCTGCCACTTCAGCCCATGCGCTTTCGAGAGATTTTCTCCCCTCCTGCAAGGGCCCCCTCCACCCTTCACGCATATTTCGAATTTTCTCGTCTCTCTCTCGCTATAAGGACCTTCACTGTGCCCTTTTGTTCCAGTTGACCCTGGAGCGAGGCAGGGGTCGGGACCTCTGACCCTCCGATGTGATCAAACATCCGCATCTACCGTTGACGGACGCCCCCCAATTTTAACTCCTAATAGCTGCGTGCGCTCTGGGTCACACGAACGCCCGACGACACACGTTGTGCGCGTCCTGGCTCCTGCATACTGAATTCTGAACCTAAAGTGAGCGACAGAGGAGAAAATCCCTTCCGTCCTTGAAAAAAAAACCCGCATATAAGTGAGCCCGCACGGTTCACACCCGCACGGTCCCTTCTGCAGACGCCACGAGCAGAACCGCCTTCAGCTGCTCCCCGAACCACCTCAGTTCCTTGCCATCCCTACGTGTCGGCGTGCCACTCGGGGCCACGTGACACCTCGCCCTGTCACGGAGAAGCGACTGTGCCCGACTTCCCGGCTGAGAGCCTCAGCTGTCGGGGGGCCCCCCGCTTTCCGGTCTGTCCATCTGGTACATGTTCAGCGTTGAGACCCGACCCAACACCCGCGAACGCTCCGGAAATCATCAAGGACTGGGCCAGGCCCCCCAATCCCTTTTCTTCTGCAACTGGGAAGTCATGATCCTGCTCGTGGGGCCCTTGGCCATCGCCGAAGTTTAGGGTGCGAAGGGGTCGTCCTCCATTGTTTCGTTTTGTGGGCGGAACGAACAGAATGAGGAGAGCATTATCACGTCATCGCAAAGAAGGTTCTAGCATTAGCAGCTGTGCTCCCTCGGTTATTTTTCCTGCCCTACTAGGTGTCTAGCCGCGTGCACGCGGAGGCGCAGCTCCTGCTGGGCACACGCTGGGGGAGCTACCAGTCAGACCGGCAAATCCTTCATTAAAATCCCCGTTTTAGTCTTTTCTGCGCACGCCTGCCCGGCGGGGTTCGCGTCGCACACCTCACGTCCGGCGATTACCCGCAGGGATTGAGCAATAAGCAGCGCACGCAGCCAGGCAGCGTCAAGGTCACGGCCGGGAGGGAGACAGGTCCCCCCCATCAAACTGTTGCTCCGTCGTCGCGGCGGGGGCACTGATTTCTCCCGCCGGGAAAACCGCGCGTCCTGCCTAGACGCCGGCATCCACCCGGCCCCCCGGCCCCCACAGAACGATTCCTTTTCCTAAACTCGGCCGACTCTGGGCGACTTTTTCCACTTTCGCTCCGTCGTGTGAACACATTCAGCGCCCCTTGTTCCTGTACGGCTGGCCTGGCCTCGCCCACGGCTCATCCTCTTAAATAATAGGGTTGGACTCATTATTGAGTCATTATCTTCTTCCATTTCAGGAGGATTTAGGGTTCAGAGTTCAAATACAGTCACCGTGGCACACTGAAACCATCCAGATATCTCGTGTTAGCACGGGCCCAGCCGAGCGCTGGTTTGGGGGTAACCCACGTGGAGCTTAAAATATATTCCTTCCCGCCTTTGGGGGGCCATGGTTTCGGTGTGTGCTCTGGTCTACCTGCAGCCGACGTGAGCCTCCACGCCACACGGGGCTCAAAAGCAGAGACCGGAGGCCCAGGACCTCCTGTTGGCCTCGTCGCGCTCTACCCGGAGGCGACACATTTCAAAGAAGAGGAGCCCCCTGACGCCCGGATGCTTGCGGCCGGGCCGAGCCTCACCTCCGAAGGAGTGCTCCCCGCAGGTGCCATGCTCCCCAGCAGCTCCCTTTGGCTTGGCCCCGTCGTCCAAGCCCAATGCCCCTTGATAAAACCAACGATGAAAGGATTCCTACCAAATCGATCACAAATAGATACAATTCCGTTTCCAGACTGATCTGGCTGGTGACCCCACCCGCGGGGGGCACCCGGGAACCTCAGTAACTCTGGGAAGCCACCCAGAAAGGCAATCGCCCGCGATCCCGAAGAATTCCCATCCGAGACACCCCCCGGGGCTCGTGAGTCGTCGAGGCACCGGGGCGTTAATTGGGGTCTTATCGGTGACATGCAAAGCAGCGGTGGTGGCCGTCTCCGGCACCTGCGTCCTTGTGGTCAGGCAGGTCACAAAGGAGAAAGGCCCCGGGGCCGTCGTTTCGAGAAAACACACGACGGGACTCGAAACACGGCCCGTATTCCAGCATCGCGGTGGCGCTGGACGTGTCCACACTGGGGGTTCACACGGGGATGCCGACCGCAGCGGATTCCGGGTGAGCAGATCGAACCCCACCCGTAGGTGAGCGATCGATCAGGACAGGCCGTGCCAGCCAACGAGGAGCACAAGCGCATTCAGAACCGACACTTTTGTTCTTTTGTCCTGAGATTCGTTGCCTTTGAAGATTTTTCTCTTAAAAACTTATAGGAGACCGACGGAAGGTATGGCACACGAGGCACACGGTCGGGAACAAATAAATGCGTGTTGCCTGGGAAACGAACGGAGCAAATAGCATAGATTTATCTGGGAAAAGCGGGATCGTTTGGGTCCGGGAAACTCACGCAGCGAACACGCGACCCCCAGGAATGAGCTCGGGCCTGGCTTCCCGGAGGTCGTCATCCCGTCGACGTGGACCGACGGGGTCGTCATCCCGTCGACGTGGACCGAGGGCTGAGAAAAAGGGCCTGGGACGGTCGCACGTGGTGTCTCTGGAAAGAAATAATCATGACAACCAGGACCTCCCCCTCAATCCCGATAGGAAATGGCATGAATGAGACGGTTCCGATGCGGTTTCCTACCGCCAGCGAGTAACGCGGGGATCCAAAAGATCAAAAATAGGAAGAACGAGACCCCCTATGAATCAGAAAACACTGATTCGTCCTAAAGAGGAGGGAGAAAACGTGGAAATAATCACGAATTTGAGATTCTACCTTTCACACACCTTCCCTCTCTGAAGAGCAAACGGAACGGAATTATCCTCGTGTAACATCAACCGAATAATTTAAAAAAACTCCGAATCTCAATAACTTCCAAGTTCGGGAATTATTTCAAGGCACGAAGCTTCCCGTGAGTCCCTCGGGACGTCGGGAGACAGATTAATTCTTCAGT
Organism: Cynopterus sphinx; assembly: GCA_030015415.1. Lineage (NCBI taxonomy): Eukaryota > Metazoa > Chordata > Mammalia > Chiroptera > Pteropodidae > Cynopterus > Cynopterus sphinx. The sequence continues at coordinate 1,234,469 of CM057388.1, read as the reverse complement.
TACCGACATAAACAGGGGTGTCCGGAGGGAAAACGCTCTCCCTCTCTAGTGAGAGATGCGTATTCGTCTGTTTCTATGAATGTGAACGCTTTTTTGTTTAAGTGAAGACGCCCTTACGGGGTCTGGGATCCGCTGTCAGTGGACGCAGGCCACGACGCCTGTCACCTGCCAGCTCCAAGAGCCTCGGCCTTTTGCCAGATGGAGTTTTAAGAGGGAGATGCTAAGAGGCGCTCAGGGCACGGAGATAAGACGGTACGACGGGGGTGAATGTGTTGGGGGAGACCCCTCCGTGTCATGGATAGGGTAGGACGAAAAGCATCATTTATAAACGGGTTATAAAAATGAGGGGGGGGTCTTCATGTTATAGGACGAAGCTCTCTGTGGCAGCAACAGATTTCGCGCCCGCCCGAGCATCCTCACGAGAGCACAGAGGAGAGGAACAGGTCCATATAGGGAGGCCGGGTAGTTCAGGGAAAAAAGAAGGAAAAAGGATAGAGAAGTGAGTATGAACGCGATGCACTGGACGGCTGCCGGGGTCGGGGGACGCGGACCTGGGTTCCCCCAGCGCCGGGGGCGGAGGGCTGAGCCGTTCGTGACAGCCACGCACAGGAAGGCTCCTCACAGTCCGCTCGTCTGTAAGGCGGCGATTCCTAAATCCCCAGTGACCGGCGGGATGTGAGCGAGCCGTTCCCCTCGTCTCGCCATCACAGGAGGCGGCGTTCGGGTCCTTAAACGTGCGATCCAGGCATCCCGGGGCGACAAACCGTGCGCGTGGCGTCATCGTGCGATGTTCAGCATCACCCGTGACTTCCCGGTTTCCATCCCAAAGTTTGCACTTTTTACGTCCTGGACCCCCGACCCCCTCCGGTCCCCAACGATGATTCCTGCCATCGCACGAGCTGTGACACGTCCCTGATTGTCACGCGCTTTCGATGTCATTGCCTACTTTGCCGTTCCTTCGAGGCGACAGGCCTCTCGCGACTCGCGCTTTCTCCGGCCTGGCGAGGCCGCTCGACTGCTCGGGCATGGAGCACATTTCGTTTTCTTCTGGACCGCCCCGGCGGTACCCGGACCCCGGAGTCTCAGGCTGCACCGCCGTAATAGGATGCTCCTCTTTGTCGTGACTGTCGTCGGCCCGCGTTTGCTCTAGGAAGGTTCCCGGTGTCAGTGTGGGGAAGAGAAGCAGCTTCGGAAAGCGCACCGAAGCCTCCTCGGAGGATGAGGCACGTCGAGGCTGGAGGGTCCCCCGGGTGTCTACGAGGCACATTCTGGGTGATGGACGTGGGCCTTGCGTGGGGGGAGTGAGAAGGGATTCCTACAGGAGACTAGAACACCAAACGAATTTTAAAAATCTGCGTTTCAGTTAGAGACGTGGAGGATCAGCAGACAGAATTCCGGAATGTACCGCGCCACGTAAAACCTCTTTTTTTTTTCTTTTTTCTCCGTGACGTTGAGGTATTTTCACTGAGACACGTGTAAATAAGTTTCTTCGGCCTCTCTGACTTGTGGGTGTTACTGTTTTTTTTTTAAATTTTTCGATGATGGTCAACGTTCGATATTATTTTAGATGCGTTTTGAGGGGGCGGCGCAGGGGTTAGAGGTTCAGTGATTCCACGAGGACTCTGGACCCCGCCCGCCACGACATGGCAGCGTTGCACACAGCAGCCAAGGTATGGAAGCAGCCTCAGTGCCCATCCCTAGACGCCTGGATAAAGCAGAGGGGCACAGACGCGCAATGGAATATTACACAGCCATGAAAAAGAACGAAACCTTACCAGTTGCAACAACGCGGCTGGACCCGGCGGTTACGACGCTGAGTGAGATGGGTTAGACAGAGAAAGACCCACCAAGGCCAGATCACCTCCCTGACATGGGCAAGACTGCATTTTGATTTCAGTTTTTAAAGTTTCTAGTTTGTTCGGACGTCATTGACGGGGGGCGGGGAGGGAGGCCCACTTTTGGCGATTTGGATGCTGAGGGTCCGTATCTTTATTTGCAGGGTGGGAAGCGCAGTTGTATTATTAGTTCACTGAGCTGCGAGGAAGCTCTGGGCGGGCGATCGGCTCCTCTTAGTCGGTCCCAAAAGGGTGATTCAGACGCAGCGAAAGGCACAAGGGATGGGCCACCAGCTGACAGCACCAGGGAGCCAGCTGTACCTCGGGGAGTGGAGGGGAACGCGATGAAGATGAACAGTGCCCGACGCTCACGAAGTAATTGCCACACCGGCCTCCTCGTTTCCCGCTTTTATTGGCTCATTTGATGCCCTCTTCAGTCCTGAGGCGCGCAGAACGGGGTCCTGTACTTTCTCCCGCTCAGTGGATAAAGACATTGGGATTCAGATGCCGAACCGACTCTCCTACATAGAGCATTCTGTGTAGCAGCCCGAGTCAGACTCCTGCGTGCTCCGGGACGTTGCCTGAAATCGCTTTGCTTATTTATCCGAAAAAGAGGAAAAAAAAAAGAAAAAGAAAAAAAAGAAAAAATTAAAAAGAAAAAGAAAAAAAATCGTCTTCTTTCGCACCATTTTGCGGATCAAGTCTTGTTTATTAAGGCATTTATTAGAGTCAACTTCAGACCCACGCAATAATATGAGATGTTCCTTTGGTTATTTTAAACTTCGAGGCAATTTTTTTTTCCCCATTTAGGTCGGAAAATGCGTCTTGCAAAAATACCCAGGACGGAATCTATTCAGAGCTCTGTTCGTGCTTGATCATTCCCCCCAGGAAAGCAGAATTGGACGCCGGGAAGACTTGGAACGCAAGCAGAGGGGATTTGGGGGCGAGTGGGTGTCTCTATTCATGCGCGCACCTGGGGTGTAGGGTCAAGTGTCCGAAAGAATATTTAGTATAAGTTCCCCCAAATGATCTGTGCCCAGATAAGTTCGGAAACTTGTAGAGTGGGAAACACGTGTGTTTACCCGTTCTAGCCACTCTCCTTGGCCAGTGGTGAGGTTCGGGATTATTTTTTATGCCATGTTACCTAATGGGGTCCTGGGAGGCTGGACGGCGTCCCCTCCCCGTGGCCTCACGCGGCCGCCCCTCTGTGCTTGTCTGTGTCCTCATCGCCTCTTCTCATAAGGACACAGGCCTAAGGGATCCGGGCCCCCCTGGGGACCTCGTTTAACCATATTCACCTCTTGAAAAGCCTCACCTCCAAGCACAGTCCCTTTTCTGAGGTCCTGGGGGGGGTCAGGGCTTCAGCATGTGGGCCCGATTCATAACAAACGATGGGAAGAGCAACCCTGAGAACACACCAGTCGGCACTTCCCACGCTCGCTTCAAAAACGACGTGCAGGGGTGTGAGGCCAGCACCTGGCTTCCCCCAGGGCCTCCTGCAGGTAACAGCTAAGAATATTAATGGGGTGCAGTCTCCCCCCCAAAAAAAGAACGAGCCCTTCGTGCTGATCTTAAATTTCATTGAAAATCAGAACCGGCCATTGAGTCACGGCAATGCCGACGCTGTCCCTGTCGGTTCGCGATTTCAAGGCGAATTGACGGTTCATTCTCGAGTGCCCAGAGAGAGATGCTTGGAGACGCGCCCTGAATGATGTTCCGCGATTAAAGCAATGGCTGGATAAACTCCGAAAGGGAAAATCCTTTTAGCTTCCCTTTGTCTGTAATGAGTCCACGTGGCGGCCTTTCCCGGGGCTCGTGTTTACCGGACGGAATGATGCTCGGGGCTGGCCAAGCTTGAAATGATGGAATAGAAACATCTCCTTCTGGAAACCCACAAGGCGGATCCTCGACAAAAGCCTTCGCAGGACGTAACAGCCCGCCATCCGGAAACAACAGGCGACAATCAACGTCCGGGAGACGGGACCAGGCTACGTGGTGGCGGGCTAGTGTGCTGGGTGACAGGTGCATGGTGGAGTAAGGTGGAGGGCGTTTGCTTAGAGCTTTTTCTGTCAATGGTTGGACATTTTTGAGAGAAAAAATCCTTTTCTGTGTGTGAGGGCTCTGTGCTTATTATAAGAACCTAAATAGAACGTCTGGAATATTCTGGGAGGGACGGAAGGGGTTGGTGGACAGTGAGGATGGGTGTCCACTGGGCTTGGACGATTTCCAGCGGGAGCTGAGCGCAGGCTGCCCCGTTCCAGGGGCGCACGAGGAACCCTGCCATTACGTAGATGTCTAACCACTATGCTGTCCACCCGAAACGAATGTAGACAGTATCGACTCTCGAATGCAATGGAAAAATCCCCTAAAAAAGAGCCCTGCCGAACCCCTGCATGGCCTGCCTTCTTCACCTGCCCTGATATGTCACTCCGTCCAGGAAATCCTGTGTTTTTAAACCATTTTTTTTCTCTTCGTTTCCCAAAGAACCAGCTCACTCTATGAGAGGTTAAGTGGGGACTCGAGGGCTTCTCCTTGATGTTTATTTTTTAATGTTTTCTGCTGACATGTTGGTACAAGGAAGTGGAAATTCACTCTCTCTCTCCCCACAAATTCTTCATCCGTTCAAGCCATCAGGTCATGGTCAGAGGCTTCCTTCCAGCATCGGGACGGCCAGCTTATTAGGTACAAGAGGGTCACCTGTCGTGGAAAATGCCCGGCGTCGAGCCATCTCTTTTCTGGAGAACGTAATTAAGGCCGCGTCGTTTTACGGAAACGGCCGCGACTGCAAAAATTCTCTCATCGCTCAGAAGCCTCTACTATTTCCCCAGTCATTTGACTCCGCTGAATACGTTCAGCCTATCTGAGCTGTTGGATATCTAGAACTTAGAATGTGGGAAAATATAGTTAAAGTAAATAGTTTCTTATCAATGAAAGTGACTTGACACAGTGAGAGATAAAGGAAAAATGTACATGGCCTCAAGTGTCACAAAGTGGGGGAGGATCAGTGGCCTGAAGGACTCAGCGTTTGAGTCAAAGGTGGAATGTTTGTGTTAAGTGCCTGGCAGTCATTAGAGATAATAAAATATAAAATAAAATAAATAAAATAAAATAAAATAAAATAAAATAAAATAAAATAAAATAAAATAAAATAAAATAAAATAAAATAAATAAAATAAAATAAAATAAAATAAAATAAAATAATAAAATAAAATAAATAAAATAAAATAAAATAAAGTAATGTAATGTAATAAAATATAATATAATAAATATAATCATTAGAGAAAATAAAAATATTATTAGAATCTATAGCATCAGAAATGTCTTCTCGGTCTCCTAGTCTCCAGTTTGTTCTTCTTGTCTGTGTCAGCTCTCGCCCCGGTGGCATTTTGGTGACATGACCGTGGTGACATCATTTCCCTATCTCAGATCAAAATCCCTTTGGGTTTCCTTTGCTGAGCTCAGAGCCGAGCTTAACGAGTCCACTGCTACCCACTTCCCTACCCTCTCCTTTTCTCCCCTGCTCCAATATTTCTTATTCTCACAGTTCTCAGTTATGGATCATCTACTTATGGCCAGAGACCAGCGCTTACATCCCAATGGGATGGATCAGACGGAATCGCAAGGTGTCCAAACCAGCCCTGCCATCCGTAGGCACTGCCTGACCACAGAGCCCCAAAACACGTCACATCTCAGACAACTGAAACTTTACGGCCTGGAACAACTCCCTGTTTCCCCTCCCCCAACCCCTGGCCGCCACCATTCTGCTCACTGCTTCCATGACACCGACTCCTTCGTAGGCCTCGCGTCAGTGGAAGCACGCGGGTTTTGTCCTTCCGGGGCTGGCTGCCATCACGTAGCATAATGTCCTCCAGGCTCACGCATGCCGTGGCAAATGGCAGGATGCCACTCTTTTTTAAAGGTGAGTACTATTCCATTATGAAGCAGCATGGAAAGTGCTTCAGAAAATTAAAGTAGGACCCAGAAAAGCCACTTCTCGGTCTTTACACGAAGGAAACAAAAACAGGCATTTATAAAGATCTCTGCACCCCTGCGTTCATCGCAGCACGATTGACGGTAGCCCAAGATCTGGAAATAGCGTAAGTGTCCATCGACGGACTGGGTAAAGTAGAGGTGGAACATCCCCGCCATGGACACTGCTCAGCAATGAAAAAGAATGCAATCTTGCCATTTGAGACAACAGGGGTGGACCCAGAGGTCATTATGCTAAGTGAAATAAGTCAAAAAGAGGAAGATAAATATTGCACGATTTTGCTTCTATATGCAATCTAAAAAATAAAATAAAATAAAATAAAATAAAATAAAATAAATAAAATAAAATAAAAACAAAAAATAAAATAAAATAAAATAAATAAAATAAATAAAATAAAATAAAATAAAATAAAATAAAATAAAATAAAATAAAATAAAATAAAATATAAAATAAAATAAAATAAAATAAAATAATAAAATAAAAACAAAACAAAAAATAAAATAAAATAAAATAAAATAAAATAAAAACAAAACAAAAAATAAAATAAAATAAAATAAAATAAAATAAATAAAATAAAAACAAAACAAAAAATAAAATAAAATAAAATAAATAAAATAAAATTAAAATAAAATTAAAATAAAATAAAATAAAATAAAATAATAAAATAAATAAAATAAAATAAAATAAAATAAAATAAAATAAAATAAAATAAAATAAAATAAATGAACAAAACCAAACAGAAACAGACTCCGGGGAAGGGAACAAACAGACACTTGCCAGAGGGGATGAGGTGGGAGGGTGGACATAAAAGGTGAAGGCGAGAAAGAGGCACAAACTTCCAGTCACAGAATCGATGGGCCCCGGGGCTGCAGTGTGAGCGCAGGTCGCACAGCCAGGACGATCACCAGTGCACAGCGATAGGGACTAAGCTTTGTCGGTTCGATTGCCTCACACGGTGCATAAACGTCCCTTTGTCATCACACTGGACACCTATTGAGTGTGCCGACTCTACTTCATTACTCCTTTTGCAGTTTTCTTAGGAATTTTTGTTGAAATATTAAAATGCTCACGAAGGCTCCTTCACTGACCTGCCTTTCTTCATCGGTCTCAGCTTACACGCTCTTTGCTTGACCCTTTGGAAAAGCACGTGAGTGTTCCAGATGCCACTTTGCCCATCGACGACGGATGATGGGAGAAAGGAATTGCGGTTCATATGTGGGGGGATCGTTTCGCGAACTATATAGATGTCTACCCCACGTCCTGCATGCTTGAAACCAATTTAAATAAACACATTATAACATTTACCAAGTTCAGATATAATATTTTGGATAAATCGGATGAAATAAACTGTATTGTTAAAGTTAAAAAAAAAAAAAGAGATGTCACTTTGCGGGGATCATTTTATTTCCGTGGAAAGAACGCGAATGCATACATTCTTCTCATAGTAGCTCCCCAGAGGGGAAATGAGACGTTTCAGTGTAAGAGACTGAACTCCCCGCAATGGATTTATTGATTTACTGTCCGTCTCCCTCCATGCCCACCCTGCCATGACGGAGGTGATGACAGGCACCGCACACTTACAACCGCCGGAGCTGTACGTGGATGTTTAAACCCGCATCGAGTTCAGCAGAGCGTTCGTAAGGGCGCTGCACCTTTCCCTTTTTCCTTAGCATCCCTGGCTCCTCCTTCCAGTGTAGACAGAACACAGTCCGCCGAGAGCGTGTTGGTGGCTGCATCCGTCATGTGACCCGAAGACCCCGGGAGCGGAGAGCAGACGGCCCTTTCCCGTGGTTACATTTTCTCGCCATCGTTCGGCTCCAGGGGGAAAGGATGGCTTTCGGCGATCTTCAGAAGGTCAGAGAAGTGGGGACGGAAATGCTGTCTGTCTCCCGTTTCCTTTCACGCCTTAGGAGGCCCGGAGCATCATCACCTGCGGGATGAAGCGGGGCCTTTCCCGCCCCAGTTCCCAACGGTGCCTTTTAACACCTTCCTCGTCGGACAGTGGCACCTGTTGGCCACGCAGATGAGACACAATTTCAATGACGTCCTCGCCGGCACCTCGGATTGGACCACAGTCCCTCAGGCGGCCGCCTCAACGCATTTAAACAATTTTAACAAATTGCAGCAATTTTCCTAATTCGAAGCGCAAACCCCTGGAGGGTGACGAGCACAGAGGAGGGACACGCTTTTCCTTCTGGGGACGAAACCACTCTCGAAGTGAGGACAACCAGGCCCCACTGCTGTCTGTCGCTGAGTATACGGGTGACCTTCACCACGTTGCTGACATTTCCTCAGTTTCCCTTCCAACGCTTTACGATGTGGGGATTGGAGTAAAGCTGCCTCCGAGCTGCTCCGACGCTGACATCCTTTTAAGCCGACCTTTTGGCCGCTTCGAGTCCAGAAAGCGTTTGCTAAACGGAGTTGAAGCGCCACGATTCAGCGTCCTTCACGGCGCCGGTGGCCCCGAATGCACGGTGCTACACTGTGGAGATGAGCAGGGACGGTGCGGGTGGGCCTGATGGAATCGTAAGGATCTTTCAAAGTGGACGAGGGAGGCCGATGTTCTGTGCTGACGCACAAGGGCCGCGGCCACTGGCCTTGAAGGTGGGCGAGGGAAGCAGGCAGCCCCTGGACGCCGGGGAGGGCAAGGAAAAAGGTGCTGTCAAGGCCTCCCATCAGCCCACTGCGAAGCACAGGGCGCTGCTAGCCGGCCAGGCTGTGTACCACGGTGACTCTGCGTTGCTTTAAACTGTTGAGCGTGAGGCCGCGTGTTTCGTTGGCCATGAAGACCTGATACACAGCGGAAGGGCGCGTGGCTGGAGGACACGGGCGGGCCCGTCACCCAGAGACTTTCTCAGTCTACGATTCTGTTAATCACGTGTCCGACCCCAAAGGTGCGCACACACTTCAAAGGGAGAGACTTAGGGCCTCACCCCACCGGAAGCTTCCGTCATCCTGTCTTCAGAGGATCGTCCTGTGCAGATTTGTATCTTTTTTGCCAAAAAACTCTCTCGAGTTCGCCAAAATGTGTCTCTGGGTGGGTGAATATTTGTACTGTTGCCCGTATTGATTTCAATTGCAATTCCACCTCTCGAAGGCCACCCTGTTGGCTCATGATCAGGTCCAGGAACGCCCTGAGATGTACCAGGAGTACTCAAGGGTGGCACAGGAGGTTGTTAAATCAGCCTAGATCACGTGCAGGAGGGGAAGAAGCCGTATATTGGGCCATAATTAATGTGATAAAGGCAAATGAGCATGTTTGGTTGGCTATCGAGCCGGTTTGCAAGGACCTAATCTGCAAACGAGCGCTCCGGGAATTCACAATTCTCACGAATTTCGACGTGCTTTGTCCATCGGGCGCCCCGAAGTCGTTACGGTGACGTCGCCCGCGCTTTGTGACGACGCTAACCCGCCGGTGGGCGATTGTGGACCTCACGGAGCTCCCGCGGACGCCCGGCCCGTTATTGGGAAATCCCATCCTCGTCTCTGCTGAGCGATCCACGACGACAGCTTCGTGCCGTGGCATCGGGACCAACTGCGCTGAGCTGGGGGGAAAGCGCAACCCCATAGTTTATCCGTGACGCAATCTCCTGCCAGATTTAAGCACTCGATTGGAGGGGCTGTGCTCGCTCGCCTTAACGTCTTCCAAAATGCCTATCCGGGGCCTTGGGAAGCCATGAACTCTTCGCATCGGATTCATCAAAGGCACACGTGGTCCTTTAAGGGGAGGCATCAGGTGGGAAAACAGGTAAAGGTAACGTAGACGGGTGATCTGGGAGGGGAGGGAACAGAGGCAGGGAAGGGACTTTTGAGGCACGTGCTGAGGATTGAGAATGAGGAATAAAGATGTGTTTTAGGTCGAATTCGATGTCATTCCGGCTAACGATGAATGGGGACGCAAGGTTTTGCACCAAGGAGCTCCCCGTGTGCGGGGACAGGTGTCCCCAGATGCGAACACTCGGGGAGCCACCTGCACTGAGCGCTTGGGCGAACCGTCCTGTTGCTCCCACATTGGGAGGCCATTTCCGGCGGCGGGACGTGCCGTTGAGACCACGTCTGCTGAGGCGCGTCCCCTGTCCATCCCCGGTTGTGGGTGCGATTTCTCTCCTTCTGGCGGAGAAAGAGAACGGCGCCGGATGAGCGGAAAGCCCCGACGGGGCGCAGCAGCCTGCCACTCTCCAGGATCGCACGGTGTCTGACTATGGCTTGGCCCTCAGAGGGGACAGACCCAAATCGTGGGGACGGTGGCGCCCTAGACCTGCACGACCCGACACGGTGGCTATTCCCTGTGTGGGGTGGTTAAGCGGTTGAAACGAGGCCGGAACCAAACCCACACCTGCTTTCAAAACACGCCAGATGTCTCCTCGGGACTTTTAATAGCGACGATCTACGCTGAAAGGACAACATTTTAGGTGTCTTGGGTTAAAATCTTCACTTTTATCTTATTCGCTTTTTGAAAAAATGTGTCTTCTAGAAGATGTTCAGTTACACGTGGGGCCTGGGTAATATTTCCACCCAGATGGTCCACGTCGACGCCTTCCGCTGTCCCTTTACCTCTGTGGCCCTCTCGTTTGGGGCAAAGTCACGGTTATGGGCACTTTTGGGTGTTCACCGACTTCCCATCTCTATCGCCTGACTCTTCCCCTACCTGATGGGCTGCCTCTTCGCCCCTTGCCTCTTTCTCACTAGCTTTAGACCCTTTATCGAATTATGGGTTATTTTCCCCCTTTTTCATATAAAATCATTTCCTTCTGCTCACAACTCTGTTTATCACACATTTCCAGCATCTACAAAACCACCCCATCTCAAAGTGAGAGTCGGGGTTCCCTCACGCCCTCCTTCCTGACGTCAAAGGCTTGGTCCCTTGCGCGACAAACTGACCACCTACTAGCAAAATTGCCGTCGCGAGACTCCCGTCCTTGGGGAGAACTGCAGGCTCCTCTCTGCGTCGTATTTTTCCAGCTTTTCCCCTTTATTACGACTCGCCCCAACCCAGCCAGCTCTTCTTCCCGTAAATACGGTTGTCTGTGAAGGAAGGATAAAAAAATAACAATTTTTGATATTTCAACATCTCGGTCCATCCATTTAAACCTTTGCTTGGCCAGACCTGACCAAGGAGAGGGTTTTAATCTTGTTAAAAAGTACAAAATGGAGACACTAGGAACGGAAGCCGGAGTTGCTGTCCTAGGGGCGCTGCCTGCTCGTCTCAGCCTCACACCTTCGGGACGTTAAAACAGGACAGAGTCACCTTCAAACGGGGCCTGAACCGCCTTGAGTCCCAAAGACCTGTTTGCAAGAGGAAGCGGATGCCGTGACTACAGGGTGGAAGCCTCCTGACTGGGAGTTAAAGACGCCGTTCAGAGCCGGCGTCCCTGGGTCACGTTAGCTGCCCCGAGAGCAGCGCCTTCCTTCTGTGGATGTCCTTGTCTCGTCTCCCCTTTCGCAGAGACACCCCCTGCCCCTGTCCCTGCATCATACGGCTGAGCTTCTGCCGGAATCAGTGCTTCCCAAGTCCGTCTTCCTATTGATCTCAAATAAACGCGCTGACCCCTTGCTTTGAAGGGCCTCTTATTTTAAGATCTAACTGTAGATCTTAACTTAAACTTGCTGCCCAGATCGTATCTTTCTAAAACGCAAAATTATTTGGGATTCTCGTTCCTAAACACCACCCACCTGTAGGGCATGATTTGCTTGCGCTGAAGGGAGGCTTCTGAGCGGCTACCTGCGAAGGGCATGGAAATATATATATATTCTAGATTTTCGTAAATCACAGTTGAGATGAAACACGACAACTGTCCTCCTCCTCCTCCTCACCATGGAACGGGGCAGCTTCCTCACCGGAAATCTAGGTCTCGCAGTTCTGGAGGCTGGAAGTCCGAGGCCTGGGCATCGTGGCCGCGCTTCGCCTGGACACACCCGCTCACTGTGTCCTCACTGGTGGAGACAGAGCTGGGTCTCTTCCTCAGCTGGTGAGGACGGTGATGCCAGCACGGGGACCACACCCTCGCGACCTCATAGACCTCGTTATGTCACAAGGGCCTGACCTGGAAACGCCATCTCACGGGAGCAGTGAGTGCGGGAGGGTGGGCTTTCCCTCGCAGATCTTGGGGGAGGAGGCAGACGTGCTCGGTCCTCAACGCCGGGGAAGGTGAGTGACGACAGCGCATCTGACGTTTTGATTCCCTCTGTGGTATAGGCTGGACAACGCGCCCCCCGACCCCGGCGACGTCCTAGTTCCCAGAATCTGGAAAAATGTTACCTTACGTAGCGGAAGGGACTCCGCAGATGGGATGAAGTGAGCAACCTAGAGGCGGGGAGATGATCTTAGAACAGGCGGGTGGTTTCTTATAAGCGGGTGGGAGGAGGACGAAGTGGGGGGCAAGTCGAGGAGGCGACATGGTAGAAGAAGGAGTCAGGGCCGGGAGCTAAGCCGTGCAAGCGGAGACGACACTCCTAGTAGTCACAGGTGCGCGTGTGTTCGATGTTTTAAAGCCAAGGCATCCCCCAGACGTAGGATACTCATCACCAAGAGGGAAAGAACAGGATCCCAAGTGGACCCTAAGGAATAAGGGAGTCTCAGCCGCAGAAAGAACGTCCGTCTGGACGGACAGCGTTCGAGCCCGTAGATAGACGATGTTGCTTAAAGGAATCTGGAGAGAACAATGAGTCTTTGGGGACAGGAGGTGTTCAAGGGGCAGGACAGGAGGGGCTACAGCCATTCAACACCGGCATCGCCCGCATGACGGATGGGATGGAGCGCGAAGCCAGGCGCCGCGGCGCGAACCCAGCACAGCCAGGACCAGGCCGCAAGGCCGGCCGCCGCGCCAAGACGTGGTGACGTCGGAAGATTTAGGATCGGGATTTACACGGTCATCCCAATAAACGCATAACTGCAAGGCTTTCCATCGGATGTCCCGAAAGACAGACAGACCCCCCACCCCGACACACACACACGTGAAAAAGAAGCTGATCCGGCACAGAACTGGGCCGCCACTGTCCACACCGGGCTGCGGACACCAAAAAGCGCTGATTCGCACGCGTCTGGTGGCTTCTCGTTCGCGCTGACACGTCGTCGGCGCTTTCAACCGCACCAGAGAAGTGGGTGGAGAGGTTGTCGATCACGATCTCCCCAGATCAGAGCTACGCAGGGGCCAAGGACGCGTAACAAACGCATCAACGCAAACCCCACCGAGGCTTGGCCGCACGGATCAGGGCATCCACAGAGAACACACACCGGCTTGAGACCCTTTCCCAGGTTTCATCCTCGAGGGAAACATTCTGCCTGGAGAGAAGCAGGCCCATCTGCCGTGGGGAAGAGGGAAAAAGGAGGCAGGGGGCCGGGGTCGGGGAGGGACAGGCTTCTCTTTTCAGGTGACGCAGAAGAAAAAAAAAAATCCCAAATAAATTGTCAATGCCACAGCCTCTGCCCTCGCCTGCGCGCGTTGTTGAAACACCGTTGCTCGGAAACGTGAATGGACCTTTGGGGACAGCCCAAGCAGCAGCGGAGAGCAACGCTGACAACGCAGCGCGCTGCGCTCACGGTCCACGCCGCCACGGCGATCGCTCTTCGGCGCGAACGGCTGGAGCTGCCGGGCCAAGGACTGTGACCGTTGGCAGCGCAGCATCGGGGCTGGGCTCCCGACAGACATTTATTTTTTTTATTAACGGGAGGAATATCTCCTTCCCCGCCCACGCGGGCAACCTCTTCCGTGTCCGGCCCCGGAGATGAAGAACTAAACGTGTCACTTGCGCGTGCGTCCCTGCCACGGGGCGCGTGGAAACGAGGCTGGTCTCCGGCTCCTGCCTTCGTGTTCACCCTCTGAGTTGACGGTCCCCGCTCCGAAGCCTGCCGCTTCCCGGCGTCCCGACGCAAGAAGGACGGTGAATGCACAGAACTCGGGGCCAGGATCTTGTTCGGCGAATGGGTTTCCTCCCACCCGGGGCGAGGGATTAGGTCTGGACGCTCCTAGAGGGATGTATGAGACATTTCTTGGGAAATCCTGAGCATTATTATTATTATTATTATTTTTTTTTTTTCTGCTCATTTTCCGATTAGGCGGGGAGCGAGCGAGAAGTGAGCCATCCGAGACCAGTTCGGAACGGATGTTTTAACACGTATGTGACCTGCGTGTCGGGTCAGGTGTCCGGGAAGGAGGGCCTGGGAGGCTGGCTGAGGACGAGGGGCCCGGAGGAGGGTGGGCGGCTGCGTAGGGCTGGGCCGGGGGACGCCACAGTGGACGGGGCTCCAGGTCTACGCGTACTCCAGCTGCCCTGGCCGTCTACAGCAGAAAGCAGAGTCTGGGGGCTTTACCCAAAACGGATTCCTATTTCCCGCAGTTTCCAAGGACAAGGCACTGGCAGAGCAGTTTCTGGGGAGGATCCTCGTCCTGAGTCGTCTCCCTATGTCCTCCCCTGCTGAGGGCTGAGGGGTTCTCTGGGGTCACTAATCCCACTCATGGGGGCCCCACCCTCACGACCTCCTCAGCCACCAAAGAGCCCACCTCCTCATATTGGGGGATTTGGGTTCAGCCTATGAATTTGGGGTGGGGGGACGCCAAGGTTCAGTCTACGGCACCCGCATCAGGGCGGAAGGGCCAGCCCTGCGTGCTCCGTGGCCAGCCTCTCGTGGGCTGTAGGCGTCACGGGGTGCCCAGGCCATCCGAACCCCACAATGAGATGACTGATGATCGTGATGGCGGTCAACAGCCAAGGAAAACTTGTGCGATGCTCGTTAGGCGGACCAGACAGCATCCGGGCATCGACCAACAACAGCACACGCTGTAGCACGCGCAGAGGGGCCCGGGGCCGCGATGAGGAAAACACCAGCCTGTCAGCAGTGATCGCCCCTGGAAGACGCACGGTCGTCCTTTTCTAGAACCTTCTGTCAGAGCCCAGTGCTTTCACACAGGATGTTGGGTAGCAGAGAAGAGTGATACTCGAGGCGCGTCCGAAACCTTGGTCGGCGGCCCCGGTAGGGTCGGACGTAGCCGTCCCTCGTCCACCTGTGACCCGTGCGTGGGCCAAAGGCTGCCCACCGGCTGTTACGGGGACACGGATATGCCCATCCACGTCTCATCTTCTGGGGTTGCTTCCGCCCAGAAGGAGAATTCGGACACCCAGTGCAGACCACGTGGCCTTGCCCTCGCCTGCTGCAGAGCTACATCCCTCAGTATTGATCCTGAGCTCTCAGCATTGCCAAAGGGGCTGAGCGGAGACCACGCGAGTGGGGAGCCAAGTCCCGCCTCTGCCTGCGTTTCCCCTCAGAGACGCAGCGAGTCCTGGGAGGCTCCGATCGCGACGGGGGACACGAGGGCCCCGGGGAAAGCAGGTGCGTGGCCGAGGCGCCCACAGCGACGCGAGGGCGTGTGGATGCGGCAGACGCAGGCCCTGCTCACGGAAAAAGTGGCTTTTTGGTCGACTCGTCCCGTGGGGACACCTGTTGGCACGACGTCCTGTGTCTGACTCCTACGAGGGGATCGGGCTTAACCGCGTGGCACCCACCGAGTGCGTTCTGTCTCTACGTCGTCCCCAAATCTAACTGGGCGTGAGCATCATTGGGTAGGAATTGTCTTCCTTTTTGCCCACGTAGGGATGGAAAGCGTCCCGGAATCCATACCTTACGTCCCTCGAGACGTTACAGCAACACGGTTTTGGATTCTATCATGCGATTCTGTTCTGAGGGGCGAAGGCAATGAGGAGCGGACGTTTGGTCTCAGCCGTCCTCGCCGTCGTCATCGTTGTCCGGTAACGTAGGCGAGAGGGGGAAAGAGAAATAAAAAATCGACGCCGCTGAATGGAGTCTCTCTTCTCCGTCTTAAAATCTCCCCCGGGGAATCCTCGGGAATGAGATGCGGGTCGTTTGGAGGCTCTCAATCTCGTTTCCGTGCCTCGTCTCGCTGAACAGCTGTCATCCCCTCCCGTAACAGAGCATCTCGGGGATGGCGAGGGAGGACGGCCCCGGCTGCGGGAGGAGGAGGGCGGAGGAGCAGAGGGGTTCATCTCAACGAGGCCGGCAGCTGATGCTCAGAAGCAGGGCGCCCACTTAACAAACCCATAACGAGGGCCTCCCGTACCCAAAGGCCCCCCCTCCGGGAAAGGTGGAAATAAAACCGTCCCCGTTCGTATGTTCGGGGAAGAAATGAACGTCTTGGGCAAAGGCCTGTAAAGCAGGGAACAGGTGAGACCGTCCAGGGTGCCAGCAGACACAACGGGCTGCTCATTACCGGCCGGCGCCTTCGCGGAAAGCAGCAGCAGAGCAGCTCTTTGCTCTTCTCTGCTTGGCCTTACGGGTCGTCTCCGTCCGAGGGGTTCAACCAGGCAGAAGACGCACCAGGAAAGAGGTGAAGGATTTCTCTCCGTGGTGGCCGGGGTGCGGGGGGCGGATGCTGGGGTCTGGGACAGCCAACTCCACACTAGAGTCGTGTTGGGTGTTGGTTTCTCCCATCCCGCGGTGGCGAACAGGTGTCCTGGGACCCCTCGAGTGAGTCGTGCTGATGCCGTTTCGACAGGCCTGTCCGGAACCCCGTTCCCCCAGGGGGGCTCTGCACCAGGGCTGCCATCACAACAGAGGGGGACTGAGGTGAGCAGAAGGCCACGTGGCCTACGATGACGGATACGTACAAGCTCAGCGTCCAGAGGGCCCCGTCTTCGTTCACGAGGCCCCGAACCTGACCCAGACGTCACGCCAACCTTCCCCCAGAGAAGCCCAGGGCCTCGACGCTGACACCGCGTCGCGCTCTGAGAATGAAGGGCCGGCGCGGTGCTCGTTTTGTCGTCCAGCTACCCCAAGGCGAAACGGAAAAAAATTCCTCAACAAAAAAAACCAGAAGGGCCTTATGTTCGCGAGCTTCAGGGTCAAGCAGGGAGAAGGGAACCATCCGAGAAAACGCGCAAGAAGACGTTTGACCTGGTCCCCGAGGAGACGGCTGAGGAGGTGGATGGGGAGAAGTCAAAGGTGAAGGTCAGAGGTCTTAGATGGTGCTGAGCCTCGTCTCCAAACCCTAAATATTGTGCCTTTGAAACCCAGAATGTATAGGGGAAGGAAAGGAACCCGAAGCTGATGGAATAGCCAGACGGCGGAGGGTGGGGACGGGCCGCCCCTCGACGAGGTCACAGAAGAGCTGAAGGAAAGGGGAGGTGGCGGGGATCACGACTACGTTCTCGGAAGTGACTTTCCACTACAACACGCGTGGCCCGGAAGCCACCGCCGTCTCTGCACAGCGTCATGTCATGTCAACGTCACGTGAGACCGAGGCGCCACGCCCCGGGCCCTGTGCTGTCACACGGGCCGTCCCCCTGAGGGCTCAACACGCCGCCGACCTGACGGGGTCGGCACCGCGCTCAACCCAGAAGCAAAGGGACCGGCCTTGAGTGACCCCCGTGAAGGTCACCGAGTGCGGGGACACGGCGGCCTTTCTGGAATTCGATCCGTGCCCTCCGATGGGCCAGCTTTCCTTCGCCATTGTGCTGTGACCCGAAACGGCGAGGGGGGACGCGGCTGCTCACGAGGGTCTGTATCAAGAAGCCCAACGCGATGGAGTGTCCCACTCGCCCCTTCCAAGTCTGGGGGTGGCACGCCCAGCCGCCCTCACATGCTTGGCTTCCCGGTCAGGACGTGGCCCCTTCGGCACCGGGTCAAGTGAAACGCGGGCCGGGGGTGGCTGCTCCAGGTCTACACTCTGGCACGTGAGCCTCGGAACTGGATCGTGAGGCGTCTTCTGTCCTGAGGCCTGGGAGCCCGGAAAGCACATTTCAACCGAACGCAGTTCGGGGCAAAGAACTGTCGCCCGTGGCGAGGTGCCGGGCCACGTGTTAGACACGAGACGCTCAGACGCAGCAACACGGACCCGGGTTGGGAGTCTGATTGAAAGTCCGTGTCATTGCTGATGGGGGGACAGGCAAGGACTGCAACAGGCCGGGAAACGCATCGAAGTGACAACCGCACAGGGAGGTGGTGAGCCCACCAGGAGCCAGCGTGCGTGACAGAGGGAACGGGATGGAGAGGTGACGAGGGAACTCAGACAGAGGCCCGCACCCAAGGCCACAGCGCGGTGACAGGGACCCCAGAGCGGGCTGCTACCCCACGGGGACTTCCAGCCATGATGACGATCCCTCCAGACAGGGGTGAGAAAGCCTCTGGCTCCCCCCCCGGCGCCCACCAGCCGGCAACGTGGTGCGATTTAGTGGTGACAAAGTCACAGTCCCTGGAGAAAAAGAGAGAAAGGCTTCGGGGCCTCTCGGTGGCACAGACCTTGCTGTGCTGCCTGACCTTGGTTTAGAAAGCCTTCGCGCGTGGAAAGGAAAACGAAAAGCTTTGCTACGTGGTTCCCCTGCTTCTGATTTTCGTCTCAGGTCGTTGTCAAATGCCATTTTGTCCCATGACAGGGAAAAGCGACACAGAGATGGAGCGGACCAGTGGGTGCGTTGGGGGCTGTTCGCTGCCCGTTTAGCCGTGTCCCCTCTCCCGATGGGCCCAGGTCCGTGCCTTCTGATCGCTTCGGTGTGATGGGCCCAGGTCCGTGCCTTCCGATCGCTTCGGCTCGCTGCCACGGGGTGCCCTGTCCCCTTTCCAGCCGGAGCTCCTCCATGTCCGGTGCGTTTGTTTCCGGAACAATCGTCAGCAGCTGGCCTGGTTTGACGCCGCCTGTTTTCCTGATCTGGACGACTCAGGGCGTTCCGCATCATGGGCATCAAGTGGGCGATATCTGAAGAGGAAACACCTGCCTGTGTTCTCCATGGGGGGCTTGGCGGACTTTTCTGGACGAGGGCGAGAGAGGAAATATTGTCTGCTTGGCAGGGCAGAGGCTCTGCACGTAGGATGGCTGGGCTAGGCCGTGAGAGGGGGCGCGCGGCCATAGGTGACACACAAAGGAACGAGAGGGGCCTCTGTTCCCATAAAATCATATTTATACAGAAACAGCGAAGGGACGCCTTTTGGGAGCCTCCTCTCTAGATGTGACCAATGCGCATGCATGTCCTGGGGTCTCTGTAAATGTCCGCGCTTGAACCTTATTCTAATAAAATAATCTGTAAAGGACGGGACGGGAAGGTGGCCTGTGTTGGCTTCAATAAAAATCGCCGCTGTTTGAAGGAAGACAGCATCTTCCTTTCACGTTTTTTCCCCTTTTAGGTTGAAATACCCTTTAAACAACCTGGTCGCCTGACGAGGTTTATTCTGTTTGTCAAACACGTGCATTTTGCCGTCGTGCTGCTCAGTAAGAGTAGAGGGTATTCCCGGGTTCGTAATTACTCACTGGAGACCGAGGCTCAGAGAGAAATGACAGATTAAAATGAGACAAAACAAAACAAAACAAATGATTATTATTAGATGGAAATCCGGACTCAGATTTGTAGACAGGAACTTTCTGTGGCTACTATGAGAATACGAATAAGGCTATATGTGTATATATTTTTTTGTAAAGCATAAGAATATTTTATAAGAAAAAAGGGACTATTTGAGATTCTCCTCCTTTTTGTAACAAAAATAAAAAGTGTGGAAAGAGGCGTAATTCGGTGTGTAGGTGTGATGTTCGTGAACGTCCTGAAAATGGACCTCGGGAGCACCAGACTCCGGGATGGACGCGGAGGACATTCATCTCAGGCTTATTCGGTTTCCACTTTGGGGGAAATGAAGTCGATTCCTGAACTCGGCAGGTGCCGATTGGCATCCCTCGTCCCCGCCCATTCAGTCCCCTGCTGCTTTCTGTTCAGGAACGAGGTGTTCGGGAAGGCAGGTCCCTCGGGCTGTGTGCTCCACCGCTCCGCGGGATCCGAGGCTCGCTTCAGGGAGCTGAACCTAGCTGCCTCTCCCCCAGCTCGGGAGAGGGAAGAGGAAAACATCAGCAAACAAGCCTCCCGTCAGACGTTTCTGCAAGAGGAAAGGGAGTTAAGCTATTTGCACGCGCTCGAGGACCAGCCCGGGGATCCATTGTCTCAGGCCGTTCCACCTGCTCACTCGACGTGTCTTCTACTTAAAGGAGCGATGTCGCCTAGGGGCGGATGGCAGCAGGGTGTATTTACGGAAGCGATGGGACCAGCATGGTCCCCAGCCCCGCCAGGGCTACGGAGCGATCCGCTGTCTGTGTAGAACAAGGGAAACGACGGAGGCCTCGACGGGCGATGGTCCAAAGGGAGTGCGAACGCTCTCGTGTGTCCTGGCGCACGAACCTGGGTCTTGTGATTGATAACGGAGGTGACGGGTGGATCTTTCTTTCCGTGACATTTGGACACGGATGAGGCACAATTTCCTGGGTTGATGCTGAATCAATCTGAAAAATCAATTTATGCAAAGATTATGTATATATATTTATATATTTTATATATTTATATATATTTATGTATATTTTTATATATTTATATATTTATATATATTTATGTATATTTATATATTGTGTATGTTTACATATTATATATTTATATATTTATATATATTTATATATTTATGTATATTTTTATATATTTATATATTTTATATATTTATATTTATGTATATTTATATATATTCATATATTTATGTATATTTATATATATATTTATATATTTTTATATTTATGAATATTTATATATATTTATGTATCTATATATATTTATATATTTATATATTTATTTATATTTATATACATTTTTATATATTTATATATATTCTTATATATTTATCTATTTCTGTATATTTATATATATCTATGTATATTTTTATATATTTATATATTTATATATTTATGTATATTTATATATTTATATATTTATGTATATTTTTATATTTTTTATATTTATGTATATTTATATATTTATATATTCATATATTTATGTATATTTATATATTTATATTTATGTATATTTATATATATTTATGTATATTTATATATGTATGTATATTTATATATTTGTATGTTTATATATTATATATTTATATATATTTATATATTTATGTATGTTTATATATTTATGTATATTTTTATATATCTATATTTATTTGGATATATTTATATAAATATATATCTATATATTTATGTATATTTATATACATTTATATATTTTTATATATTTATATATTTGTGGATATTTATATATTTATATATTTATATATATTTATATGTATTTATGTATATTTATATATATTTATGTACATTTTATATATTTATGTACATTTTATATATTTATATATATTTATGCATATTTCATATAATTATATATTTATATATTTTTATATATTTATATATTTATGTGTATTTATATATTTATATATTTATGTATATTTATGTATCTTTATATATTTATGTATATTTATATATTTATGTATATTTATAGATATTTATGTATATTTATATATTTATATATATTTTTATGAATATTTATATATTTATCAAGCTCCCTCTATCTTTGTCGCTTTGTGCAAAGGTAAACAATGAGTACAATCCAGTCTAAGGAGCAGGTGTGAGCCCCTCGCTCTGCACACCAGATTTTGTCGCCGTATCCTATTGGCTTTGCATCCGTAGCTATTTTTCGAGGCTGGTGCCGTGATCTGCTTCTGGCGCTGAGACCACAGAGGAGGACGAGGGAGGCCACATCACGCCGCGGTTGAGCTAGAATTCAGAATCGGGCTTGCCCGACGTGAGGATCTAACACAGAGCGCTGAAGCTTCGTGACACGCACCAGTCCGGCTGGAGCCGAAATCTGTCTCGTGGCGCAATCAGACGGGAAAGGAGACGGGGGAGGAACTTGCGTCTTAAGCCGACAGGGCGGTCAGTGGGCATTAGATGAAGCTGTCAGTGGGAGAAATGCTGAAGATCATACCCTTCAACGTGTCCTTACGATCTTTAAAAGCTGTGCTTCAGCTCAGGGACATTTTTCCTTTGGGCAAACACTACCCCTTAACGATCGATCGGCGTGGGCATAGGGACAATCCATCCCAGAAAGCCTCCATCTCAGAATGCACGAATGAAAAAGGTTTAGGCGGCTTTGCCTAGGAAAACGTCTTACCCGGACCCACGTGGAATGCAAAATGAAGGAAATCCGGGTCTAAATATGTCAAAACATTTCCTCGGCGGAAACTCGTCGTGGGCATCAAAAGGCTTATGGCAAGTACAAGAGTTTATTTCCGAGAGCAAAGACAGACCGACGAACGAAGGGCTTTCTCCCTCCGGAGATTTCATCCAAGGAGACCCCTCCACCCCCCTCCGTCATCAACCTGCTGTAGTGGCTAAAGCGTGTGGAGACTCAGGCCTCGGAGCTCAGAAGTGAATTCCCATCTTGTCCCCTGAAAATACGAGTTCTTCACGAGGATACGAAGAGACCCAACCCGCTCCGGCTGTTTCGTTCTCCAAATGTGACCGTCCACGATGAACACAATGTGATGTTCTTTACAAAAAAAAAAAAAAGAGAGAGAGAGAGAGAGAGAAAACTGCAATTATTTGAATGAAACAAGTGTGCTCTCATAATAAAGCTACAAATATCAACGCTTGGCCAAAAAAAAACAAAAAACAAAACAAAAAAGACTTTATTGTCCTACTTCCCAGTTAACTTTTCCGATACTTTGCAATGGGGTTTTGGGGCCGAATCCCCAGATTTTGCATGTCCGATATTCCAGATTTTGACGGGCGTTTGGACGCATGATTGAACGTATCCATATGTCACTGTTCACATGAGGCTATTAGGCTCTCGCCTCTGGAGCTCGATTATCGAAAGTGAGCACGTCCCTTCCCCCTTTTTCGCCCGGACCCCTTCAGCGTAACATGTACACGCCTCACGCGTGCTCCTGATTCTAGAATGTTCTCTAAATGTATGCGCGAGGAGGTGAACGGGACGGGCAGGAAATGAGTCCCATTTTTGGACTTATTTATGATTAAATCCTTCATAGGGACCCTCTAAGCTGAGTCACGTCAGCAGTTGTCAAAGAAGCTGGGCTATTAGAAAAGTCCCATTTCTGTCTTCTGCTGCGTGTGTTTTAGAAACTACTTAGAGGTGTGACCAAGTGCCATTTCGACCTTGCAGAAAATCGTCGCAATCTGGGGACAATTCTGGTCTCCTAGAGACCTGGAAGCTTCTGATGCTGAGCTCGCTGTGCGACGCGTCTCCACGTTAAAGCTAAGATGATGCTCTAACAGTTTTTAGTCTTTTCCGAGAAAATGTCGGGCCTTGCTCTCGAGTTGGTTGGTTATTAAACTAGACTAAGCCGATGTGTTATTTAATTGGAATATTCTGAGAAGTCTCTTCGTTTATTTCTTTCTTCCTCCTTCCCCTCCTTGTTTTGGAAGACAGATGGCAAGCCGCAGGGGAGCCTGATTTCCCCCCAGCATCCCTGCTCCTACTTGAGTGTGTACGGGCCTTACTCAGCTCAAAGAGAATCCCTTAGAACCAAGGCAGAGACTGACCTTATCTGACTCCCGAGACGATTCGTGCAAACTCGCGGAAGCAGCCTGCTTGCCCGAAAGCTTAACCTGGCTCTCATCCCGAGAGGGGAGACTTGGACAAATCCAGGCTGAGAAGCAAACGAAAGAAGCAGAATGGAGTCTTCAAACACAAACGCACATTTTTTTTTTTATTTTGGGGGGGAGCAAAGAAACTAAAAAGGCGAAGGGATCATTCTAGATTCGTAGAGGGTAAAATCACGCGAGAACCAAATGCGAAGCGTGCATATGACCTGGAGTCTAGTTATTTATCTCTCTCTCTCTCTCTCTCTCTCCAGATCATATATACATATGACACGTACATGAGATTTTGTGACAACTGGGGATTTTTCGTACGGAATGGCGTGCTAGGTGTGTTACTGTACCAATCTTAAGCGTCATCGTTACAGATTTTCTGCTGTTTTGAGATGTTCCAAAACAGAAACGTGGGGAGGGGACAAAAATGCAGCCTGGCGGGCAATAAAAACGGCAGCACAACGTCTCAGGGAAAGACATACGTGTCCGTCCATTGGGGAGTGAGCACGACACGTGCAAAGAAAAAGCATGTTAAAGCAGTAAACGTGAATGGAAACAACGGGGCTTGTCACGGAGAGGACAGGTAGGACAAATATTAGCCAAGCGGGAAACACTGTCTTCTGTAAAGCCTGGAGCTCTTTTTATTTTGAAGCAAAATAAAACTGTGTTCGCTCTGTAATCTTCTAAAAATCATGTGTACCAAAGAGATGGCAAAACTGGGGGGGTGGGGGCAATGACAGCAACACTGACAAAGAGCCCTTGGGGTCATAGGCCGGGAGCATGTTTTTACGAGTCGTGTTGAGCGATCCCTCCATCCCGCGTTACGGAGAATCCCACTTGCAGGTTCCTGTGCCCCTGTGTTCCCACTGATCGAAGCTTCAAGCGACAGCCCAGCGGACTCGAAGTGGGATGCTCATGAAGGGAAGGGGGGTGACATTCAATAAGAGCAAATACGGGAAATAAAAACGCAATTCCCAGAGGAGAGATTCGGGCAGGTGATCGGATGGTAAACAGAAGACCGGTACGTGCACACCTTTGGGGACACTGACAGGCTACATGACTAAGAACTCTGGAGAAAGCACCCTCCTTAGGGTGAAAATGCAATTTTTAGGTTCAATAAGGAGCTGCTCTTCCGAGGGTACTTTTTTCCCATAATCGCCCACAATACCTCTGTCCTGCGTCGCAGGAAACTTATAAATTCACCTCTATTCTCTTACGAGGAAGGGACGTGTTAAAATATTCAGCCGCATCCTTCCCAGCGTCCAGTTCCCGTTGTTATTTTCAAAACCGTCGTCCCACGTAAATACCCGTGGAGCCGAGGCTGGTATTTCATCCGCTTTCCCCTCTGGTCATGTTCTCTCAACCTGAGTCCCCAAGGTCCGTGCTTAGGGTCTGGCTGTTCTCAGTCCCCACATCCCGAGGACTTGGAAAGTCCTCCCTCCATGGCTGTGATGCTGCCTTCGCTGAGCGACAGCACACGGACCCGCATCGTAAGGGAAGATGCTCCGGGACTCTGTAGCTTTCAAGTCATACACCTGAAGTCCTTCTGGGTTCTTCTAGGGACTGGTCGGGGACCATGGCAGGAACACCGGGCGTGCCTTATTCACGCGAGCAGAGAGAAACTTCTAAGGATGTCCGTCGATCAGCAAACAGACAAACGACATCGTGTCTGCACGCAGTGGAATATTACGCGGCCATGAAAAAGGCACGAAGTACCAATACATGCTGCGACGTGGACGGACTTCGAGAACGTCATTCTGAAAGGAGTCAGCCAAAAAAAAAAAAAAAAAGGAAAAAAAAATGCCCCTTCGTGTCTGGTTCCGTTTCCACGAAGCGTCCAAAACACTCAAACGGACGCAGACACAGACAGTAGATCGGGAGGTATCTCGGGAGGCGGTGCAGGGCGGAGGTCAGAGAAGATGTCGAAGGAAGGAGACCCTGAAAGGAGGAATTGGTGATTTTTGCCCCATCCCTGATTTGGCTTTTCTTCTCTCTCTCTCTCTCTTTTTTATTTTTCAGGCAAAGAGCTGGCGCGCCAACCCCTGCGAGAAACACACCTGCAAGGGCTACAAAGGATGCTGACAGCGCGGCACAGCGGCCACCCCTCTGCGGTGACTCCAGTGCTAACGACCGCCCCCGACAGAGCCCAGACATCCCAGTTTATGGTCTGAGACCCTTCCACACGAGGACCACGACCCCCAGACGCCTTGGGGGGCGGGGGGAGACTTTTCTCCGACGCGTGTCCGTCTCGATTCGTTCTCTACTCGCTGCCAAGCGACCCCATTTGCACACGCCCCATCCTATCAAATCGCAAACACGGGGCCTTCTCAATGCATTTACTTTTTTCTTTTTTTATTCGTCTAAATGTTCAGTGGCCGCTTTGCTCCAACCCCTCCGTGGAAAGCGACCCGGGATGCTCCCTCGTCTTCTTCTTTGATGAGCGTAAAAGGCGTCTGAACAGTGGGTGACAGGTGCGCCCGGATTCCGACATTCGCTTTCCCAAATGCGAACCGGATTCCCAGAGGCTCCTTAAAAGATCTTGCGAAAATGAGAGTTCTTGGGGAACAGACTTATGTACACGCACACACACACACATTATATACGTATTTTCCATATGCGCATATAGTATCATTTCATCTTTCCGGAATGTACCTTTTCACCAATAACCATAAAATAAAAGAAAATACTATAAAACCCGATTTTTTGCCATCGGGGATTGTCCTTTTCTTCATCATCGAAGCTGTAGAGATTGTACCAACTCACACAGAATTAGGGAGAACCTCCCGGTCGTGCGTAACTGGACCCCCGTGAGCTCCCCCCCCCGCCCCTCCCCGATCCCGAGCTCTCGCACGCACCGACATGCCGCACTTATGCGTAATTTTTCTGGTTGGTCAGAATTTTTCTAAATCTCGGACTCTTGCCTCTGCTGGCAGATAACTTGAACGCTTTTCCCGCGGGGTTCTCGGCTTGCAGGGGGTGGTTCCTGTTTCCCGGGCCTGTGGTCCCCTCGGACGCCAGCCCATGGTGCGTCCAGGCCGGCGGATGCTCTGAATGTCTCTGTCGCGTCCTTCCTCTGCTTCCTTTCCCCACACACCTCCTGTTTAGGTCTACACTGGGTTCACCTGCATATAACCCAAGATGTCCTATTTGGGGGTCACCTGGTTCAACGGCCATATGTGAAAGGTCCCATCGTAACAGGACCTGGACGAGTGCTTGAATAAGCAGCGGAGTCTCAGGGAGCAGGACGCAGAGATGACCAGGATGAAGCCACGTGCTAGGCCCTGCTGAAGCCACGATGAAACCACCAGAGGATGACGACAGAAGCCGGCACCAAGGGGGCACGTGTCGGTGAGGAGGGCTAAGCGACATTCTCCTCGGACGGAGGGGGCAGGAAGCAGCTCCATGGCTCTCTCTTCTGTGCGGAGGGGAGAAGGCAGAGAGGGCACCAGGATCCCCGCCACTCGGCCCTTCGCTCCCCACGTCAGACACAAAGCCATCCCTCGTGTCCTTGGACCTCCCATTATTATTCCTATTTGCAGTTCTCTCGACTCAGGTTCTTTTTCCTCCTGGGATGTTCCTGGGGTGTCTGACTGTGTCTTCACGACCGAGAGTCCCTCTGCAAAGACAGCTTTGCCGGCCTCCTCCAGGCAGCCTATGCCGCCTCCCGTGCAACGTCCCCTATAAGGGCTACTCCCTTCTTCCCCACATACTCCCGTGTCCACTGTCGCTCCCTTCTCTCTATTCCCCTCCGGAGCCTTCGATAGTAATAATTTATGATTATAAATTTATTATTATAAATGAGAAAGCAGGTTGGCAAGAGAGCATCTGTGAATCCCGCACAGTCATTACGCTGCAGCTTCAGTGGTTCCGTAGCGGACCCAAGCTCACCGTGCTTCTGTCGGGATAAACAAGGTTCCTGGTCATGGCAGCGGAGAGATGCAGTTATGCTTAAAGAGTGTATGAATGTCCTAGGCGAAGCAGGGCGGGGAAACATGCCTGAGAAAGCCACCCATCCACCCCGGGCGCTGAAGGGGATGAGAATGAACGTTGACGTGGGCCGCGGAGGTGCAGGTCGCTTGCTCTCACCACCACGACGGCTTACGGTGACCATGCCGAGAACGGGAGGGCCCAGAAGGCCAGGTGGGGAAATCGGGGTTGGCCAACTGTCCCTCGGCTCGCCTCGGGTCATTCTGAGCCGCGTCCTTGACAGGAGCACGGGACGGTGCTCACCGCACACAGCCGTTTTCAGGGCCTTTGCACCTGCTCCGTATGTGGGCTTTTGGTCGCCCTTCTATCAGCTTAAAGTGGGAGGAGGGGACATCATCGCCGATTTCAGCACCGAAGGGGTAGGGTCACCTTCCCTGTGGGCCCTGGGCGTTGCTATGACAGGCGAGGGATGGAGGCGACGTCAGGAGCACGCCGGCTGATGTCTTATCCGTGCTGTCACGTGTGGCCACACGCAGTGCTTTTTTGACCCCACGGTTCTGCAGACGAGAACTGCAGGCCGGTCGACTGCATTCCCAAAGCTTTAGGTCTGCAAAAGCAGGACTCGACGCGTTATCCGGAGGTTTTGGGGTGGGGTGAGGGGATGCCACTATCTTTAAGTTTTTAAAAAATTCTAACTCTCGCCTTGTTATTTAAGTCAGTGCCATGTGGTCAAGAGATCCATGGGTTCAGGACGGCACCGCTTGTTACGTGTAGAAAAATGTAAGTGAAAACTGGGATTAAATTAAATTAAAATGCTAATTTAATTTCCGGACGGACCAACCGACTTTCAAGGGCGGCACCGCCACAGGTGGCCAGTGGCTCGGACGCTGGGCCTCAGACACGCGTGTGGCGCTCCCGTCATCGCCAGAAGTCCCGTGGGCCAGTGCGGGTCTAGAGAGTGATGATATTACGAGTATTTTTTCTTTCATGATGTGATTCCCTCGAGAATGTCCAACCGGATGATGGGCAGGTCAAGCTGGATGCTGACTCCTTACCGCACCAATATTGACGACGGTTCGTTAATATAAAGGAATGGTTATCCATGAGGCGCAGGACGAAGGGACGACCGCCGTGTGGATCAAGGGGGTCAACCAGCAAGGAAACCGAATGGCCAGGAGACGGATCTGTCTGCCTCCTGGGAACTCCCCCAGAAGTCCTTCATTTTCATTTACCTTTGGACACCGCGAACCGGTGACACGCATTTTGCTTGAATTCACATACCCAAGAGAGGTTTCATTTTGAAAGTTGAGCAGCTCTCTGAAATTTAAAAAAAAAATGTTTTTATCTAAGTCCTGGTGGTAACTGATGGTCATAGAAATGGGCATTACCGGAGAAGAAAGAGAGGATGGAGCTTAGGTCGGCCTGGCTGAACGGATCTATGTAGTGGAGACAGCCCAAGGCCGGGTAGGCACCCTGTGCTGGGTGTTCGCTTCTGGGCTCTTGGTATTTATGAAGCTCGGTTCAGACGCGTGTCACATCCTACGTCCCCCCCACGCCGCCCAATGGGAGACCTGGTCCCCTCGAATTTTGCTCGTCCCGTTTCCTTGCGCACTCCAGCATCGAAGCATCTCACCACTCCACATCCTCCAAGGCCCCGAGACGCGGCCAGAGGCCAGGGAGCCCCTAGGGTGCACGCAGAAGCCCAAGCACCTTCTGAGGACCTTCTGGCCTCAGAGCTTCAGGAGGACAAGGCTTCGAGATCAGCGTTCGGGACTGCAAACCACAGCACGGTGGCCTCTCCGTGGCTTTGGTGTCCGGCCGACCCTTTGAAAACCTTGCCAAGCGTCTGGTAAAACTACAAACAGAAATGCCCGTCAAGGAGGAGAGATGGATGTGCCGAAGACGCTGCGTGTCTGATACCGGTGCTGCGTGCTCGGAACGCACCATCGCCGAGAGCGGTCGGCGGACACGGTTCTCTCAACGCAGGGTCATCCATAGTAGGGCTTGGCCACAGTCCCTGGAGAGCACCAGGTGGAAGATATTCTAGGCCTTGCCCCCCCCCCGCTTTATTTTATTTTATTTTATTTTATTTTATTTTATTTTATTTTATTTTATTTTATTTTGTTTATTATTTTATTTTATTTTATTTTATTGTATTGTATTTTATTTTATTTCACTTTACTTTACTTTATTTTATTTTATTTTATTTTACTTTAGTTTACTTTACTTTTTTTTATTTTATTTTATTTTATTTTATTTATTTTATTTTATTTTATTTTATTTATTTTATTTATTTTATTTTATTTTATTTTATTTATTTTATTTTATTTTATTTTATTTTATTTTATTTTATTTTATTTTATTTTATTTATTTTATTTTATTTATTGTATTTTATTTATTGTATTTTATTTATTTTATTTTATTTTATTTATTTTATTTTATTTATTTATTTATTTAATTTTATTTATTTTATTTATTTTATTTTATTTTATTTTATTTTATTTTATTTTATTTTATTTATTTTATTTTATTATTTTATTTTATTTTATTATTTTATTTTATTTTATTTTATTTTATTTTATTTATTTATTTTATTTTATTATTTTATTTTATTTTATTATTTTATTTTATTTTATTTTATTTTATTTTATTTTATTATTTTATTTTATTTTATTTATTTTATTTTATTTTATTTTATTTTATTTTATTTTATTTTATTTTATTTTATTTTATTTTATTTTATTTTAATTTTATTTGCTGTGACTAGCCCACCCTGCCACTGTCGTGCGACACCCACCATCGACAAGACGCGGACCGGCGGGCGCGGCTGCGTGCGCCCTCCCCGAGTGCCAAGGTGACATTCTGAGATCCTCCTTTCCATTCGCACCGACATCCCGAACGCGTTTGGCTCCACACACCTCATGCACAATCCACCGTACGTGCCGCGCGGAAAGAAATAACAAACGACCCCGCGGAAAGGATGATTATGATTTTCATTACGATGCTCCAAAGGATGATCATCATTGTCATGATGGTGCTTATGGTGCTCTCGATACCTGCCAGATGTCTCTTCTCCCTGACACCGGGATGTATGGATACAGAGCGTGTCCCTGTTGTACAGAGAGAGGCAAGGAGTGAGGCGCTGAGAGGCGCAGCCCCGTTCTCTAGTAGAGAGAGGCGGCCCGTGGGCGGGGAGAGAGGGTGACTCGAGAGCCGAAGCGCTGACGCCCTTACAGGACCCTGCTGGTTCCCTAACACCCCCTAAGGCCGAAATGCGTGGTTTTGGTGCAGACGGAGCAAATTCAAGGTTGTCAGTCTCTCGTCGAACACATTTCGTGATCCGTCGCTTACGGCTCTGTGAGCTGGGCAACAACCGGACCATTCTACGCCTCTATTTCCGCCCCGAGAAAGTAGGAATGAGGCCACGTGGGGTACCTCCTCGGCCCGACGTTGACCCCTTAGTTCAGGAAGGCCGTTGCACGTGCTCAGTGCCCGGAACGACCAGCTACCAGGAGGCAGTCGGATCTGCGTGTCTATGGCCGGTGACAGGCAGGGACCGGGTGTATAGATCCGGATGTCGGCACAGAGAGATGCTGCTTGTGGTCGTGACCCTCTGTGATAGCTCCTCGGGCAAAGGTGGCTTCTCCCCTGGGAAAATAGAGCCACCCGAGGCTCGAGCCATGTCATCGCTCCCGTCACAGGCTCAAACCTTTGCCCAGGGAATGCACCGTGTGGGGACACAGGGATGATCCTTCCTGCAGAGCTACCTCGTTTACGGTGTGTGGACCACAGTCCTCATCCCCGGGGTATTAGTGTCCTAGGGATGCACAAGGTCAAGGGCTGTGCAGGGCGGGCTCCTTCTTCTGAGGGCTGTGGGGTCGAGTCGGCTCCATGTCCCTCGCCCCACTTCTGGCGGTTGCGGTCACGCTGACACCCCTTGGCTCGCAGAAGTGTCACCAAATCTTTGCCTGTGTCCGCACCTGCCAGCCGTCCTCTCCGTGTCTCTGTGTCCACATCTCCCGCTCATTGGCCTTATGAAGACACCAGTCAATGCACTAAGGCCCCGCCCTGGTCCGGTATGATTTCACCCTCATTACACCTGCAAAAGCCCTATTTCCTAAAAAGGACATTTTCACGGGCACCAGGAGTTACAACTTGAACACTTGAGGGACACGGCTCAAGCCATGACACCTGACGATCAGCCGCTGAGAGCATGCACCCTAAACCCGTAACCCCAGGGCCGCTTTATCGACAGGTGGCTATTGTCAAACCTCAGAAGTACATGGCCTAGGTGTCGGCAGGCGACCAGAGAGTACGGGTGAGAGTTTGACCTCTGGACACCAGAAGCTCCCGCCGATACAGAACCAGCCACCCCACTGGTAGGAGGCGGACCGCCCGGGGCCGGGTATGGCTCATCTACACCGACAGACCACTGAGGGCACCGCTCCGAGGAGAGGGGAGGGGTGCAGGCCCAGAGACCCTGCAATCACTACCCCACAACGAACCTGAGATCGCAGCCCGCGTCTGCAATGCGTCCGGGGAGTTAGGATGCCCCAGGCAGGGGGTCACGTCCAAGAACCAGACTCAGCTGTTGCGAGAGAAATGCAAAGGCGAAGGCAGGACCCCTTCCCCGCTGGGCCTGGGGTCCTGGGCGCAGAAGCAGAGGGCGCTCGGGCAAAGGCAGTGGTCTGCAGGCTGGGGGCATAGATGGGGCCGGGGGCCGGGCCAGGCGGCAGGTACCAGAACAGGAAGGAAATCTTATTCACCGCTGAGAAGGAACGAGATGTCAGGCCAC